>ML685790.1:6871098-6985237 GCA_007922175.1 Pelusios castaneus | reverse complement strand
ATTAAGTCGACTTAAGCCAAGCTTAAATCGACTTAATTTACCAGTGTAGACGCAGCCCTAAAGTGCAGATTGCTATTCCCGCTTTGAAGGGCAGCAGTGTGTGTTACTCCATGTGCAGGGCTGGCTCATTCGGGTGGAAAGCCAAGGGCCAGAGCCCTGTCACTGCCTGCCCCTCCCTACTGACTTTGTCCAGCCTAGCACTCAGGGGAGTACAAGGGCTGCTGTGACACTTCCCCTCTGCCCTGGGCTACGGTGGAAGGCTTCTGTGTTACCGAGACAATTCTTGAGTCCCTGTCCACTGGCAAGGTATTGCAAAAACAACAAGGCTCCTTGGCTATGTCTACACTTGCTAAAATTAGTTCAAATTAGCTTAATTCAAACTAGAAAAAGTTAGTTTGAACTAAGTAAGTGCCATTCATGGCACTTGCTTAGCTCGAATTAGCGATCCCCATTCATTTCAATGGCCGGTTAGTTCGAACTAAGAAATTAGTTCGAATTAATATGGCCTCATTGGCTAATTCGAACTAGTTAGTTTGAATTAAGGCCTTACTTCTAAAGCCTTATTCAAACTTATTAGTTCGAATTAAGGAAGCCCTTAATTCGAACTAACTAAAGCCTAGTGTAGCCATGACTTTAGTTAGTTCGAATTAAGCCTCCTTAATTCGAACTAATTTGCCAGTGTAGACATAGCCCTTGTGCTTCTGAATCACGGATGATGCAACACAGTATTTATAAGGCATCAACTTTATCCCTGGAGGCAGTCAGAAAAAATTATGTTGTGTCTTTCGTCATTTCTCTAAGTGCTTAATTATCTCTTTCTGAGTTCATGAGTCTCTTATTATTTGTTTTCTGACAAGAAGGCTAGGGTTTTAGTAGAGAGGAGCTCACCCACCACTGCTTCAGCTTCACATTCTGTCTAATCTGTCGAATTGAAGTGCCTAACAAACAGTGGCTTGCTTTAAAAAAAGGCTTGAAGCCTCAGTAGGTCTTTTAAAAGAAGAGAGTCATGTCTCTCTTGGAAGGGAACACCTGGGAAATTAACATTTTATGATATGCCAACTTAGTTTCTTTGAAATGGCAGCGTGGGGACGGACAGTAAGAGCTGCACTGAGGATTTCTATAGTGCGGTGAAATACCTGGGTATTCAGTCACAACCTGTTCTTTCCACAGATGACTCCTAAAACAAGATTAGTGTTTTCCTTTTGTATTGATCATTTTCTTTCCCCTGTCTTTGGAAGATTTATTCTGATCTGATTTACAATCCTAAAAGGCAACTCTAAAATAAACTAGAAAGGTTTGAATGGACTAATAGTACTAGAATGAATCAGTTTTAATGTGTGGAGGACCTCGGTCAAATTCAGTCCTGGAGTCATGCCACTGGAATTCTACCTTCTCCCAGCAGGATGGAACTTGGCCCTGATCTCTCTGTGTAAAGTACCTTCATGAACAAATGTGTAAAGAAGAGATACCTAACCTCCTAAAATGTATTTGCACAGCTACTGGATCTGCAGCGAGCACTTTAAGCAAGATGGCTCAAGACTGACAACTAATATAAAACCCAGATATTTCAAATGGGTAGATTTTTTACCCAGGAGCTCAGTAACCCTTCTCTGGAATGATTTGTAGTTCTTTTACAGAGTGACTATGGACGAGAAATAAACAGAGAGGAAGAGGCATCTTCTTTGGCTGTGGAGAATTATGTAAATGTCTTGACACTCACAGCATCCTCAAAGAATTAGAGTTGGTTTTAAATTGGAAGAGATCTCAACAGCTCATGTGTTTCGGGTCGCATGTCTGAATGGGAGCAGGAGCAAAAGGAGAAGTGTTTCCAACTGAGCTGCCGTGACTTCATTTACTCTTCCTTTTCTTTGTGATTAAACACCCAGATAAACAAAGTATAACCCTCTTGACAAGAAGTGTAACTTACATTAAACACATCATTAAGCCAGCCAGCTGCTGGCCACTGAAGTCAGATGAATGGTTTTGTATAAGGATTTGCTCTTCTTTTGATGGTGTTATCATCTTGCCTGCTTTAAAAGTCAAGATGTTGCACTGATTATTTTTTTGTTCTCTTTCATCTCTTAACTGTTATTAATAGTAAGCCTGCATGCTGATAGACAAAATGCACTGTTTAGGAAGCATGGTGTCTCCCAGTGCCTCTAGATGTTGCAGAATTATTCCGGCGATGCTAAAAGCTTGGCTGTATCATGCCTGTCAGCGTTAACATTACTTGATTGGGGAGATTTAGGCTCAGAGTTACTTTAAATCCCACTGGGATGAATTGAATACATAAGTTGTCAGTCCAAATATGTGATCTTCTTTAATACAAAATTATTTTGATCCGTTAAGCTGTTTTCTTGAGTTTCAAAGCTTCAGATTCTTTAGATGCTGCGTCTAGACCAAAATCAGTTGAGTCGTACAAAATGAACATGTACAGTGAATTAGGCATCCAGATGAGCACCCTGATTACCAAAACTATGGAGCACCCAGTAACCTCAATGGGACTTCTTTTGCACTTTATACTTTTGAAAATCAGGCTATTTATTTAGGTGCCTGTTGTTATTTTAGCAGCGCCTATAATCTTCCATGTGCAGTAGAACCCTAGTAGAACTGGCAGCATAACCTAGTGGAAAGAGCAGTGGGCCAGGAGACCTGGAATTCTATTCTGCACTCAGTCTGTTGGATGATCTCAGGCAAGTCACTGACTCTTTGTGTCTCAGTTTCCTCTCTATCACTTACTTTGTAAACTCGCCTCCTTTGTAAACTACTGTGGAATCTACAAATGAAAAGGGCTATATAAGAGCTGGGTATCATTATTGTGCTAGGTGCTGTACAAACATGAGAGCCCATCACTCCACAGAATCGCAGCATTTTGAAAGAGCCAATACTGCACCCAGGTGCTCTGATTACATTACTGGGCAGGAGAGAGAGGAGCCAGTCCCAGAACCTCATCTAGCTGTGTAGGAGAATGGGAGAAAATCCTGCTTCTGACTTCCTGTTGCTGGCCGGGGGAGGAATCTCATTCCAGGGCAGCTAACGTGACCAGATGTCCCTATAAAATTGGGACAGATCTGACAATAGGGGCTTTGTCTTATATAGATGCCTATTACTCCCCACCTTTGTCCTGATTTTTCAAACTTGCTATCTGGTCACCTTAGGTGCCACAGAGGAGCCCTGGCTAAATGAGGACTGGGAATTATCTGTAGCCCCCCTGAGTGGCTCTAGGCCAGTCATCTGGCACGGGGGCGGGAGTAGCCTAGGTACAATGGGGCAAAGGCTGAGCCCCCTGGCATTGGGCAAGAGGTGCCCTTCCTGCCTCCATGGACCTCCCTTAGGTCCCCCTAAGCCCCTAGAAGTCGACCTAGGCGTCCAGTGTGGACGCTCTAGGTCGACTTTCTAAGTTCTCCTTTAAGTCAACTTTAGTTTTAAGTGTAGACATACTAAGTCGACTTAGTTAAAGTCGACTTAAATTAACAAGTGTAGACATAGCCTCAGCGAGCTGTGCTGCCGCTGGCTGACAACATACGTCTAAGCCCTGAAGCTATCAGTGTCATGAGCCTGACCCCACAAGCCCTTGCACTGCAGTCCTTACACAAGTAGTCTCATTGTCATTGGGACGAGGTTTGTGAGAGGCTTTATAACCTGCTGGAGATTTTGTGTTTGCGGAGGGATGCTGTCCTGTAGGGTAGCTGGCAAGTCCCTTTGTGTTAAGCTGCTGTTATGAGCACCCCATAAACTGGCCGCCACCTCCCTTGTGATATACAGACATAGAAACTGTTTCTCCTCAGGTCACGTACAGAAACTGTTTATCAGATACTGTCCCCAGGACACATACCAGATACTGCCCCCCAGGTCAGGTAAAGAACTCATGGCTGCTAGGCTTGTGACTATCAACATGCTTTATTGCACATAGAGAACTCCTGGCTGCTAGGCTTGTGACTATCAACATGCTTTATTCGGACCCTGATTCGCTCTCAGCCAGCTCCCAAAGGGGTGGGTCATCCCCCTCGCCCATGTGCTGGAGGGCAAGTCAATCATGGCTGCTCTGGCCCCCCCCCAGGGGTGTAGAAGGCTCTGACCCGGAACCTAGAGAGCTGGTGAAAATTCCTTTGCACAAATAAGGACAGGAGGAACCGGGCAGACCCTCGCCTCAAAATTCCTGCTGCAGCGAAATCTGGCCAATCACAGCCCTCGGCAGGAAGCCGTGGCCTGGGCAATAAAAGCTCCCATGCCGCATGGAGCAGGTGAGAGTCTGCTCGAGTTAACTGCTAGGCCTGATCACCCTGCAGTAGGAGTTCCCCCGAGAGTGCCGGCCCGAATCGATTTCAACCTCCGCCTTGAGACGTTATGCTGTTGTTAATCACCTGCCTGATAGTCATGGTACGTATGTGAACCCGAATTACCCCCCCCACACACGTTTACTCCTCATGATTGAATGTGAATAATTCTTCTACCTCAGTTTTAACCCTAGGTATTACAATTGGTGTAGGTTTGGGGATTATTATTACAATTGGTGTAGGTTTGGGGATTATTGTTATGTTTATTGTTTATGTATTGGACTCTGTCTTGTTATACTTTATCTCTGAATTATCAAAAGAGTCCAAGAGGAGGGTTTATTCTAAAGGTTTATTTCTGTGTAACTCATGATATGCTAAACTGTGGGTAATTACCTGGGGTTATCTTGTTATCTGTGAAGCTGACTTCTGAGTTTAGTCCAGCAAGCAGCCCCACTGTTAACCCTTTGCATCCCAAAGAGGGGACTAATAAAGTTTATTATTTTTGGCCACCACTTTAAGTTTCCAGGAGCCTTCCTTCTCCCATCCTTTACCTACTGCGGACACTTTGAAAACACTCCTGCTCTGGACTCATACAGAGTGAAGTCCGAGGGCTTAGGGGAAGATAATGCTCCATCTTTTGCTCCGCTCTGCTTCTCACTTGCCTTCTCCATTGCACACTGCCCCCCCCACCCCACTGAACAGTGGAGGATGGTACGGCCTTGAAACTTCTAAAAGCATAATTGTGGCTAGGAATTGCAGCACACAGTCTTTACTGATTTGGCTCTTCGACCAAGAGATGGACCTGGTACCTCACAGTCATAGGCAAAAGGGGCTGAGTTAAAGGTAATGTTAACTTGAAATTTCCTGTCCTTGGTGCGTGGGTCTCAAATTTGAGCACTGTTTGCATGAGTTAGCAAAACAAATCAACAATCAAATTTTGCCTGTGAAAATTACTGAGCAACAAATTATGTTAATTTTATAGCATTTCTAGTTTTTTTTTTTAAGAAAAGCCCAGTAGTCTATGGCTATGTGACATGAATGTCAGCCTCTTTTCTAATGAGAAGTCTCTACAGGATGATTGCTTTCTGCTTTAGACATGATGGCAGGCAGAAATAAGCCTCAGGAAAAGGAATCGTGTCTCCTCATCATCCTATGCATTTTCACAGTCACCTACCAAGATTGTACTAGGAAATATCTCTTGATCATGGAAGCTGGACAGGCCCCTGGCAAGAACTGAGCTATAAGATCTCACATTTAGTATCATTTTTGCCTCTGGGCACAGTTTCAGAGCTGTTTTCATGTGGCTCTTAGCTAGAGGTGTAAATAACTATTATAGGAAAAGATGGAATTTTCCCATTTAAAAAAATCTGTATATGAAGAAGATTTGTGGGAAATAGATGAACTACTTACTTTTTTCCCAATCATCTACACATTTTGCCTGCAACCAAAAGTATCCTGAAAAATGGAGATGCTTCTGTGTATTTGAGCAACAGCGTATGTAGCACAGCTTGAACGCTAAAATATATTCCGGAACATTTGTGCTCTGTGGTGTTTTAATTCTACCTGAAGCTTAGAGGCAGAGAGCAAATCTTGCTTTCATGAATACTTTTATTCAAATGCATGAAGACAACTGATGTAGACCCCAGCAGATCCTGTTGTAATAGAAGCTTACTTGTGTCACCTGAAGGCAAAAGGAAATGCAATTCTATTGAATTCTCCCATTAATTTGTCTTTAAATATGATGGGAAGTTCCAAAGCACCTAAATCCCATTGAAAGTCATGGGGACTTAGGCTCCTATGTCTCTCTGATGTCTTTGAAAATATTACCTGTAGTGCCCAAAAAAGTGAGTGAGGAACTTCTTGGCCAGATAAGATCTTTGCCCAGATCTGTCCCCATGAAAATTAATCCCTCAGGAACCTCCACTGAAATTTGAGTGGCCCTCTAGTCTCATTTTCCAAATTTCATCAGTGAAAGCCAACACAGCTGTTAACACAGTGTGTACCTCACACTCCTCTTACTTTAATGTGTGGAAGAAACCGTCAAAAGGAAAGGAGAAACAAGGCTGAACCCTGCAGCCCTGACTCATGTGTGTTAATCCCAATGGGTTAAAGCCATATGTGGTGTAACTCATGAATGTTCAGCAGGGATGAAATATGGCCTCTTGGGTTTACTCATATGTTACTTGAAAATAAATCATCAGGGTATGAAGCAGATGCCTGCGAACATAGGAATCACCTTTCCTGACAAGGCCAATGGCCCAGCCTGACAAGTGTCCTGTCTCTGTATTGCAGGCTTTAGGGAAATGTGCAAGAAACCCCCCAATGGTTACTGATGTAATGGCTTACCCATAGGGGAGAGTTCTTTTACAGCCTGTATTATTAGTTGTTGGCGTATGCCCTGATGCATGAAGATTTATATTTCTTGTATATTTAAATCTTATCTATCCCTCATACTTCTAAATCTTATTTTATGTAAATAGCACTGTTTGAAAAAATGTCTATTCTCTTTCCGAATACACCATTCTCATAATTGAACACTTCTGGGGATTAGTCATCTACAGGAAGAACAATGTAAGGGAAAAGGACTATTTTATGAGATGAAGGAAAACTCCAGTCTAAAAACCTCTGGTTTCTGTGAAGGCAAAAGTTAAAAGAAAAGCGAAGTTTGTAGCAACATGCTCTCGTCCCACTACTTACTGTCTTCTCAGTTTAACAGGTCATATCGCAGCTGCATGTACTGGTCCCCACAGCAATCTATTAGTGCCCACGTTTTGTATGAATGGCCAAGAAGCACATTCTGTCTCTCTAGGATACATTTTCCGTGTGGTGTTTGGGAAATGAGGTGCAATTAGAATCAACCCATTAACTATAATGATTCCTTATACACCTCACTGACTATGGACCCCTCTAGGGGTCAAGACATAAGCAATTAGCCTACATCTGTCCAGAAACAAGGGCCTTTTGATCCCTAAATCTAATTTAATATTATTTGGAAGAGAAATGGAGATATTGCCTAAGTTTTGTACTTCTAAATGAGATGAGTGAACGTGTCACAAAATGTCCATTTTCTGCACAGAATTTGGCATTGTAATTGTGGGAGGATATCGTTTTTGTTTGTATGACATTCTGTAATAAAATGACTTTTTATACTTAAGCCCTGTGGGCATGCTGGAATAACTCAAAAGCTCTTGGGTGTTAACAATTCTTTCAAGTACTAAAAGAAACATGTTCTGAAAGAGTGCGTATGAGATGACTTGGGGCCAGGCATTTATATGGTAATATCAAATGTCTTTTTATTCATGGTTGGTTTACTAGGGATATTGGCGGAATAAAATGATGGGGTAGTCCTCTCAGTCCAGCCTAGCAGTTTGCTGTTGGCTAAAGTCAGTAATTTCACTGAAGATAGAAACAGAGCTCAGCTTGCTTTATTCTTAAACAATTAGCAGTCATACAGGTATTGTAATATACACATTAGCTAGTCCTCTAGAGTCCTTGTGAGTCAGAGTTACAGGACGTATAAACAGCAGCATTCAGTGGAACTCATTCTTGGTTTTTCTTCCCACTGGCCCATCCCCATGTTGCTTTTTCCATGGGAGGTGACAATCTGACCTCAGGAAAACATGTCTATTAGGAGAGTGAGATGTCATCTGAAGTGGCAACTGTGGGATGGACCATGCTGTGTGGCTCTAGAAGCTGGACAATTTTTTTTGTTTTGCTCTACTGAGGACTTAAAAAAGGAAAGTGCTTTTCATTCATGCCTTGACTTTTTTGTGAACAGGAAATTACATCCTGGTGAGTCTTAACTCTGCAAATAACTCAAAAAGATAATTAAAAATACTATACAAGCCCCTTGGAGAGTATGATCAGAAAGTAAAGTGCGAAAGAGACTGAGGAACCCAAGTTGAATGAGCAACATGCTGATGATTACTATATCCTTTGCATGCTAAAGTTAGTGCACTAGTCTTTTTGGGTATGTCTACGCTAGAAAAAGTTAAGTCGACTTTGTTAAGTGGACTTAACAAAGTGGACTAAGTCGATTTACTGGCCTTAAATTGACTTAATAAAGTTAACTTAAGGGTTACTCCCCATTCACACCGTCCTTAAGTCGACTTAAGGAGTTGACCTAAGGCTTAAGTTGACCTCATGGGCAGTTGTTATTAAGTTGACTTAAGGAATTTCTTAAGTCAACTTAATGAAAGTCAGGTGTAGACATGTAGTAATTTAGGTCGACTTAAGGGTCCTTAAGTCGACCTAAATTGCTCGTGTAGACAAACCCTTTGATTCTTCTGTCACTTCTTGCTGTTCCCATCTAACATGGGAGTGATCACCTCTTCTGCCCTCCTTCCCTAAGGAGTCTGCTTAAATTTTTCTTGGGTGCCTTCATTTCCTTAGACCAGTTGATTTCCCCTTGACAATTTTATATTGGTGTTTGCATTCACAGTACATGCCCCAAATATGTCCAGTGCTTCCTTCTGATTTGGATGAAAACATGCAGTTGGTTGGTGATTTCTGGTAATGATATCTTTCCAAATAATGCCCAGAATATTTCATGAGCATTTATTTTCAAAGGTATCTAGTTTTTCTGCCTGATGTTTTGGCCGATCTCCAGCTCTCTGAGCTATATTTAGCATTGAGATTATATTTGAATTGAAAATTCTGTCTCGGTCTGGTGCCGTATACCTTTTGATTTCCATATCTTATTACATTTCATAAAGGCACTGGATGCCTTTCCTATTCTTGATGTCACTTTCTTCTTGTCAAATAGAGGTGCTGCCCACATAGATGAATTCTTCTCCTTTCTTGATATTTTAAAAATTTAATAGGATGTTACTGCTTGACTTCTGGGTGTCAAGGTTATATGTTTTAGTTTAACTAATTTTGAGCCCCACTTGGCCAGCTGTTTTTGCCAGGCTGTCTGTCTTTATTTGTAATTGTTTGGGGTTGTTGCTCTGTGCAATATCAGCAAAGTCTAGGGCTTCCAGACCTTTGCCATATATCTATGCTACAACAGTTTGTTTGTGTTTCTGATGACAGATGAAACTGAATGTAAATACATGCAAAGAAATGCACATTGGACAGAAAACTCTGAATTACTTGTATACCTTACAGCAGGGGTCGGCAACCTTTGCTGACCGCTGTGCTGGCCCCTCCTCCTTGACCCTCAGCTGGTGCCGACGACCCACTCCTGGAAAGATGCCATCTGGAGGGGATCCTCTCAGCAGCGTGCCTGGGGACCCCTATCCCCAGACATGCCATGGAAAGAAGTTGCCTGCAGTCTCTCCTTTTGGTGGTGGCAGGCCACAGAGAGGAGCTGCTCTGGGTGGCTTCTTTACATGGTATGCCTGGGGCATGGACATGGCAGGGACCTCCACACTGCAGCTGCCCCTGAAAGAAGCCACTTAGAGTGTCTTTTGGTGGCGGGAGTGGCAATTTCTATGGCGCCACAGAGGATGCCGAGTGCCGCTCCAAATGGGCTTGTGTGCCACTATTGGCACGCGTGCCGGGGGTTGCCTACCCCCCTGCTTTAGAGGGTTCTCAACTAACAAGATCAGCTCAGAAAAGGAAATGGGCATCATTGTGGACAGCTTAATAAAGGCCTCTGTAACTGTAATCAAAGACGCAAACAAGATGTTAGGATGCACAAGTCACTGAACAGAGAATAATATAGAAAATGTCCTTATTTAATTCAATGGTATATCCCTATCCAGAATATCGCATCACCCCATCTCAAAAAGGATACTGCTGAGTGAGAGCCTTCAGAGAAGGGCAATGAGAGTGAACAAGGGCCTGGAACAACCTCTCTAATGAAAGGAGACTGAAAAGACTGGGACAAGTACTTCAGAGAGGACAAAAAGGAGTGTGAGGTATTGAAATTGTACTACAATTGTAGGGGGTCACTTCAAATTCAGGGTTTTTTTTTCTGGTCTGGCTTGCAGGCTAGGAGGCTCTATAGTAAAGCAAGTGATCTGGGTTTATCAGCTGTCAGCCTATAGTAAGATGTGCCTTTCTGTCTTAGGGAGCAGCTGGCAGTGTGTGTCTGGTTTGGCTTTAAGTAATGTCAAGTTGCAACCTTCCTGGAAAAAATAAGTATCTTGGGTTTTTATCTAAGTCCTCGCTGTTTGTATGCTGTGAACATAACAGAAGGGACATGATAAAAGTATATAAAATAGGGAATGGACCAAAGAAGGTAGACAGACAGACAGAATACACGTGACCAGTGTCTGCTCCCACCCCCCCGCCCCGAATAATAATGAAAGATAGGAAATTCAAAACTAAGAAAAGGAAGTACTTTTTACACAATGTGTAACGTAGACTGTGGGACCCACTGCCACATGAATCTGGAGTTATAATAGTTCATGCTGAAAATAATTTTATATCCTTTAAAAAATCTCATGTTTTGAGTTTTAAAACAATCTCTAACTATGGGAATGTGAATGTAATCTTCATGGGGAACAGATTACCCCATTTCTGCCTACTGTGGGGTTTCTTACACGATCCTTTCAGGCATCTGGTGTAGGCCATTGTTGGAGATGGGATACTGGACAATGGGATCATGGTTCTGATCCCATACAGCCATTCCTATATTCATTCTTAAATTGGGGTGTGTGTGTGGGGGGGGATGTTCTCAGCTGAATTTTTAAATTCCTAAATTTCTGTATAGCATTGCTGTGCACTGGAAAATGACTGCTGCAACCCATGGTGACCTGAGTTTTATTTAAGGCTTTTACATTTGATAAATAATTTCAGAATCCTACCTAAGTGTAAGAAAAGAGAAAATGGTTCTTAGGAGTTTGATTCTAGTTAGAAATGGTGCATACTTCAATGGCTCATCTTTCATTTGTATTTTAAAAGCAAAAACTGATAACTTTACACTGCATCAACTTTTGCTCCAAAGGAAATAAAATTTACTTTGATTCACAGTAGGGTTGACTAATCATTTACTTGACATCTATTCCCCCCCCCCAAGTTAATAATGCTGCATACAAATACACGGGCCAATCCTGTTCCCATTGATTTCAAATGAGGCTCCCAGCCCTGAGTGGTGTCAGAGACAGCATCTCAGAGCAGGTTCAAACAGCACACCAGCTACAGAACATAAATAATATACAAATTACACAGTACACTGAGCAGTATGACAGTATCTTCTTTTAATATTCCTGGAAGATCTATTTTTCATGAAGTGGTAATTATCATAACGGAGTACGCACATAGGCCCCGGTCCAGCAAAGCATGTGAGCGATTGTTTAATTATAGGAATGTGAGTAATTCTGCTGAATTCAAATCCAGGTTTATGGTTGAGTTTATACTTGAGCGCTTTCCTGGATCAGAGTTTTACTTCTTCACAAACCAATGTCTGTGTTCTAGTTGTGGTGACCCCTTTCCCCTCCCCCACCGCTACTCCTTGAAAATGGTCTCTTGGAAGTAATAGCTCCTGGGCTTTACTAGTAGCTGGGAATGCAGTGTTTTCTGTACTTTCTGGTGGATGGGCTTACTGCTCCCCACTGACTAGAATTGTGCATACATATAGTCTATGCTAAAATATGATGTGTATGTTTAACACACTTCATTGCATGGATTAAAAAACTTCCCTGGCTATTTGTTTTGTTTCAGGCACCTCTTTGGTCTTGTTTGTTAGTCACATCTTTCATTCCAGTCTTGTTTTCCACTGATTTTTAGCTAACAACCACTCCACTGATTTGTTCCAAAAAAGAGTTCAGTTACATTTGTTTTTATTTACAGTCCCAAAGTGTCACATCATCATCCATCATAAATTACTGTGGTATTGAAGCACATTGCTCTAGAGTCCTGAATGGCTTAAGCAATCAGTACTAGGGCTATTAATGGCTTCACCCATTGTGTTAGGAGCTGTACATACATGTAGTAATACAGTCTCTGCCCAAAGAACTTACAATTTAAATAGACAAGACTGATGGAGCAGAGGCTGTCTCTCAAATAAAATGCGGTTGTCTCAATTTTTGTAGGTGCGTAGTCCAAACCCACTCACCTAGAAAAAGCACAAGTGCAGGTAAATTCTTTGCATGCTGAGGCACTGAATTCAATTTCTCGAAGAAAACACATACCCTCTGTGGCTGCTGCTACGGCTCATAAATTGTATCTATGGCCATTGACCCCACCCCAAAGGTAAGTCAGATTTTTCCTGCAGCCTGCACCTTGCACCACCATTTACACCAATGCAAAGTGGATGTAAATTGTTAGTGTTTTGCTCTGGTAGCATTTCGCATCCACGTGCACCAATGTCAAAGCTCTGCATGTTGCAGGGCAGTGGAGAATCAGGCCCAGGAACTTTGACCAATTCGTTTGTGTAATTGTTGACCTGTATTTTGTATACCTCCATGGACCAGCAACCCGTAGCTTGCCTCCCCAATTTCTATGCCATGGAATTACTCTTGATCTGCTGCATTATGGGCCATGTGTGTCTGGAGGAGAATGAGCACAATTTGAACCTGTGCATACAATGCTGGTCTTGCAGCTGAGGTGTGTGTAATATTTTCCTTGCAATGTGTCTTTATTGATATAAACACCTTATTTTTCCATCTTGCAGCCTCTTTGGTGCATGTATATGTTTCGGGACCTGTTCCAAATCCACTGAAATCAGTGGGCTAATTTCAGTGGGCTTTGAATGAGACCCTCATGCATGTGCCCCAGCTGAAAACCAGTTTTATTTACTGTACTCCTAAACAGTCTAACTGCAAGAGAGCAGAGCTCCTCAGGAACTATTTGTCATCAGCCTGCACCTGAGAGTTCTTTTAGTTCAATGTGCTGGGGACATAGGAACAGCACACAGAGAACACGTACCTTCTGGCTTCCCCCTCTGCCAATCAGTGGAACTGGTCTGTTTGCCTCTTTGGTTTACGGGAACTTGTCCAGAGACAGCAGCATAGGAAAAGTGCTTAGCTAGTCTGTTTTTAACGTACACAAACAAAACCACATCTAGGGCTTGCATGTATTTGGGGGGAAACAGCATCACTTTTTTAACCATCTTGCACTGCTTATGAGTGGACTGCAGCAGTGGTATGAATGAGGCTGTTCAACTTTCACTCAGAGCTTTTTAGGGCCAGCTGGGATGGGAAAATGTAGAGCTTTCCTGTCTTGAAATGATGTCCTTGTCTCGTAGTTGTCCCCCTTATCTGAGCTGTCCATTTGATCTTGACTGATACCTGTTTAAACTGCTGCAGTCTCCCTCCCCACCTGCTGCTAGGCACCGCCTGAGTACAGATGTTCTGGGAGGCTCCTCAGAGCTGTATTTATCACTACATCTTGCACACCAGCAAAATATTCCTTTTCCCATCTCATAAAACTGCTCTTGGATCCACTAAATGCTGTCACCCAGGGATTTGTGCCTGCAATATTCAAAAGCAGACATTGGCAGCCCTCAGCAACAATTCCACATCTGTATTCCCAGTCCCAGGCAGAGCCGCAGGTGCTACTCTACTGGGAAACTCAGGGGAATTTACTTAATGGAAAAAGGAGGTTTTATCCAACAACAACAAAAAACCACCTAGAAAAACATTCCATGGTCACCAACACAGAGCAAACTAGGGAACACCCTAAAATGGGTAAAATGGAAAACAAAACAGCTACACCGGGACAAAGCCTGACGAAGAATAAGAAAACCAGATGGAACTGATTTTTTTTTAAGTAGTGATTTTAACCAAATCAGTAGTTGGTTTTTTTTTTCCCCCTCCCTTTAAAAGAGCTAAGCTCCTGGAAACTCTGATTTAGGTGCCTAACTATGGATTCAGGAGCCTGATGCTAGGCACTCATTTTCTGAAAATCTTGCCCGCTGTCGTCTTTTACTAAATAATTCATCATCTTAACAGTGATAATAGCACTGTTACAGCAGCAGCATTTTGTTGTAGAATGATTTTTTGATCTTCCCACCATGGCTAACAATATAGAGGCACTACCTAGGGCAGGGGTTGGCAACTCAAAAGTTAAGAAGTGCCATTTTAAAAAATTCTTTCAGTAACCAAGTGTTTTGAGAGCTGATGTAGCATCCTGGTGGGGGGAGCTGGGCCAGGGTGCCTGCTGCAGGATCCTCTGGCTGGGCGGGGGGAGCACTGAACCAGGAGATGGCCCCCCACAGAGTCCCACAGTGGTAGTGGGGGGGGAAGAGTTGCAAGGGGGCACCCAAAGAGCTGCATGAGGCTCCAGAGCTGCAGGTTGCAGACCCCTTACCTAGGGTTATCCTACAGACCTTGGTACAGCTGTTCTGCTGTATGGTCACCCATGTAGCTACCCTGTGCTGATGGGAGAGAGCTCTCCCACTGGCATAATCAACCCCCCCGCCCCCAGGAGTGGTGTGAGATATGTCGGTGCGACTGAGAGCATCTCCAGCCATCATAAATGTTGTCTACACCGGCACTTCTGTTGGTGAAATATGTCAGTCGGGTGTGCTTTTTTCACATCCCTGATTGACAAGTTTTACCAATAAAAGTGTTTAGACATTGAGCCCTAGAAACAGATAACTAATGCTCTGTACAACCCAAGGGCCGCCCATTGCTCCACATTCCTGACTTCTAGCACAGATTGAAGGTAGCAATTTATTTGAATTTGGCATTGGAAAGAAAGCAAAATATTGCCCCCATTTTACATCCACCAGACAAATTAGCCTCAATATAAGCAACATCATCTCAGCCAGAAGCAGCTTGCTGTTGAATCCAGTCCTGATTGCTTAGCCAGTTCCTGTTCTTTAGTACGGTGACTGCTGGTCAGGGAAACGGTCACCTGACGTTTGCATCTCTCTACAGACATAGCCATTTTGGTGAAGCAGCAGGGATTTAATAATGGCCACATGTGACCTACAATTCAAAAAAATGGAGCGCTTCCAAGTCCATTTACAGACTCAGTAAGGGCATTTTCTATTGACTACTTCAAGAAGTTTTGCCCTGGGCTCTAAATGTCTGTCTGATCAGAATCTTGCTTATTCTCCAAGAGTTAGATTGTGAGAGAGATTTTCAGAGGGGTAGCTGTTTTAGTCTATGTACAGCAAAAAACAACGAGAGTCCTGTGGCACCTTATAGACTAACAGATTTTCTTCAGCATAAGCTTTTGTGGGCTATATCTGATGAAGTGGGTTATAGCCCACGAAAGCTTATGCCGAAGAAAATCTGTTAGTCTGTAAGGTGCCACACGACTCTCGTTTTTTATTGTGAGAGAGGCTATGCTCCCATGCAGCAGAGTGAAGATTTTCTTCTGACAGCCCTGCATGTGGTCCTGGAACCTTGAAGAAGCAAGGGTGAGCACACACTTAAGAATAGGTGGGCAGGGAGGAGTTGGGAATGGGTAGAGCAGAGAACCACCAGTGTAAAGCTTTAGCTTTGCCTCTCCTTGAGTACACAGTTGAACCCTGTTGAAGTGGTGCACTAGGGATAGTAGTTTATTGCTAGAGTAAATCTATGCCAAAAATAAATTACTGTCTTCCTGAGTCACATCTCCCTTCCCATGCAGCTCCTGCAGCAGCCAACGTAACGTGTCACCCCCCTTGTTAAGGCCCATGCTCTGGGGCTCCATTGTGTCCCTAAAATAAGTACATCAAATTGATCTTTTGCTTCAACTTTCCGTGTCCTGAAGCAGTAAACAGAGGCATGTATGCTGTGTCTGGTGTTCGTGCATCAAGCGAAGGAGGCGTTTGGAAAAACCAGCTTTATAAAAACCCACAAAACTCAGATAATGGCTGAGAACAACACATTCAGTGTGTCATCTTTTCTGCATCTGGGAAATATGTTGAAGTATTCATTATACTTTCTAATGATAGATTGAAAAGAAATAGAGCTTTTCCTGATAAAACCAAATTGATCTCTCATCGCTAGGCATTTTCTTTGGGTAGAAACTGATGAATTCAACATCATGTTAGCTTTTATATATGTCATATGAAATAGATGAGGACAGCGAATTGGGAGAAAAGGTGTAATCAATCACAAGGTGCCACAATTCTCCTTTCTCTGTTAATCATCTTCCCAGACAGCAATTTGAGGGGAGTGGGGGAAATTACATGCACAGAGAGGAACTTGAAGAAAATAGAAACAGACATCCTCATTTGTGTTAAGGTAGATTAAGTAGGTGAAACAATTGTCTTTTTCTTTTGAAAATTAAAAAAAACAGGCGGATGTGGGGTGGTTCTTTTGGTTTTAAATAAAGGTTTTTAAAAATTAGTATAATAGAGAGTAAATCTGGTAGTCAAGCTTAAAATGCAGAAGATTAATCACGTGACAATATGCCTTTAAGACCACAGACAGCTCTCGCATTTAGGGTTATTTGTTGCTATAGGAGTACAAAAGAAATTCACTCTACTTAGCATGAAGGCAAATACATGACTAATTGGGGATGGCAGACTTTGAACAAAAGGGGTTTTTCTGGAAATTCTTTCCCATGAAGAGTGTTGTGTTTTGACTTGGTCCTTACGTAGGATGGGGGAAAATAGTCTGGCCAGCTTCTGCAGTGGTGTGTGTGTTTCCCTGCCATCTGTTGGTGATGCTGGAGTAAAACTTCAGTGTCAACATTTCAATCAACATTGGGGGGATTAAATGTGTTGAAATGGACACTCCGGGTATGTATACCCGGAAGCAGGATGGACAGACATGCTAGTTCTGAGGTCTGTCTACTCATGTTGGGAAGCATTCTCCCAGATGCAGTGTGGACACCCCTTGGGAGTGTAATTACCTGTTTTGTATGCACCTGTATCCAAAAGGGAAATTTGGACCACTGTGTATATTTATATGTATCATCTACTCTGCAATCTCCTAGGCTATGTCTACACTAGAGAAGCTAAATTGACTCTGTTAAGTCGACTTAACAAGGTCAACTTAAGTTGAAAATCGACCTTGTTAAGTCGACTTAGAGAGTCTACACTAGACTCTTAAGTCGACTGGCTGTGTGCACACATGCAGGTTAGGTCGATGGAGAGCCGCGGCTCTGGGAGCTGCAGCTCCCTGGGACAAGGGGAGCCCGGCTCCCTGGCAAGCAGGGAGTCGTGGCTCTCTGACAGAAGGGAGCTGTGGCTCCCCCCGGTGACAAGGGAGCCATAGGAGCCATGGCTCCCCGGGACAAGGGAGCCGTATGTGGTTGCCGGGGAGAAGGCAGCCGGCCGGGGCTCCAGCGGCGAGGGATTCCCCCCCTGCCCCGGCTGGGGCTTCATCGGTGAGGGGGAAACCCCCACCTCCCCCGGGCTCCAGCCACGCCGCTGGAGTCCTGGCCAGGAGGGTGGGGGAATCCCTCATTGCTGGAGCCCTGGCTGCGGCGGCAGGGGAATCCCTTGCCACTGGAGCCCCGGCTGGGGAGCCCTGTGCGGATCCCTTCTCCCTGGCAGCCGCAGCTTCCTTGTCTCGGGGAGCCACAGCTCCCTTCTGCCAGGGAGCCATGGTTCCCTTGTCACCAGGAGCCGCAGCTCCCTTCTCCCCAGCCCATCCCCTGGCCAGTTAGGTCAATTTAGGGATACTCCCCATCCACACTGGCTTAAGTCGACTTAAAAGGTCGACTTAAGTGTTAAGACAACCTTCAGAAGTGGTGTTAATAAGTCGACTTAAGCTTTTATTAAGTTGACTTAAGGAAGTGCTTAAGTCATCTTAATAAAAGCCCAGTGTGGATGCGGAGTACTGTCGGTCGACTGAAGTGTCCTTAAATCGACCTAAGCTGTGACTTATTTTACAAGTGCCATTAATGGCTTTGGCCGTCCCTCAGCTGGCTGTGCTGTTCCAAAACACAGGAACACAACACCCTGTGATTAGCACTCTGGCCCTGAGACAGCAGCCCATCCCTATTCAGGCAAAGCACATATCTTTGCTGAGAGTTAAACATGCACTTAAATATTTTGCTGAGTTGAGGCCTCTGTTCACTGTTCTAACAGGAATTGTCACCGTGGGCCTAATGTTTCAGCTGTGAGAATGGTTTTAAAGATCGGAGCTGGGAGGACAGATGTGAGGAAATGGGCACTTTACACCAATCAAAGGATGTGCATTAACAAGATGGGAAAACTAGGAAACATTAGTGCACACCAGTGGAAAACAGGAGGAGGAAGGGTCTTGGGTGCCCACGACTCTGAGTCAATCTGTCAGCCTCCAGCCAGGGGGAGGCCTGTTTGTTCATAGCTGAAGGCAGGTGTGCACTGTCTGCCCTTAAAATAATTTGCGTATCTCCGTTCAACTTCCCTACTCCCAGCATGTCCACTACTCTGAACTGAAGGGAGGGGCCTCCTTTCGACTCAGTCTACCCTAGTTGCCACGGTGGTATTCAGGGATCGACTTTCTGATCAGATGAGTGGGTCTTCACAGACCCAATCAGTCGATTGGGAAGTTTGAACTGATGGTGGCAAATTTGCCGCCGTCAGTGAAGACAATCCTGGAGCGTCAGCTTCCTGACACTAGTCTGTTAGCCACCCAAACACTCCTCTGAGCTATGCCAGCCCCTCCTTTGCATTGCAGGTTAACAATAGGTGCACCCTAGTCTCTGAGCCCTTTTGAAGCATTCCCTTGTAGTGTCCAGCCCCTTCTCCACTGAACATTCACAGAAATACCAAGTCTTCTGTCCTCAGGGGAACACGGCGCACACCAGTTTATATGAATTAACACAGCATCAGTCCCTTGTTAAATGTCATAGCATACACTGAGATCTATTTATAGCAAAAGCAATACTACGGTTATTATCAAAGATAGTTACTGAGTAAGGATAATGGAAACAGAAGGTTACATATAAAACAAAATTATAACATGCTTCCCAGAGACTAAATGTAACAGGCTAACCTGCTGTCCAAAGGAGTTTCTCGCTGCAAATGTCCTCTGTGGTGTTTCAGTCCAGGCTGATTGTTTTCATGAATTTGAATGCACGGCCTGTTTACATCCCAGGTGCAGGATAAAGGGTTGTCTTCCTAGCCTTCCCCTTATATCCCCCAGAATTCACTGTCAGTACAGAGGTGTACTGATAGCAAGGGGAGGGAGGCCTATGTCTCCAGGTGCCAGTCTTGGCGGGGGGGGGGGGAGGGGGAGGTGCCACTGGTGGGGCCCTCAATGGAAGAGCCACCCACCACTGCCACAGGTGGCCAGGGGCTACCAGGCTTTGACATCCCCAGTGGCTGTGCTGACCCCAGCTCAGGTCTGCCAGTGGCCGAGGGCTCCCACTGTGTGAGCAAGTGTCCTCGCAGCCCCTCTGTCCCTGCACTGAGCACATCTATACCAGGAGCCGCAGGAACCCTGACCACACAGTGACCAGTCAGCCAACCTAATTGTGGGGCTCTGGGGCAGAGCCCATCATGCCTCCTGCCTGCTGAGGGCACCTGTCCCTGTCGGTCCTGTTCCCCACCACACCCCCAACTGGGGGAGAATGGAAAATGGACCCGCGGCTCTCGCTTCCCCTACAGGGTACTGCCACCACTGTTGCCCATGGGGATTTGTACCCTCTTGCCCTTGGGCAGGGCAGGCAGTCTATGACCTTTGGCCCTCAGCCCAGCAAGCAGTCTCAGGCCTGCCCAACTCTACTGCACCCCAGCACATGGCCGTATCAGTGCAGGAGTGATTGACCACTGGGTCAGCGGGGATCCCACCATAACATGCTCACCAAGGCGCAGGCCCCAACACAGCTAAATATCAGTCAGTTGCCCTGGGCTACTTCCTACTTCCCTCTGTGGCGTGTACCTGCATCCATGGGATAATGTGGCCAGTGGCAGTCCTGGCAGTTCCCCAGTGGGCAGGGACCTCTCAATGAGTGGGGCATCAGCAACGGCATCAGTCAGGGTCCATGGAGCGTCCCCAGGATAGGTGGCCAGCTGCAGTCCTGGCAGTTCTCAAACAGGCGCAGCCTCCTCAGCAGGCTGTGCACCTCTGGGCATAGTGTCAAAGACAGAAGTCTGGAGCAAGCCAGATACATCTGCCTCTTTTGCTGTCTTGTGCCTTACTTGGGCCCCCTTTATTGCCTTTGGCCCTAAATAGCTCCTGTCTGACAGAAAAGCCTTTTGTCAACTCTCCCTCGATTCAGGCCTTAGGAACATATTTTCAATATACATACATAACTCCTCACATAATATTGGCACATATATTTCACAGCTATATTAGTGACCAGCATGATACTGGCTTTCATTTAAGACCTCACATGATAGTCTTTGAACCAGAATGTTCAAAGGATATTCTTGTAACCCCATTGAGAGTTAGCACTGAGAAGTTCTTAGGGTCACAGTCACCTTCGTAGGTGTTTGTTCTGCTACCCATCTTTTTGATATCTGAGCACCTTCCATTTAAAATATTTTGGCAATAGCAAAGTCCCTATGGGCGTTCTTGGAGTCTCTGGCTCTTCTTTATTACTGGGTTTTAGAAAACATGGCTGGGTTAGGTAATCTTTAAGCAGTTGGAGTGGAGAATAGGGAGCTGGATAATGTTGTGAAAATCATTTTGGTTATGGTGAAAAAACTTAATCTAACTAGCAGGTTTTGTAGCATTTCCTAAATGCAGAGAGATTCGGGATTTATTGTATCTTTGGAGATTTGTTCATTTGGGTCCTGCTGGCGACAGCCCCGATGTACCACTATGGAAGAGATAGGGTGTAGGATTGCCCCAGGCTCAGCCATAGTAAACGTCAGCATCCTGCCAAGGTGGCCTAGAGCCCAGCTGGCTACTGGTGAGGTCACAATGCTGGATGTTTTATTCTGGGTGGGTGGAAGAGGGCCTTATGACTACTTTGTGGCCTCTTCACACTGGTTCTGCCAATGAACTGTGGCTTTAGCAGACCAGAGAGTCCTTCTCCATTTTTTTTATGATAGACAAGAAAAATAGGGTAAAATAATAAAAATGCTCATGAGAAATATAAAGCACAAAATTAACACCTCTGATAAAAGTAATAGAACCCTTGAAAAGGCTGCTAGATGAGGAGTCCATAGATTTGTCTTCTTTTCTTTGCTGTCAGTGACTTGCTCTATGATCTCTGGCAAACTGCTTCAACTCACTGTTTCTTCTGGCTTGTCTGTTTTAACTGTAAGTTCTTTGCGGCAGGGCCTACCTCACACTATATCTGTTTGCTGCCTGAGGGCCTACTCCTGGCAGGAGGCGTTAGCCGCTCTGAGCGCATGCGGAGCGTCTTGGATGGGTATGTAATTGGAGTGACTAGCACCTCCTGCCACCGGTGCTACTGTGGTTACATGGTACTTTTAGCATGCTAGTTTGATCAGAGCTAGAGCATGTCTCCTCAAGCTGGGAATCACTTAATTTTCACTCGTCTCTTCTATTACTGTACCATGATATTTTTTTAGTTGACTTGTTAGTTCCCCCCCATCACTCAAGTAGGTATTCCCCCCCCACACTTTCCTCTCCAGTTCACAACTGCGAGTCTAGGATTTCAGCTTTCAAGGTGGTTACAATAAACACTTGTAACCATATATAATATTGTATGTACCATTTCTCAGGATACATGTTCTGTATTTGTTTTCAAAAGTGCACTCAAGAAGATACAGAAGTACTGCCCAGTGGATGTCCTTATTAGATGACCTTCATTAGACAACCTTTATATTAACTTCACTTTGTCTGTTTGTCTGTCTGTATTCCCTATGTTTTTGCACCTTTCTTCGGCAGGTGGAGTAAGTTTTATAGGTTTTAATGGCAACCTGTGCCCAGCACAAAACTTGCTAGGCATTTGACCCTGTGGTACAGGAGTTAGGGTAGGACCCTGGGAACACAGTAGGTGCTGGTTTGAATCTGACCTGGGTTTGAAAAGCTGCTGTTCATAGGTTTTGATTTGATCTACTTTTAGTCTTGATTGAAAAAATAATATTAAAAAACCCCAAGTTTTTTAGAACAGATGACCTGAAAACCAATGTACTAAAAGGGACAAAACAAGTAGAGAAGTAATTCAGAATGGTCAGACTTCTTGTATGAGGCATTTTAAGCACTGTGAATGTATTTGTTTGAAAAAATTCAGCTGGCCAGTCTAGCATGTACAGTGGCCAACCAACCTTTTGCAAACAAATGCATTCATGGTGCTTATAATGCCTTGTACAAGAAGTCTGACCATTCTGAATTACTTCTGTACTTGTTTTCTCCCTTTTAGTGCATTGATTTTAAGGTCATCTGTTCTAAAAAAACCTTTTTTTATATTTTTTTTTTAGACTTAGCATACAGTGAGTGTTTCAGCCTGATCCTTCAAGAGTGAAATAAAAGTCCCTGAATAAAGCTTTTGAGACCAACCTAAACAATATTCAGAAGTCTTTTCCGTAAACTTAAACCCTGTTGTAGATAATGGGACTGTCTCCTCTCATATACCATTGGAAATTGGGAGACTCTTCACTGAAGTCAATGAAGCTACACCACTGTAAGTCAGAGATGAATCCACCCCATTATTTCTTCTGATTAATATATTATGTTACTAATTTAAAGTGTCAAAGAAGTAGCTGTGTTAGTTTAGGTCAGCCAAACAAACAAGGAGTCCTGTGGCACTTTTAAAGACTAACAAATTTATTTATCGCATGAGCTTTTGTGGGAGAAAATCCCACGATGAAGTGGGATTTTCTCCCACGAAAACCCATGCGATAAATAAATTTGTTAGTCTTTAAAAGTGCCACAGAACTCCTTGTTTAATTTAAAGTTAGCTCATTCATCTGTTCCCATGGTAGGAAAAATTGAGCAGGAGCTATGGAGTGTATACAACTTCCCTGAGGGAGACTTTCCCTGACACTTTTATAGGAATTGTATTTACAATATTGCCAGTCCCCCAAAATAATGATACAGGCCACACAAAATCTTGCGATTCTTTAAAAAATAAAAACCAAATCCTCCAGAGTTTTTTTTTGGTATTTCTTCTGGTGTCAGAGGCTTCGTGAAGTGCTTGTGTGACATTTTCAAGCTTTTCTCTGAAACCCTGAGGGCTATAAACATCCATTTTTTAATTGAAATTAGTGCATAATCCCATGAATCCAAAAGCTGGGGCTTTTAAAATAAAGGCACCAAATGCTACGAGGCTTGCAATACAATTATGAGAGATGGCAACACTGGTTAGCAAGTTAGCAGCAGATTTCTGAAATTTGGGTGAAAAATGTTGAGGCCTGAGCCATCCATGCAATGTACTGTACCTCTGCTGTGACTCTAGGGCAAAGTCACATTTAGGGAAAGGTGACCCAGTAGACAGTCCAGGGTGCTGGGATTTGGGGGTGTTGGGTACCATTTGCGTTGGTAGTGACAAAAGGGAAAATAGAATGTTTGAAGTAAAATATTTCAGGTATTCCATATGTGAATTCAGTGTTCTCTAATGGCCTAAAATTTTCTGAAGCTTTGTAGAATCTTATGGAACCTTCTGAAAACTAGATTTGCTAGAGCAGAGTGAGAAAAGCAATCTTTTGAATTAAAGGACTAGGGTTAACATTCCAAGGCTGTCTCCTACTGGTACACTATTTAATACTGCTCCACCAAGGTTGGTGCAAAGTTCAATTTCTTGATGTTAGTGCATTTCAGTTATTCTTAAAACTAAAGTTTCTATAATCTTGGCGGAAATGAATTTTTTTATTTGTTTATTTGTATGAATAAATACAGATTTACAGATCATAGCATGTAAATTTATCATCATATATGACAGGGTTAAATCATGCATGCAAATCATGCATCAAAGTCATGAAAGAGCTACACATGCAATAAAAATAGGGTATTAAAGAGTTTAACAGATGAAGGAGGTCACTCCTGGGGTGCCATTTGGTGTAGGGCCGATTGTGCGCCAGGCTCCCTGTTTTCTCCTTCCAGTTTCGTGCTGTGATGGCACAGACTCTTTTGCCTCTTGCTGTGCCTAGAACTAGCCTCAAAGCCTCAGCTGTAATAGATTCATCAGTGCTTGCTAGGGAAGCGATGGATACGGTCTTTAACACCTATATCCAAAGCACGTTCCATCTATTTCCATCCTTTTCTCTAACTGTAGATCCTTGAGCCCACAAAAGGCTCTCTCTGAGTCCAGTAACAAGAAGAATGGGATTGTCAAGGCAGCTGGCCTCCACATCCATATATGGTTTGGACCATTTGTGCTTAGGTCCTCAAGTATGATCCCTCCATTATATTTATGTCACAAGCACCAGAGCTGATGCAACAGGTCTTTTGAATGCTCTAAACATACCAGAGCACTAGGTCAGTATAGAAGTCAGAAAACATCTTTTAAGTAGGAAAAATTCCAGCAGATGATGTTTTCTTAACACTGGTTTCTGACGGTTAATGAGGCTCTTTCTGTGTACTGCTGTCACTCACAATATACTCAAATGTGCAAGGCTCTTCATGTTCTATAATGATCTGAGACCCTTCTGTATCACTCGCCATTGATCTGAAAAATGAGCAATTTCAGAGGAGTTTTCATAAAAGCTAGAAAACGCTTCTGAAGAGTGGAGATTTTTAAACAAATCCTATATAACCTCCATGTGTAAAGCACTAGTACTGTGCAAATTCAAGTAGCCAACTTCAAACAATATCGCACAACGTTAGCTTCTGCACTGTGCCCTCTCTAAAAAAAGGGTTTCCCCTTTTGTTTTTTCTTTTTGTTCATGTCCCAAATTGGGTAAACTGAAGTCTAAATTTTAAATACATTGAAAAGAGAGATTTTGTGTGAGGAAGTCCTGCTGAAACTGGAGAATGCCAAATGAAAATAAGATAAGAGGCTAAGACATTTTCATTAACAGACGTCAGAAAAACTGCTTCAGTGAAAGAGATCTGTCTAACTTATGTGCAAAATGATCACTCAAGTTCTTTGCAATGAGTTCTGGAGATCCATGTCCATGTATAGAATTTATATAACCCTCTCACAATCTCATGGATAACAGGCATGCATCCCATCAAAAACCAGATTTTCAACTAGAAGAAACTAGCATCTCCCAATATTGAGTGTTTAAGATAGCACAATAAAGCAGGCAATTGAATGTTCAGTTTTGATGGAGTGTGTTTTAGCACGTGACATTGATCCTGGAGCTGTAAAAATTCTAGAAGAAAAGAGAAAAATCCATATAAATCCTGCTAGACAAATTTATCAAGTTGAACTTTGTTTAAGATTTCACAGAGTGTCAAATGTGTCAAAGATCTTTTTTGAATGCCTCTGATGCATTACATGGGGATTTAGAGAGTAGCTGACGCAAAGCAGTGACTGAACTTAACTATTGTGAGTTGTAGCTATAGGCACCTCGCTTTCTTTAAGCAGATCTTTTCATATTACATTGAAATTCACACCAGCATACTGTAGAAGCTATGGACCATATTAGCTGCATTCCCCATGCTGCTATTCCCTCACATACTAAATCTAAAAGCAGTGGTGGCGCTGGCCACAAGCCCCATGTGCCCCAAATCTACAGAAGAGTGCCCCAAGGCTGGAGGAGCAGCCTGCCCTGCTCTCCTTTCCCTCCCGCTCACTGCTGCTGTACAAATGCTGTCTTCTCCGACACGGAGCCAACACAGCCGCTCTGTCCCCAGCAGCGGGGTAGGGCTGGGCTGGCCACTCTGGTCACAGTATAGCAACAAAAAGGGATATAATGACGGTTGGATATAATTACTCAGAGTAGGGGAAGTGGGACCTAATAGATAAAGATGACTCCTTCAGCTAATGAATCACAATTTTAGTATCACCACTCCCACCTCCCAAAGGTAATTTTACTACAGTCTAAGGACAAGTTCTAAGCTCACTTCCACTGTGCAAAGCTGGAGTAACATCACTTAAATTAATGGAGCAGTTCTGGACTTACAGAAGGGTAATGAAGATCCAAATTTGATCCTTAAAACGTAACTCGTGGTATTAACTTGTGGTACTTATGCTTCAGCAGAGAGTCTCAAATGCCACGTTCTCCACAGAACTGATTCTGGTGGCCTACCAGATTAACTGCTTTATGGGCAACAATTATGAGATCTCCTTAACAAAAATTTTTCACAGACCAAAACAGGGGGATTGCTGTTCTACAGTCTGAGAGTTATGGATAGAAATCAATATAGTATTTAAGAAAGACTGAAGGATTAATGGACATAAGATCTCACTGTTGTATATAAGAAATTTGGTGCTTTTGACTTAAATCCATGTAAAGGTTACACTGCTCAACTAGATTCATGGACCAGTAGCTGTAAATGTATAAATATCCAGAAATGAAGAGGAAGGATTTGGTTAGTGGTTTCGGCAGAGAGGTCCAAGATTTAAATGGCTTGGATGTTAAACTGCTCTTTCCCTTCTACAGGTCAATTGTGATGCCATTGACATGGGAGTATAAGGAAGGGTGCACTGCTGCTCATCTTCTGTGGCTAGAGGACTGTAGTGCTCAATGCTTGTCAATCCACCACTTGTGTTAGTTACTAAATATTTATTAAGAAAATAGGAGGGGGAAAGGGAGTCAAAGTATTTTGGTATGGAAGAGTTGTCATCATGTCTATGGGTGCATATACACTTACAAATTAAGTCGACATAAGGAGGCTTAAGATGACTTAAAGTACTCCGCATCTACACTGGGCTTTACTTAAATTGACTTAAGCTGCTCCTTAAGTTGAATTAAGGAAAAGTTAGTTTGAATTAATAACGCCTCGTTTTAATTCGAACTAGTGTTTGTCGACTTAAGCCAGTGGAGACGGGGATTAGCGCCTTTTTGGAGCTTATTAATTTGACTTAAAATGTTAAGTCGACTTAATAAGATCAAAAAGGGGACACATCTACACTTGAAAAGTTGTCGAGTTTTGTTAAATTGACTTAATAAGGTCCACTTTAAGTCAACTTAAAGTCGACCTTATTAAGTCAACTTCATCAAGTCGACCTAACTTTTCAAGTGTAGACATAGCCTATGTGCTGTTTTACCTACAATAACTTGCCCTCAATATTAGAAGAAATGATAGCAATCACAACTGTAATTCACTGAAGTCCAGCTGAAATGACATGTAACAGAGTAGTGTAAAATGACTGTGCTCATTTAAGCAGTCCCATGGAATAAGAACATCAAACATCTCAGAGATCTTTTTGAAAACAAATTCCCCAAACTCACATTTCTATAAATAATACTAATGAAATCCCAGAAGGATCAAATGCATTTTCAAAAGCAGAGCCCAGACAGGATACAGAAAGAGAAAAAGTTGTACAGGAGGTATGTGGTCAGGCTGGTGAAGAAGTCAAAGCACTGAAAAGTTATGTATGGGACTACTCAATGCTTTTAAAAAATGTCTGTGTAAATAGAAGAATGTCATTTTCCTGAGGCTGAATCTTAAAAGGTCTGTTAAAATGCACAAGGCGTAACAGAGCAGTTTCTTATTTAAAAAAAAAAAAAAAGAGCCATGATTTGCTTCTCTCAAACATGGAAACCACAAACATTAACAACTCTTCTATGACTTTCTATGGTAACTGCCAGACTTGCTCATTGCCCATGTTCATTGTTTGAATGACTTGTTCAATTAAAGTTGTGCTTCTTCTATCAGTACTTTTTAATATCTTCATTCCTATAACAGAATATTTTGGGTGCATAAATATCCTTACTGATTTAAGTTTCGAGAGGCATTTATATAAACTAACAAAACTTAAAAAATAATTTCTTCAAAAGTAGGATGTCTGACAAACAATGAGTGGGGCCACTGGATTATTAAGATCCTAAAAGAATACTTGGGGAAGGTAAGGCTACTAAGGTGAAGCAAAATGAATTCTTTGCATTGGTCTTCACTGCAGAGGATGTGAAGGAGAGTCCCAAACCTGAGTCACAATTTTTTATGTGACAGATCTGAGGAACTGTCCCAGACTGAGGTGTCAGTAAAAGAAGTTTCAGAATAAATTGAATGGTAACAAGTGTGCAGGACCAGATGGTATTCACCCAAGAATTCTGAAGGAAATCAAATATAAAATTGCAGATCTACTAATTGTGGTATGTAACCATTCACTTAAATCATACTCTGTACCAGGTGATTGGATGATAGCTAATGTAATGTCTATTTTTGAAAAGTCTACCCAGGCTATCCTGGCAATTACAGGCTGGTAAGCCTAACTTCAGTATCTGACAAATTGATTGAAACTATAGTAAAGAACAGAATTATCAGATACATAGATAAACACAATACGTTGGGGAAGAGTCGACACAGTTTTGTAATGGGAAATTGTGCCTCCTCAGTTTATTAGAACTCTTTGAAAGAGTCAAAAAGCATGTGGACAATGGTGATTCAGTGGATATAGTATTCTTTTTAGAAAGCCTTTGATAAGGTCTGTCACCAAAGGCTCTTATGAAAACTAAGCAGTGAAAAGATAAGAAGGAAGGTCCTCTCAGCGATCAGTAGCTACTTAGGAGACAGGTCATAAAGGGTAGGAAAATATGGTCAGTTTTCACAGTGGAGAGAAGAAAATAGCAGGATTCCTAAAGGATATATCCTGGGACCTGTGCTGTTTAACATTCGTAAATAATCTGGAAAAAGGGACAGTGAAGTGGCAAGATTTGCAGACAATATAAAATTACTCAAGATAAGCCCAGAGCTGACTGCGAAGAGTTACAAAGGCATCTCACAAAATTGGGTGACTAGGAAGAGAACAGTGATGAAATTCAATGTTAAGTACACAGTAATGCATTTTGGAAAAAAAATAGTCAACTATATGAACAAAATGATGTGTTCTAAAGTAGCTGTCTCCATTCCAAGAAGAGACCTTTGTCTTCATATATAGTTCTCTGAAAACATTCACTCAATATGAAGTGGCAGTCAAAAAACTAAGTGTTAAGAACCGTTAGAAAAGGGATAGATGATAAAAGAGAAAATACCATGATGTCACTACAAAAATCTATGGTATGTTCACATCTTGATTACTGCATGCAGTTCTGGTTACTTCATCTCAGAAAAAGATCTATTAGAACTGAAAAAAAGGTGAAGAGGAGGGCAACACAATGATTAGGGGAATGGAACAATTTCTATATGAAGAAATATTAAATAGATAGACTCATAATCTTAGAAAATAGAAGACAAGGTTCATGAAGGATAGGGTCACTTAATAGCTACAAGCCCAGACGGTCAGAGACCCCATGCCTTTGGTGTCCCTAAACCTTCAACAGCCAAAAGGTGGAATTGGATGACAGGGGATGGATCACTTGAGCTTGCCCCTGTTCTGTTCATTCCCTCTGAAGCATCTGACACTGGTCTTTGTCAGAGAGTTGATAATGGGTTAGAATTAAATGGACTATTGGTTTGACCCATTATGGCTGTTCTTATATGTTGCCAGTAATTTTTTTTTTAAAGAATTGTTATTTAGTGCTTTGGGGGGGGGGGGGGGGCAAGGATTATTAATCTCTGTAGGTCTTGCCTCTTTTCAGCCCAAGTAGCTAGCTGAATTGTGGGGCCCTGGGGATGTTCCAGTTGGAAGTAGACTTTGATGGAGTCTGGTATCTTCTTTGTAGTTTTATTTACTTACACAGAATGTACAAAATCCTATGTCTCTCAATGCAGAAATAATAAAACAGCAAGAAACATCTTTTCCTGATAGCACCAAGTGTTCTCTTTTCAGGCTGCATCTTTGACTCAAAACAACTGTTCCCAGGTTTCCTCCAGAGTCAGCCACTGTGCTTTAAGCTGCTCCTTCAGGCTGCCTCCCCATCTCTTCAGTTTTCAGTGTGTTTCCTCCCCACCCAACTGGTTACAATGTCCAGTTGAGCCCTTTCCCCCACCCGGTACAAGTTTGTGAGGAGACTCTCTATTAGCCTTTGGTTTAGGTGTGGCTGTCTCTTACAACTGTATTAAATGGGGGAACTTATTCACATAGCCATTTGAATGAGGTTTTAACACAAACCCATAACAAGGTTTCACCCAGCACACAACATTATTCATTTACCTTTTTGTTTTGTATGGTCCTCTCTCCTCTGCTGTATGTCCAGCACTCAGTTACCTTTTTCTTGTGTGTCCGATGTAAAAGAATAGCACCTTTATTTAATCTCCCTCTCTCCCTCTCCCCACCCACCCACGAATGCGTTGTGTTCCATATGCAAAGAGGAGAGATATGGCTTGTCTACACTGAGGGTGGCATTTAAATTCAATTTTAGTTTGTGGAATTATAGAATATGAATGAGAGTAATCACACAGCAAATTCCTTGCTGGGGTCTCCTGTCCCCATTGCTCAATTACTTCCTGAAATGCATTGCACTGGGGGTAGTAGGAGCAGAGACTTGTGGGGAGGCAGTCTTCCTCTGCTCTCACTCCCTCGTCTGTTCTGTAAAGAAAAAAAAAGCAGGAAAAACTTTCCTTGCTGTTTCTCTGCTGCAGGCACAACAGAGAGGCACAGAGCTGCATGCAGAGAGAAGAATTAATTGAAAACTTCCTTGGGCTGCAGGCAAGAGAGGAGCTATGTTGCTATGGTGCAGGAGACTGGCAAAACAGGAACAGCTACTTTCTGGTTGTACAGACCTAAATTCGAATGTTAGATTTTGACTTCAGTGCTACACCACTTGCTGGGGTGGTGTTAGCAGGTTGAATTATAGTACCATTTAATTCAAACACACTGCTCAGATAGTGGAGACTGACGCTACAGGTCAAGGTAAGCAGCATTATGTTGAACTTCTCTGTCAGTGTAGACCAGGGCATAGTCTAAGTGACCTATTTTTAGAGTAAGGACAAGAACAAAAATGAACTCTGTACAACAGGGGTTGGCAAACTTTGCTGGCCCCTGTGCCAGCCCCACCCACTGCACCCCAGAAGGTGCCAGGGGTGGGGCCAAAAGGGGGAGGAGCCAGGGACTCTGGGTTGGGGGACAGCTGGGGTCTCTGGGGGGAGGGCGGGCGCTAGCTGAGCCCCAGGTTGCACCAGCCCCTGGGCCGCACTGGTCCCTGAGCCACGCTGGGCCACGCTGGCCCCCAGGTCTTGAGCTGTGCTGGCCCGTGCTGGCCCCTGCTGTATGCTAGTCCCCGAGCCGCACCAGCCCCCGAGCCGCGCCGGGCCCTGAGCTGGGCCGCGCCGGCCCCCAGGCCACGCTAGGTTGTGCTGGCCTCCGAGCCACGCTGGAGGGCCCGGGGGCAGGGCCAGTGAGAGGAGCTTGAGCGGTCCACATGCTGCTCAGGATTGGCCTGTGTGCCAAACATGGCACGCGTGCCGGGGGTTGCCGACCCCTGCTGTATAAGAACAGTATGCGTTTGTTACCCCATGTAACATGTTACACCAGCTGTGCCTCACAGAATGGCATCTGCCCTGAGTGACAGAAATATTCATTAAAATTTCAGATGTGTCATACACAGAAACCAAAATTGCAATAGTTACTATGCAGACTATACAGTCATTGAGGTGAAACTGGTCCTTCCTTTCTGTCAATGAACACTTTATCATCCTCTTTTCCTATAGCTTCTCATCTTCTAGTTCCTTCTTTTTCTTCTTCTCTGTATTGTTGCACCATGTTTTAATATCCCTATTCAATGACAGTTCCCATTCTTTTTACAGTTTCTCAGATTCTGCTTTGCTCCTCAACCTCTTTAGTTTTTCCTGACCGTGTGTATTTTCATGATCCCCTTCCATTCAACTCCACTTCTCTCTTCTCTCCACTATATACTCATATAATTCCTATCAACTTCTTTCCCTGGCTTTGATACCCACATTTCTCTCCAGTTAAGCTATTGGCCATAAAAAGTTGAATACAAATAATCCACTTTTACTTTTGAGCAGTTCTTCTTTGGATTTCTTTGTTGACTTATCAGCACCAGTCCCTCACGCTTTTCCAGGTTTTCATATTTGTTCTCTCTGATCTGTCTCGCCTTTCTCCTCCTCCTCAACAACAGAGACTTTGTGCATGTTGACTCTCTTGCCATTTCCTTCTAACTCCCTTTCCACCCTTGATTCCATTTCCTTGTCCATTGTTGTCCAATTCCGTTTGCCTTGTTACCTCTTCTGCTCCAATGCCTGTCTATACCTATGAACTCATTATTGTCAATGTCCTTTCTCTCCTCTCTTATTCTAGTAATGATCTCAAGTGCAAAGGTTGTTCAATGGTTATATTTGAATGTTTTTCACAAGCACAACCATTAGAAGTAAAATGATCCCATTTCCCTGCTGTCTCTGGCACCTTGAATCTATTATTTCCCAAGAATATCACCGCTCTTCCTGCAAGCACTTTCTTGTTTAGGGTTTCTGCTACCTGGAAAACTTCTGTATCACTCCAACTCATCAACTTCCCATCTGCTTATACATTTTGTCTGAAAATACCATAATCATCTTTCTTTGCTATGATCTTAGCTTTGTAACCATATTACTTAAGCCTGTAAGGCTTTTGAGATTAAAAAAAAGATATACTACACTTTAAAATCTTGTCAAAAGCATTACTGCTGTTATATTTACATTTATATAATAGTTTTGTTCCTGAAGGATGGAAAAGCTCTTTAGAGACTGCACATACAGGTATAGCTTTGACCATTATTTAAATGCAGCCATCTCGGAAGTGAAATAGTATAGCTATTTGATAGACTACAACTACAATGTGCAAAATAAAGTAAACAAATACAAAATATAATACTCCTTGAAACTGGAGGGGAATTTATATATGAAGAATGTATTTACCACATTGGAGTTAATTAAATCCTCTAGTCCTGCTAAAAGTGACCCGAGAGACTAAATTCACTCCTGGTTCTGTTATCTTCTTTTGAAGCTGTAACTTGTCATGTGATAGAGATAAAACCTTTTAACTCTCTTAAATGGGGGAAAAACTGAGAAGTCAAATACAGGTTAATAAGACACTTTGTGAATTAAAATAGATGGAGAACATAGAATCATAGGGATGGAAGGGACCTCATGAGGTCATCTAGCCCAACCCCCGGCTAAAAAGCAGGACCACTCCCACTAAATCACCCCAGCCAGGGTTTTGTCTAACTGGGCCTTAAAAATCTCCAAAGATGGAGATTCTTCCACTTCCCTAGGTAGCCATTCCAATGCTTCACCACCTTCCTAGTGAGAAAGTTTTTCCTAATATCCAACCTTGACCTCCCCAGCTGTAATTTGAAACCATTGCTCCTTGTTCTGTCCTCTCTTACCATTGAGAACAGCCTAGCTCCCTCCTGTTTGGAGCACCCCTTCAAGTAGTTGAAGGTTGCTATCAAATCTCCCCTCAGTCTTCTCTTCTGTAGACTGAATAAGTCTAGTTTCTTCAGTTTCTCCTCATAAGTCATGTGCCACAGCCCCCTAATCATTTTTGTTGCCCTCTGCTGGACTCTTTCTAATTTGTCCACATCCTTTCTGTAGTGGGGAGCCCAAAACTGGACACAGTATTCCAGATGTGGCCTGACCAGTGTCAAATAGAAGGGAATTATCACATCCCTCGATCTGCTGGTACTACTCCTAGTGATGCAGCCTAATATGCCATTGGCCATTTTGGCAACAAGGGCACACTGTTGGCTCATATTCATCTTCCCGTCCACCATAACCCCCAGGTCCTTTTCTACAGCACTGCTACTTAGCCGATCGGTCCCCAGCCTGTAGCAGTGCATGGGATTTTTCCGTCCTAAGTGCAGGTCTTTGCACTTGTCTTTGTTGAACCTCATGAGGTTTCTTTCAGCCCAGAGTTCCAATTTGTCCAAGTCTCCCTGGATCCTGTCCCTGCCCTCCAGAGTATCTACCATTCCCCCCAGCTTGGTGTCATCCGTGAACTTATTAAGCACGCAGTCTATCCCATCATCAAGATCATTAATGAAGATGTTGAATAGAACCAGCCCCAGGACCAACCCCTGGGGCACTGCACTCATTACGGTTGCCAACTAGACATCGAGCCATTGATTCCTACCCACTGAGTCCATTGATCTAGCCAGTTTTCGATCCACCTTACGGTCCACTCGTCCAACCCATACTTCCTTAACTTGCCGACGAGAATGCTGTGGGAAACCATATCAAAAACCTTGCTAAAGTCGAGGTATACTTTGTCAACGGCTCTTCCCGCATCCACAAATCCAGTCATCTCATCACAGAAGGAAATCAGGTTGGTCAGGCATGATTTGCCCTTGGTGAATCCATGTTGACTGTTCCTGATCACTCTATTTTCCTCCAAGTGTTTCAGGATGGATTCTTTGAGGATCTGCTCTATGATTTTCCAAGGGATTGAGGTGAGGCTGACCGGTCTGTAGTTCCCCGAATCCTCCTTTTTCCCTTTCTTGAAGATAAATACTATATTTGCTTTTTTCCAGTCCTCCGGGACCTCCCCCGTTTGCCACGAGTTCTCAAAGATAATGTCCAGCGGCTCTGCAATCAGTTCAGCCAACTCCCTGAGCACCCTCGGATGCAGTTCATGAACTTGGACTTCAGCAATTCTTCATGTGTTAACCAGTTCCAGATTGGTCATCCAATAATACTGATGAGCAGTGCTTTTTTTTTTTTTTTTTTTTAATAAAAAAGGTTCCAGTACTTAGCCAGGAACCTGGGACTGCTTGCGGCGGGAGAAGCCTGGCTTTCATTGCTGTGAATAAAGGTGTCGGTACTCAGTACTCGAGAACCATCACAAAAAAAGGTGCTGGGGAGACTTGAAAAACAGAAGGAATCAAACAACAGTTTGAAAGAACAAAAGCATTAGCAGATAAATTCTTGTGTTGAAGGCTTGGGCCCCAGTCCTGTGAAGACTTATATATGTGGTTAGTTTTCCATAGTGTGAGAAGTTCTACTGAAGTCCCATTTGTGTAAATCTATACCGGATCAGATCCTAATAAAATAGGTCTAGGGAGACTAAATGTAGATTAGTACAGAGAGATATTGAAAGGTTGGCAATGGACTCCACTCCTATAAACACAGTAGTCATTTAACATTTAACATTTACCAAGCCCTTCTTATACCAGCACTGCAGTGGGAGTTAGGCACTGAAATATCTTTCAGGATCTGGGCTTTGCAATGTAAGTAGGCAGGACAGGGAAAAGGTGAAAGGGGAAAAAAATCCCCAAACAAATCAACTTTAGGAGTAAAGCCATAGAAGTAAATTGAAAATCAACCCTCTGCCTGCAATAGGATTTTTATCCGCAAAAAGAAGTGCCAGAGACTTCATGAAGCTTACTATGGACTCTGTTATTGCTGTTGATTTTATGTGGCTGGTGCTCAGATACTGAGACAATGAGCAGCTTAAAATCATAAGATCGGGAAGAGGAAAAATGACTTGCACAGTATAACATAGCAAGAACCTAGATCCCAGTACAAGTGTTCTAGTCTCTGGAGAATGCTGCCTCTCAGGGTATATAGGGAAATATCTATGCACAAAAGCAACCATAATTGGATGGACTCATGAACCCTATCTCCAAATGGGACCCTTGCACTTCCCCGTAACGGCTTTCCCACAAAATATTCAGCTCAACTTTCTCCCTTAAGTAAGCTGACTCTCACCTCCCCCCAGCTCTCCATGTTTGCAAAAAATAAGCCTCTCCTGTATAGCTCATTATGTGACCTTCACATATCCTCTGCCACCGCTCGCACGATATTGTGGGTCACATCTAAAATTAAAGCGTTAAGGGGAATGTTCTCTTTAATAGTAAGCAACTCTGTACTGGTTGCTTTACTCAATTACACTTCCCATATTTGAAAAGTGTGAGTAAGCAAAATCTCAGCAAGCATGTTTTCAAGGTAAGAATTGTTTTCACTGATGAAATACTGAAATATTGCTAAAACACACACATCCATATATCTCCAGTGAGAACTGCTAGAATAGACCCTGCATGGGATTGAGGAAAGAAAATCACCACAAAGGGGTTTGGATCTTGAGTACTTGTTAGACAATGAATGAAATGAGACACAGTAAAGGGAAACAGCATCTGAAGAAATATGTGCTTAAGGAATTGCAAAAGAAAATAGAAACAGGTGATGAATTCTAACAGAGACCTGTCAGATTAACAGCCTCTCTTCTGATGATGATATCCCAATACTGCAAAATATATAGAGTTCAGGATGTGCAATGCCTTCTAAGAAGAGTGGGATCTCACAGAATTGGGACCTTATTTTTAAAGTATTGTGTATGTTTGAGTCTATTAATAGGACATTTATTTAAAATACTACTCATCTAAATCATGAAATGAGTGTAGTGAACTATAAAACACGTGAAATTCCACAGAAGCCAGTGAGTGTTGGAAGTACTCAGTAGAGTCAATGCTAAAGCTGAGTGAATGACAGATTTTTTGGGATTGCTGGCAATTTCAAATAGTTGAAAAAAAATAGTTGTGGTTGAAGGAATAAAAATAAAGGTAATTTTGGAAGGAAATCAGTTCAAATAAAAACCCTGAAACATCTAAAAATGCTGAAACAAAGTATCTTGCTGAGTATTTGTTTTTCTTCTTTCCTTTTTTTTTTTGCAATTTTTTTCAAACAAACAATTTGGCAAAACCTACATGAATTCACAAAATGTTTGTGTTGCTGATTTTGCATTTTTCACCTGAAAAATTTTACTCAGCTCTACTCAGCACCTCTCTATGGGGAAAACTCTGAAGTTATATTTGTCTCAGTCTTTACTCAGGAAAATACCTGTTGAACTCAAGTCAATGGGCATGTATGGTGAGATAAGTCGCGACACAAGAATAACAGTTCTTTGCTGGAAGAAATTAATTTTAAAGAGGCAACTGAAGACCAAGGTAGGGAGAAATTGTGGAGAGGAAGTAGAAACGTCCAAAGATGAGCTAAAGCATGGTCCTGAGTCAGTGAAAAAGATGAAGGTTGTACATTGTGAAGCGTTTAGGGAGCAAGTTGTAAAGAAGTAATTAATGAGATTGGAGAGATAGGTGGAACTGTAGAGGAGGTGGCTGAGGAAAGATATCTGTCCTTAGAAGTTACCAGATCAGGAAATTAAATGAATGAAGAGAAGAGTTAAGAAAACTGTCTAGGTGATTTGTTTAGATAAATAATAGTAAATAAAAAGTTTGCCAATTATGAGATGAAAATAAATTGTATCATGATTCACAGGAATGATATAAACTGAACTATTGAAGAAAATGTAGTGCATTGTCTGCAATGCAATACACTTACATCAAGAGAACTTTTCCTGATATGACAAAATTACATTCAAGAACAGACCCCTCACAAGTCAATTTTTCTTCTGCAGTGACTGCTGGCTTGTTCTTTCAGGAGAATCTTCTTGCCTTCTGAAATGCATTCCTTCACCTTTTGTCACTTTGCCTGGCTGCCCTACGAACCTGTATAATACCTGGGTTGTTTTAGAGGACATAATGTAACCCCAATGACATGTCCAATCTATTCCTGGACTTTGAAATGTTGCTAGTGGTTAGATTCTGATTTGCTGTGCAGGCTAGATCATGTGGAAGTAGCCATGCTTCTGAACAGAGTATCTCAGCCTTTTAGTGATCAGTCATCTCACTGAGCCTTTTCCAATATGAGAGCACTGGACAGCAGTGATCTGTGTATTAGGCTTATCATCCAAACCCCAAGAGTCAATACAATAAATAAATAGAAGACCATGTAGACTTCTGATGAAAAGCTGTGATCCTTGAAAGGAATTGATTTTTTTCCTGACAATTTTTTATTTCATTTTCTTGACTTCAGTGAAGTTAAACCAGGGCTGAGTTTGGCCCCAAGAACTCCAAAAGCAGGCAAGAGCTACAGGCCTAGGAAGGGGAAAAAACCCTGCTTGCAGGTGCAGGCTTAAAATGATCTCTGCACTGTGCAAAATGGAGGAGAAAGACAAGTTCTACTGGCTAGCCTAAAGCATCAAATAAATAGTTACCCAGTTAGCAGGGCAGGTGTGCAGATGAGATTGCTGAGGTGTGTTGGGAATTCCCCAGGATGATCACTGTTCCAGAGATGTCTGGCTGCTTCTTCAGTCCCCTCTTGCTGTTTGGGTTGTTGACAGCTAAGAGGAGGATGGTGATCTCTGCTCAATGGGTTTGCTTCCTTCTTTTCCGATGGAGGAGATGTTTTCAGGCTGGCTGCTCACAAGATAAGGAAATGTTAGTGAGCTAAGAAATAACCCACTCCCCACATTACAACATTTGGGACTGACTGAGCACATGGCAATTTGCTTGGGCTGGTGAAAATTTTCTGTCCAAACATCTAAACTATTTTTTTTCAGTTTCTGGCTAAACTATTTTGGTTTCTAGTTGCTGAAAGAAAACTGAAATCATAAATCTGCAGTATAGATACAAACAAATACGTTTCAGTGTGTATGAAAGGTAACCAACTGATAGTATCTGTTCTGTTCACAGAACAGGAGTAGCATTGGATTGGTCATGTGTGTGGGTTTTCCTCCACCCCCCACAGTGTCCCACCAACACTGTTCAGTGGGCAGTAATAAAAAGGCAGCATGTTACATACTAAAGCTGTGTTTCCTGTTTGAGTTGCCCCTAGTACAATCTTAGCAACATGTACAATAAGTTTGTTGATTGGTTTCTGCTCTGAGGGCCAGCAATGGAGTAAAATGACAATACAGTGGTAAAGGTGGAAGGATAAGCTTGAGTTGAAGCCACAGGACTGAGACTAGTGTGGGGAGACAGACCTGCGTTAGCTCAGCTCAAGCCAGTTCCCTAAAAGTAGCCGTGTGGATGTAGTGGCACCGCCAATGGCTCGGCCTAGCTGTCCAAGCTCAGGCCCAGGAGGTCAGGCAGGCTTGGATTGGGAGGCAAGTATGAGCTGCCACATCTGCACCGTGAGTTTCAGTATGCTGGCTGAGCTAGCCAGGGTCCTCTGTAGTATCCATGCTGGTAATTGCATCTCCCCGTTGCAGTGTAGACACACCCTCTAGGGCTCACCAACTACTTAAAGCAACACTACCCAATTCTTGTACAAGAGGGAGGAAAATACCATAGAAAAGTCCAAGGAAAGTCAGCAGCCATTGAACATAAGAGAAACACTTAATGAAATCAAGTTACCCTGTCTAGTGAGTGACCTTTTACATTTTGATGCAGATAGAGGAAAGGGATGGTATTCCTTTCCAAGTGATAGAAAAAAATATAGCTTTGTCCTGTCTTTAGTGGTTCCTCTCATCAATTCCTGTCCCCTGCCTATAGGGTCTGGCAACAGGGCACATATACTTTTCTTACTGAGCTTTGGACAGCAAACAACCACTACTGCTGCATTCCTATTGCAGTATTCTCTTCTCAATGTAACTGGGAGAAGGGGTAACTTCCTCTCCCATGCTGATCAGCTGAGAGGCATGCTGCAGAAGCAGTTTTTGAGCAGTATCTGTTGGAGATGGAAGGAAACGGCACTGGAGTGAGCAAATACTCCTTTTGTCTGGGTATTCAAATCTCTTGTATGGCACTGGGGGTGTAGTGGAGGGCTTATACCATCAGTTTTTGTAGCTGTACATGGGGCCTACAGGAGAGCACAGGTGTTAGCATCCTAGCAGTCGTGGCCATTCCTTGTTTCAGGAAAGCAAGAAATAGAAAACTATATTTACAGGGAGAAAAATACCCTCGTCAGCAGCAGTTTTCTCCATGGTGGTGATTTTGGCTTCTCAGTCTTGAGGAATAAAAGTCCTGTAACTGACTGATACATTTTTCCTTTGTTTCAAGTGGGTAGCTGTGTCAGTCTTGTTCAGCAAAACAAACAAGGAGTCTTGTGGCACTTTTAAAGGTTAACACATTTATTTATCAGATGATCTTTTGTGGGAGAAAAATCTGACAAAATGGGATTTTCTCCCATGGAAGTTCATGTGATAAATAAATATGTTAGTCTTTAAAAGTGCCACAGAACTCCTTGTTTGTGTTTCCATGGGTTTCCTGTGAGAGACAGTGTTACACTGAAAAGATACATTTCCCTTGGCCTCCTCTGCAGGGTCTAAAGATGTGTAGTACAACAGAGGGGAAAAATGAGCATTGTCCAGCTTCATGCAGTTTGTGTTATTAAAGTTGGAGACAATTAGCCATCTCACAAACTGTCAGTGAAACACTGACGGAGATTTTGGCCTCAGTCACTGTACCTGGATGAATCCCATAGAATAAACAACTTTTGGCTACAGAAACACTAAGCAGCAGGTACAGTGTAAGAGGTATCAAGTGATCTATAGTGGCAGCCAGGGTTTACCTAGAAAGCCTGGCCTGACCAAGGCAGAATTGGAGTGAATGCTGTATTTTTTTAGACTATGTGCTTAAATTCTGTAGCCACTTTTATTTAGAAATGTCATTTTTGATAAATAGGATCCACCGTATATTGGAAAGAATAGTGATAGTTGGGGAAAAAATCGAAGTTAGTGAACACTGGAGAGGAAAAAAATATTGAAACAAAACTTTAATTATGTTGGACACAGATATTTGGATGGAAAATAGTAGTATTATCCACCAGATACTTGACCATCCATCATCTCTGCTCATCCACCCTCACCTTTGAAATGCATGAAATACAGTTACAAATATCCTGTGGGCCATTTAGGAAATGAAGAAAGTGAACTGTATATCTTTAACTCTCAGATACTAGCACCTACAACAAATGATTAACTCCAGTTAGTATTGTATTACTACTTTTGACTTTACTTTTGGAACGTCTAGAAAGTACAGCTTGACTTTTAATGTTGGCATGGAAACACCATCTACAAAAAAGCTGACAATTGTTACAGCTTATCCTTAGATCCCAGGTGTGAGTTCATGCATAACACCACCCAGTGATTTAGCGTCACTTACTAATTTTCAAATATCCATGATTTAATTTGAGGGTGGTAGGAATGATAGCTGCTTCCAAATAGAGAACACGTTTAAGACTCTTTGGTATTTAATTATATCTGTTCAAAACAGGATGATTCATAGTCATAAGTATATCTGAATTAGGTATTTCTTTGTGAAGAATCAGTCTGAGCCAATTCTGGATTCCCCCAGGAAAGATTCTAATAGGCATTAAGACTCAAATTTCAGGCACCTTGCACTGATGAACACAAGAAACATCTGTACATAGTTTTTAGTATTATAAACACAGAATGCTGATTACTCTGGGAGTATCTAGGTCTGCGTCACTAATGGGCTCATGGGGGGAGAAAAAGCCTTCTCTCTAAGATTACAGCAGGTTTTTCTACTGCCTGACTGAAAGCTTTTACCAAATTGCTTGAAAAGAGGGGATATTCAGATTGGCTGGTAGGGGAAGCAAACCCAAAGCTGAGTGGCTGGCTTAATTTAAACATAGTTCTGGGGAACATTTAACACTTTCCCATAATGTAGAGTCTTTACTAGTTATAATGCTCTGCTCTGGATATGCTGTTAATTACCACTTTGTCAAATGGTCAGTCAGAAAATGGAGTGAAAAAATAGGGGAGCACTGAGAGGCACAAGTAGCCCACACAGGTCTCTTAAGTCGACTTAAATCTGGCCTTAGTAAGTTGACTTAGAGAGTCTACACTAGACTCTCTAAGTTGACTAGTTAGGTCCAGGGGGAGGGAGGCTCCTTTGGAGCCTCAGCTCCCCAGGGTACGGTGGCTCTCCCCAAGACAGCAAGCCCCAGAGCGGTCCGGGTGAGAAGGGAGCGTGGAGCTCCCTTCTTGCCCGGACCACTCCGCTCCCTTCTGACTGGGACTGCTCAGGTCACGGGCAGAAGGGAGCCCCATGCGGGGGTCCTAGCTAGAAGGTAGCGCGGGGCTCCTTTCTGCAGGGACTCATAGAATCATAGAATAATAGAGTTGGAAGGGACCTCATGAGGTCATCTAGTCCAACCCCCTGCTAAAAAGCAGGACCATTCCCATTAAATCACCCCAGCCAGGGTTTTGTCTAACTGGGCCTTAAAAATCTCCAAAGATGGAGATTCTACCACCTCCCTAGGTAGCCCATTCCAATGCTTCACCACCCTCCTAGTGAGAAAGTTTTTCCTAATATCCAACCTTGACCTCCCCAGCTGTAATTTGAAAGCATTGCTCCTTGTTCTGTCCACTGTTACCATCGAGAACAGCCTACCTCCTTCTTCTTTGGAGCACCTCTTCAAGTAGTTGAAGGTTGCTATCAAATCTCCCCTCAGTCTTCTCTTCTGTAGACTAAATAAGCCTAGTTCCTTCAGTCTCTCCTCATAAGTCATGTGCCACAGCCCCCTAATCATTTTTGTTGCCCTCTGCTGGACTCTTTCTAATTTGTCCACATCCTTTCTGTAGTGGGGAGCCCAAAACTGGACGCAGTATTCCAGATGTGGCCTGACCAGTGTCAAATAGAAGGGAATTATCACATCCCTCGATCTGCTGGCAATACTCCTAGTGATGCAGCCTAATATGCCATTGGCCATTTTGGCAACAAGGGCACACTGTTGGCTCATATTCATCTTCCTGTTCACCATAACCCCCAGGTCCTTTTCTACAGCGCTGCTACTTAGCCGATCTGTCCCCAGCCTGTAGCAGTGCATGGGATTTTTTCGTCCGAAGTGCAGGTCTTTGCACTTGTCTTTGTTGAACCTCATGAGGTTTCTTTTGGCCCAGTGTTCCAATTTGTCCAAGTCTCCCTGGATCCTGTCCCTGCCCTCCAGAGTATCTACCATTCCCCCCAGCTTGGTGTCATCCGTGAACTTACTAAGCACGCAGTCTATTCCATCATCAAGATAATTAATGAAGATGTTGAATAGAACCAGCCCCAGGACCAGCCCCTGGGGCACTCCACTTGTTACCGGTTTCCAACCAGACATCGAGCCATTGATTCCTGTCCGTTGATCTAGCCAGTTTTCGATCCACCTTACGGTCCACTCGTCCAACCCATACTTCCTTAACTTGCCGACGAGAATGCTGTGGGAAACCGTATCAAAAGCCTTGCTAAAGTCAAGGTATACCACATCAACGGCTTTTCCCTCATCCACAAATCCAGTCATCTCATCATAGAAAGAAATCAGGTTGGCCAGCCACGATTTGCCCTTGGTGAATCCATGTTGACTGTTCCTGATCACTCTATTTTCCTCCAAGTGTTTCAGGATGGATTCTTTGAGGACCCGCTCCATGATTTTCCCAGGGACTGAGGTGAGGCTGACCGGTCTGTAGTTCCCCGGATCCTCCTTTTTCCCTTTCTTAAAGTTAGGTACTATATTTGCCTTTTTCCAATCCTCCGGGACCTCCCCCCATTTGTCACGAGTTCTCAAAGATAATGGCCAGCGGCTCTGCAATCACTTCCGCCAACTCCCTCAGATGCAGTTCATTCAGCCCCATGGACTTGTGCACATCCAATTTCTTTAAGTGTTCCCTAACCTGACTTTCCATCACTGAGGGCCGCTCTTCTCTCCATTCTGCGTTACCCCGTGTAGTAGCCTGGGAGCTGGCCCTCCCTGTGAAGACTGAAGTAAAAAAAGCATTGAGTACTTCAGCCCTTTTTGCATCATCCAACACGAGGATGCCTGCCCTATTCCGTAAGGGACCTACACCACCTCTGATCCTTTTCTTGTTGCTGATGTACTTATAGAACCCCTTTCTGTTATCCTTCACATCTCTTGCTAGTTGCAACTCCAATTGCCCTTTGGCCTTTCTGATTTTATCCCTGCAGTCCTGAGCAATGTCTTTATACTCCTCTCTTGTCATCTGTCCAAACTTCCACTTCTTGTAAGCTTCCCTTTAATGTTTCAGCTCACTGCAGAGTTCCCTGCTAAGCCACGCTGGTCGCCGCCCACATTTGCTGTTCTTTCTGCACATCAGAATGTTATCTTCCTGTGCCTTTAAGAGGATTTCTTTAAAATACAGCCAACTGTCTTGGACACCTTTCCCCTTCAGATCAGCCTCCCAACGGATCCCGCCCATCAGCTCCCCAAGGGAGCCAAAATCTGCTTTTCTGAAGTCCAGGGTGTGTGTTCTGCTTCTTTCCTTCCTTCCATTGATCAGGATCCTGAACTCTACCATCTCATGGTCGCTGCTGCCTAGGTTGCCATTTACTTCTACTTCCCCTGCGGCTCCTTTCTGGCTGGGACCGCGCTCCAGCTGCTAAAGAGCCCCCGGGGGCTCCCCAGCAGCTGGAGCACGATGCCAGCAATAATAGCAGGAGTGCCGGCAATTGCCGGCACGGTGCTCCAACAGCTGGGGAGCCCCCAGGGGCTCCCTAACAGCTGGAGTGCAGTCCCGAAAGGAGCCGCAATGTTCCGTTCTAGCTGGGATTGCTTGGTCCCAGGCAGAAAGGAGCTCCGTGCTCCCTTCTGGACAGGACCACTGGCATACCAGCCAGAAGGGAGCCCCGTGGTCCCTTCTCCCCAGGACGTGAGCAGTTCCAGGGAGAAGGAAGCTGGGACAAGCCGCTAGCGGCTTCCTGGGGAGAAGGGAGCAGGCGCTTCCTTTTCCCCCTGCCCTAAGTCGACTAAGGGCGTCCATACTGCTTAAGTTGACTTAAGAAGCCTGATTAAGTCAACTTAATTTACTAGTGTAGACGCACCCTGTGATACTAATATTTTATGATCCATAAAACTTCGAAGCATCACATCACATGCAAATACCCTGCATGTAAATATTGAAAACTCTCTTCACCAAAGTCTCTTCCTTTTGGTAAAGATATGAGTATTTATGATGCTGTGTAGATTTTTAATTAAAGTCTATTAAACCCAGATAAAATTTGTGATATCTGAGAACAGCCAATGACTGCCAAGTTTCATACCTGAAAGGAACTATGCACAGTAGGCTTATTTTCTTCTTTTACAGATGGTCAGAAATCCACTCGTACAGATTAATTCTTCTAATATATTCGTGAAATGTTTGGTTGTTTAATTTAATTAGTTTTACATTGAGGATCTGCCCAAAAGTACTAAAAGGCTTTTTTGGGGAATGATTTAGATTCCATTCCACTTTGTAGGAAAACAACAATTGATGTGTATAACTAAGGGTCATAGAATCAAGAATGGAGCGTCATTGTGCTGGGCAGTGAGTAAATGCATTGTAAGTCCTTAGAGAAGAGCCATCTAAATAGGTAACACAAGTGGGAGAGGAAAGAGGAGTAAGGAGAGGGGAAATGACTAGTGGAAGATCACTCAGGAGATCAGTGTCAGAGCTAGACTTTGAACTCAAGTCTTCTGACTCTGTCCTGTGTCTAATCTACTATATACCACATTCCCTCCATTTCTGACAGCCATATTTTGTCCCATATTTGTACAGGCAAACACAGCTATGCCAGCATTAAGAGAAGTGTAGTTCTACAGTGTGCTAATTTGTCAGCTTCTGGCATTGTTGTTTTGTTCCTGGCCAAATCCCCTGCATAATCAGAATGTGGCTCTGCTCATAGCAGAAAGTAGTATCACAAACCTACGTAATCATCTTTCATGTGTTCTGATGAGCAATAGTGCATACTTGCACTCCTTGACATTCCCATTTCAGTTAAATCACTTCTGCACATCATTGTCACATTCCACAGAGAGCTCAGTGCTGAAGAAAACCTACTTTGTTTCTGGCACTGTGCAGTTGTAGCTGAAGGATAAGGAAAAACAAATGGGTTCATTGACAGCATTAGTACTTCCACTTCAAGTACAAATTGCTTATAATCCATCTGTGTCTCTGGTGTCAGGGTGTTATTTGTCCCAGAAGAAATAGTTTAAGGACCTGATACTGCAAAGTACCCAAGTTGTTAGGGCCAGGGAGGGTGAAGGGGGAGTGGATGCGAAGAACAGACAATAAAATATGTTGGGAACATGAGTGAAGTTTTAGTCTGCCAGAGTCATTGATTAGAAGGGACCACTGTGAGAATCTAGTCCAACCTCCTGTGTAACAGGCCATAAAGCAACCCTGAATTATTCCTCTTTGAACTAGAGCAGACTTTTTAGACAACATCTGACCTTGATTTAAAAATTTTTAGTGTGGAGAATCCACCAAAATCATTTTTTCAATGGTTAGTCACCATAACTGTTAAAATATGCACCTTATTTCTAGTCTGCATTTGGCCACCTTCTAGCTATTGGGTCTTGCTCTACCTTTGTCTGTTAGACTGAAGAGTTCTGTCAAATTTCTGTTTCCTGTGTAGGTACTCATGGCTGTGAGCAAGTCACTCCTTAACTTTTTCTGTTAAATTAAACACACTGAGCACCTTAAATCCATTATTACAAGGCATGTTTTCCAATTCCTAATAATTCTTGTGGCCTTTCTCTGAATCCTCTGCAATTTATCAAGACACTTCTTGAATTGTGCTGCGCTTGTAGATCAAGTTCAGCTGATTATACGCCGTGACCCCCAAATATTTTTCAGACTCACTGCTTCCCAGAATAGAGTCCTCTGTCATAATAAGTGGCCTATATTCTTTGCTCATACGTGTATGAACTTGCATTTGGCCATATTGACGGGTGTGCTGTTTGCTTGTGCCCAGTTTACTAAGCAATCCAGATAATTTTGTACAAATGACCCATTTTCTTAATTATTTAACACTCCTCACAATCTTTGGCTATGTCTACACTTGAAAGTTAGGTCGACTTAAGGATGCTTAAGTTGACCTAACTTAGTCCATGTCCACACTAGGCTTTCATTAAGTCGACTTAAGGGGCTTCTTTAAGTCGACTTAATAAATACCACCATTTAGGTCGACTTAATAACTAAGTCGATTTGTTAAGTCGACCTAAACCCAGTGGGGACACCCTATGTCGACTTAGTTCTCTAAGTTGACCTAGGGCTGGGTACAGGGGAGCCATGGCTCCCTTCTCCCCAGTACCCCCACTCCCTGACGGAAGGGAGCTATGCTCCCTTCTTGCCAGGAAGCCTTGGGGTCCCGATAAGAAGGTAGCCACAGCTGTCCTCTCCCTGGGACCTGCGGTGGCCCCGGCAAGAAGGCAGCCCTGGCTGCCCTCTCCCTGGGACCTCCGGGGGTCCCGGCCAGAAGGGAGCGCTGTTCTTTTCTCACCAGACCCTCATGGGTCCGGGCAAGAAGGGAGCTGCCGGCTCTTTGCAGATAAGGGATCCCTGGAGGTTCCCCTGTCAGCTGAGCGCCGGGGCAGACAGCTGCTGATGCTCAGCTGGCAGGGGAACCTCGGAGGTCAGCTACATTATGTGGACCACTACATCATCATTGAAAGCTTTTGTGGACCACCACATAAGCAAGGCATTTTAAACATAGCCTGTGACTGATGAGAGTCAAACTTGTATATCAAGCGGTATTAAAAACATAGTTATTACACGAGGATGTTTGTGAAGCAAATTACATTGTGAATAATAATGTAATATCAAATATGATATATAAGAGGTACGTGAGATTATATTATTATTACATTATCTCCCCCCCCCATGGACCACCTGTAGTACCCTCGCGGACCACCAGTGGTCCATGGAGCACAGGTTGGGAAGGACTGCACTGACCTTAGAAGAAGCCTCTTCTTGCCTGATGAGCCTCCCTCTTAACATTTCAGCCAGAGCATGGACAATTGATGCTCCTATGACGCAACACAGCACATAAGGGCTATGTCTCCACTTGTAATTTTAAGTCAACTTAGTGAGTCTACACTTAAAATGAAAGTCGACTTAAAGGGGAACTTACAAAGTCGACCTAGAGTGTCCACACTGGACGCCTAGGTCGACTTCTAGGGGCTAGGGGGACCTAGGGCAGGTCCACGGTGGCAGGGGGGCACCCCTTGTGTACAATGGGGCAAAGGGGGGCAGGGACCCTGGCAGGGCATGTGAGCAGGGTGTGATGCTGTCCGGATTTAGGGAACCATTTATGATACTATTTTCTATTAATATCTCATAAATGCTATAATCCAGAGGAACTATGTCATGTTTGGTATCAATAGAAACGTAGTAATTTGCTGGGAATAATTATATAGTTTATGTATAGGAATTGTATTTGTATTAGAAGTTAGGAATGTGGTTGTTATATGTATACTTCAACTTGTGTGATTCTGGGGAAACACTCCAGACAGGCTGGCTCATCAAGTTTCTCCCTGGGCCCATTGTACCTGGGAACTTCCTTAACATAAGGAAGCTGCTTAAGTTGACTTAAGAAAACTGTAGTGTAGACGTAGGGCAAATTAAGTCGACTTAAGCAAGCTTAAGTCGACTTAATATACAAGTTTAGACGCAGCCAATGAGCTGTGACTTGCTCATATGACCCTGGATCCATTTTGAGCCTGTAATTTTCCACAAATGGAGACTGAAAGCATTCACCTACATGGTACAGGTGTCTTATATGTCTTCTCTCATCTCTCTTGTCTTCATCTCCTGCTCTTTTTCTTGAGACTGGAATTCTAACAAGGAAGCTTTAAACCAAGGATGGATGACCTCTAAGGTGTTTGGGTAATTTAGAGATTTTGCAAATTGGTAATTTAGTCCACCACCACTACCACAAACCTGATTCAAGAACTCTGCACTGATTGTATATAGGTAATTCTTTAACCACTTTATCTTCTTTCATATTCCCTATGCATAAACCGTTAGATAGTATATACTAAAGGATTGGCAGCAGAGTGATTATTGGATAAGATCTGATTTGGATATTTACCTGGCTGTATGGCTAATCTCTTGGGATTGGAAGAACTCTTTGTTTGATGAACTTGGTGGTGAAACAAGGGCTGAGAGATCTAAGGAGACTGCTTTTCTGACTTCTTATTGACCAGTGTAGTGAGACAGAAATTTATTGCTGACTTGATTTCTGTCATGGAAGAATAACCACGACTCTGGAGTGTATTTGCCATATTCCTCTGCAGTTTGTCTTGAATTTGATATCCTTAACTGTGACCCATTGAAGCATGTGGACACCTGGGCAATAGTCAAAACAGGATAGCCCTGGCAGTGCAAAAGGAGCTCGAGGAGCCATTATATCTATCACTATGAAAACATTTCTAGACAACATTTTTCTGTGCAAGTAATTTTACCCTCTGAATGTTCACCTTTTGTTTTCCTACTTCATTGTCAATTATGTCAATTCTGTGATTTAAATGGCAAAAGCTCTAGTCCCCAGCGTTTAATTCTGAACTACATGGAAACACTGGGAATATCACTTTAATGCGTTATCTGTGTTCCTAGACTTCATTTTTATGAACATTTTCCAGTGTGACTCCTTTGTTTTCTTTGAACTCTTGACTTTAGGGTGACACCCAGCGTCATTACACTGGAGACTCAAATCAATAACAATAAAACCCTAAGCTTCCTATGACTGCCAGTGACAAGTATAATTAAAATTGCTAAGAGTTTTTGTAACCTTTGAGTGGGCTAAAATTCATTTAGTTGCCCTTCTCCAGTGTCTCACAGAAATCAATCCCAATCCCTATGGAGAAAGCAGCTGGAGACCCAGGATCCAGTTTGTATGGGACTCGCAGCGAAGCTTGCTCAGAGTTACCAACCCACATTAAAATACTACTAAAAACAAACGTAACAATGAACTTTATTAACTACTAACTAAATAAACCTTATCCTAAGAAAACAAAATACAATTAACCAAGAACAATCCCTAAAGAAAACCCCGCAGGAAAGATATCCAAGAGTCCCAAAGTCCAGGTGGAGTTCACCCAACTCTCAGCTACAGTCTCTGTTCCAGTGTAGAGGCTTGAGTGGCAAGAAATAGCTGTCCTCTTCTTCCTTTGCTGGAATCCTCTGTAGCATTCCATGCAGGCTTTTTCTTCTCCTTTGCAACCAGCCCTCAGTCCCATATGCATGTCTGCAAGTTCTGTTGCAAATGACTCCATTACAGGGAGAAAACATCTTGTTCACTCCTGGCTCAGCTTCTCTCCAGAAAACTGAGCACATGGTCTCCTTTCAAGGCAGCTCCTGCCTGCTGTCTGCACAGACTGCTGCTCTCATGTCATCTGACTGACAACATCACATCACACCAGCAGGACACCCTGTGGAGCATGCTCAAAATGCTACCACTCCCTGCTTCTGGAAGTTTCTAGTTGTGGGTAGCTAATCTGCCCAGCAACAGTAACCCACCCTCAGCAGGTCTCTCAGAGATAGCCTTTTCAGGCATATGGGTTATATTTTGAGACAAGCATTTTCCAAATATAACACTGCAAGACCTTGGCTCTAAAGAAAAATCCTTCATTTTATAGCTACCAATGGTATCGTGCATATGAACATGATGTACTATTCAGCTGGAAAATAAGTGAGACACATGGTGCAGCTCAGAATGAACCTACCTTGCATCACTTATTATTCAAACCACAAACCCAACCTTAACGAAAAACTTTTGAACTTTGCTTTCATGCCAACAGAGTACAACTATTACTATTCATGTCAGTAGAAATATGATGGCTCAATTAACTTCATTTATGGATTTTTCCCCCCATTTTAAATAGGAAATTAGACATGCTGGAAGGTAATGAGCTGGGACACTTTTTTTTTTTTTTTTCTGATCACTGATACCACATTTGTTCCCCACCTCTCCATCTTCTGGTACCTTCTTAGCCCTCCATGTCCTCATTTTCAGTGAATCAGTAAGTTTATTAGCTAATTCCCATCGTACCCTGAGATGAAGATCAGTTGACTCCATAAATCTGTAGATAGCTTAGTCAATCTGAATTTGCTGATTTTAAAATCTTGTATTCACCAAAATGAGTGGAGGGAAAGGATTAGGCCATATCGTTTTGAGAGGAGCACCTAAGCAATAAAGAAAGTGCTAACATGGGTATCAAGGAGCAAGTACAGAGGGCCATGTGAGAGTTTATGCTGCAGGCAGTAACTTGGGCTCTGGCTGAGGAGTAGAGATCAGATGTCAGGAGACACCAGCAGCCAGGACAATCAAGCTGGGTAAAAAGTGAAAAGCTGAGCAGGGAAACAGACTGTGACTAGCGTCAGGAAGCTGCCTGTAAGACTGAGTGGCAAAGGAGTCACTACAGCTGGGTGATGGGAAGATAATGTTACCTGGGAATGCTAATGAAAGCATAGCAAATAGACTTGAACTCTCACTGGAGGGTCCTACCAACCAATATTAATTGCCTTGCAAGAAAGGGATTGATTAAAAATGGCACTAAAACCCATCGGGCCTGATTACCATTACAGCCCTCTGTTTGTCTGACTCTCAAGAACGAGCTGAGTACCACTAAAATTTTTTATTATAATCTCTTTCTTGTATCTAGGCTATTGCTTCCTGCTAGCTCCCGTAAAGAGCTCTCCTTCATTCTTTAGAAGGCAAATGAGTGATTCAGACTCTACTAAGAGCTGGGAAGGGTGAGGCCTACAGCTTGGTGTCCTTAGACTTCTTACCTTTAAGCTTGTAGCATACCATGCACTGCGAGGTATCTAAAAGGAATGGCTGTGTCCCCATCAGTTACAGACAATGAGTAGGGAAGCTGATTATAATATTTCATTGTACCATCTTTTTCTGTTGACCTCTGGTACTACCTCACAGTTAAATGAAGTACTCTGCACATAATCAATGGTCTCAGTAATGTCATAATAATTTATTACCTAATAACTGAATATGTAATCCTACTGATTTACCCAGCATGCCAAGTAGCTCAAAGCAGTTACTCTATCAGCCTAGGGCCATAGCAGGCCCCAGCACCAGAGAAGGATTCTCTATGGACCCTACCAAATAGCAGAGAGCTTGGAAATGTGCAAACAGTCTCTTCTTTGTGTGAAGAACTGGGTATGAATGAAGGATGCCTCCAATCTGTGTGCAGTATAAATGTCCATTCATTAAATTTAATGACCACTCCGACTTGGCCTTCTGCTTGGTTTTGGGATACAGTTATGGTCACAATGTTCCACATTGCCACAAAAACCTGCCCTATTGTTTTAACTTCACTAGGGTAATAAAAATGGAAACATCTTAGTGGTGCCATGGATCCACCTACCACTGTAGCTACTGAATGCTCTGTGGAAGAAGCAGCTGGCAGAACCAATCAGCATTAAAGGATCCCCAAGAGAGGATCAGCCATAGTTTGGGAATACCAGGAAGCACTTCCATAATTAATACCTGTACTAACCTATAACTGGATCCTAATTATGCTACCAGTAAACCCAGACCAGAATCACAACCACAATTGTAAGTAAGTGGGAGGGAAGCCAAGTTATGGACAGCCAGGGATGGACGATACTCATCCTTGAATTTCACAGCTTGTAGGTAACCCCACATAAAAAAGGAGAAAATGAGAGATCCTAGCTAGCAGGATACAAGGAAAGGGGCAAACCTTATTTTCTAATGTAAAAATACAAGTTTAAAAAAATGTAGAAAGCTCTCTGTACCTCATTATCTAAAAGCTAGAAGGAGAAATGCTCAAGCCCAGGTATTTTCCCTTTACTTCCCACCTTTAAGATAATGGCAATTTTTGAAGCAACTGGCAGAAAGGCATACAGCACTGACAGTATTTCAATGAGGGAATTAAAACTGGTGATGAACCTGAACCAAAACCCTAAATCCAGACACCCACAAGCTTGAGGGAATTTCAGATCAAAATCCATCCATCTAATCTATCCTTTGTGGCTAGGGATCATCGCTAATTAAAACTATAGCTGAGTGGTTTAAACAAGCCATGTGTAAGCTGTGGAAAGGAGCCTGGTGATGTTAAATCCACTTTAATAATTGTAAGGAGAGCTGTCTGAATTCCATGGTGTCTTTGTTACCTTAACCTTCAGAATGTTAGCAGAGCCTTTATTGTAAGGACAGATATTTTCATTTTAAAAGAGGACACAATCGAAAGGTTAACAGCTGGATCAAGATTTTTTTCCCTTTAAAAAAACCCAAACAAACACAAAAGAATTTAGTATGCCACTAAAAGAGACTTGACATTTGTAGCAAATATTGAATCAGGCCAGTGGGAATGGGAGTCAGTAAACTGAAAAGAAATTCTACACAATTTACTACAACTGCAGACTTTTGCAAGGGGAGAAGAAACTGCAGGCACTTGTTGGCAAGCTTATCTCAGGACTAAGTCATGCCAAGAAAGTTCCCTTAACTAGAACTGTGTCTTCTGGAGGGAATGATGCTGCCAATAAGTTCTTATGCGAGTGAATTTAGAGAATCTCAGACTTACGACGACTTTTCAGATGATGGACTATCCCCCAGCAGCACACCATCTTTATAGTTGTACAAGGCTGATACACTTTATTTAAGCAAGTAGTAAGAGGAATCAGCTTTCTGATTATTAAGCCTTTTAAAACATTTGGTTAACAAAGTGAAGGAGCAATAAAAACAAGTTGAGGTGGAGTCCTGACTGTATTGAAGTCCATGAGAGTTCTGCCCATGGCTTCAGTCCTTGATTCTTACTGAAAGAATGCTTGTGAACTCACAGTTAATCTAAAATACAATTGATATATGTGGTATGTAATGTTTGTGTCTTCGTGTGCAGTGTGTATTCCACACTTCACAAGTGGCACTGTTGTTCAACAAAATAATTGTGGTGGTTATATGTTGGAATTGAGAGTTTGCTGTGAAGCTGAGCAATCTGTTTGGGAATTATAATGGTCAGCCATGGTGGTGGTTTCTTGGGTTTTTACTGACTGGTTGTAGTGTGTAGGAACTGGGTGGTATTCCTTTAAATAGTCTGTGATCCCTTTAGTAGGCCGTCTTCTAGATTTCAGAAGCACCCAGAACCCAATCAGAGCAGTAGTATATAGGTAGCTAAGCCTCATATGCTGTATATAGTTACAGCTCATGTAGTCCCTCATATTATGTATGCTGTGTAAAGAGCGAAAGACACAACAGTGTTGTTGGACAAAGCAGGTCAGTAAACTTAAAAGTAAATTGTCTTCTTTTGTGTGCGGCTTTTAAGAGGATTTGATATTTGGTATTAACAGCCGTGGCAAACTACTGAAGAATTTCTATTGCATTTCCACCTTTGGAAATGGTACATGAGAGTAAACGCTATGGTGCATGAGAGTAAACTCTGTGAGTGATGTAGGTCTGCATCAGAACATATATATGTTACTCATATATCGGGCTAGCTTTGTAACATTTTGCTATTCAGTGGCACTTAATTAACACTGATTTTTTAACAAAACAACCAAGGAGTCTTGTGGTACTTTTAAAGACTAATACATTTATTTATCGCATGAGTTTTTGTGAGAGAAAATCCCACTTCGTCAGATGCTTGAAGATGGAGAACTTACAGAATGGGAGAAAAAATAAAATGCAGTGACGTGTAAGTCATAGGATCAGGTCAAACTATTTCAGCAAACCAAAGCAGTTGTTTAAATTCAAAAAGTGTGGAGCAACATATTAGAAGGTGGGCAGGTAAAGCTAGTGGAAAGTTACTTATTGTAATGAGGAAGCCAGTTGAAATTTCTGTTCAAGCCTAAGTTAATGATATCAAATTTGCATATGCTTTCTAAGCCTACGTGCCCACTTCTAATAAGTTGTTTCACCCTGTTTGAATCTAAACAACTGCTTTGATTCGCTGACCTGAATTTATTACATTTCCTTGCATTTATTTTTCCTCCCGTTCTTTAAATTCTCCATCTTCAGGCGTCTGATAAAGTGGGATTTTCTCCCATGAAAGCTCATGCAATAAATAGATTTGTTAGTCTTTAAAAGTGCCACAACCCTCCTTGTTTGTTTCGCTGAACTAGACTCACATAGCTACCCCTTTGAAACTGATTTTTAAGAATCTCTTTCCAGCAATGTACAAATAACTTATGCACAACTCTGTCTCTTACTTTAACTTCTTTGTATACTTGCCATAAGGTATGAAGTTATGTTTTGGTAATGAAAAATTGCTCACAAAAGAGAAATGAATCTAGCAGCTCAATTGAGAGAAATTGTACATGTAGGTAGTTGTCTGCCTCTGCCTCCTTGTCTTATACATCATCTTTATAAGTCACAACCTTGTTCTATCTCAAAACAGTTTTAAATCGATTAGTCAAATGAAATTAAAATCAACATTTATTTTAACCTTCACATTATTTCTCGTGTCAAGAGCCCATGGTTAGTTTACTTTATCTCCAACAGGAATGTCTCTCTTAAAGTAGGGAGAACAAATCTGAAGGGGAAAATGTGAATCACAGATAGTGTGATCTGATTTGAATCAAGAAAATTCACCTGCTCTCAGCTTGGTGGGGAAACTCTGGTCCTGAGCTATTGCTGTCAGGTTTGAATCGTTGAGGAACGATGTTATATGTGTAAACATCTTTTCGTGCTTCCCTATGCTGCATCTCCTTCTTTGGTAGAGGACAAAGTATATGAGGCATTTTTGGATTTTTCCTGGCACTTTTCAGTTTGAAGCTGTGTGCTAAAGAAGAGGAGGGGATGTAGAAGTTTAGAGAGGTTTCATTGGTTTTTCTGACCTTTACTGAGTCAGGCAAAGAGCAACAATGTTAACGTATGAGCTTGGTGGCCTATTGCTGTAGTGGGCGGGTGAGGTCTTGAGGCCTGCATTATGAAGGAGGTCAGACTAGATGATCGTATTGGTCCCTTCTGATCTTAAAAGTCTATGGGTCTATTGTGAAGAATACAGGAAACACCTCTTAAGTACACCAGTCACCTTGTTAAAAAGTGAGCATTTTACACCATGGGATCTGAGAATCTCTAGCTATCGCCTCTTGTTACTACAGATAAGAATGGCCATATCTCAGAATTCTTAACATGGTGTTGTAACTATGAACAAATATTAACCACTGTAGATGTTAAGACTGGGATCAGGTAGTCTCTGAACGTGTTATTTCATGTCCTTCTCCACTGAACCTCTTTGAAAGTGACATTAAACTATCAGGAAGTGGTGTGTAGCTGACGCTGTAATGTCCTTGCTAAAAGCAGCTGTCTTTAAACATGGTATTTAGTTTATTATGTCAAAATATTAGTCCCCTTCAGATTTGAAATACCTAGAATAAGCTGGGTGCATAGGGGCTATGCCTCTGCAACTAAGAAAAAAAATCTGTGCAGTAGTCTCATCTCTACTTATGCTGATTTAAACCTAACTAAGTTTATATGCTATGCTACAGACCATTTTCTTTTAGGGAGAGTTATACGTTTCCAGGGGCAAGGCTACACTGTTGGTGGCAACACTGACAGCATAGAATTAATTATTCAAATTTCCTTGAGCATCCATAAAAACGTGCTCAATCGAACTCAGAATGAGCTGGAGGTAGATTGGGTAAGACCCACCTGGCAAGAAGTGTAGCGCAGATTTGATGGGAACGCATTTCCTGTTGAATCAGCACTGTGGAACCTTGAGGTAAGTAGAAGGTAGGCAATCTGAGGGAGATAAGCAAGATATATTTTAAGTACTTTGTGCCTCTCCCTTCGATTGCTTCCAAAATCGTGTGGCAGTGTAGACGAGGGCCAGGACACCTGCCTTGTCCAAGGCTAAAGAGGCACACAGTAACTCAAATGTCTAGTAGTCTACGCACAGGACACTTGACTGCATGCACAACAATTAACAAACAATTATCTAACAATTAACAAAATCATCCAAAACACAGGACTTGGTGGTGATGGGGGACTTCAACTACCTAGACATCTGTTGGGAAAATAACACCGCAAGGCACAGATTATTCAACAAGTTCTTGACATGTATTGAAGAAATTTTTTTTTATTTCAAAAGGTGGAGAAAGCTACTAGGAGAGAGGCTGGTCTCGATTTGATTTTGACAAACAGAGAGGAACTTGTTGAGATTTGAAAGTGGAATGTAACTTAGGTGAAGATCATGAAATGGTAGAGTTCATGATTCTAAGGAATGGTAGGAAAACATACACCAAAATAAAGACAATGGATTTCAAGAACTCGGACTTTAGCACACTCAGGGAGTTGGTAGGTAGAATCCCATGGGAGGCACGTCTAAGAGGAAACATAACTGAAGACAATTGGCAGTTTTTCAAAGAGATATTATTAAGGGCATAAGAGCAAACTATTCTACTGCATAGGAAGGATAGGAAGTATGGCAAGAGACCACCCTGACTTATCCAGGAGATTTTCAATAATCTAAAAATAAAGAGAGATTCCTACAAAAGTGGAAACTAAGTCAAATAAAAAAGGATGACTATAAACAAATAAGACAATTATTAAGTCGACCTAGGAGTCCTGTGTGGACCCTCTAAGTCGACTTAAAGTCGACTTAAAGTTGACTTATTAAAGTCGACTTATTAAAGTCGACCTAAATTCCCCAGTGTAGACATAGCCATAGACTCCAGTTTGCCCATTTATCAAAGATACAAGAGTGGCCCAGCTCTGCTCGTTCACATCTCTGAAGTTCACACATCCTTAGATAAAACAAACACTAGTTTATGACATGATTATAAGTGAATATATAGAAAATCAACGAACAATCATTTAAGAAAGGTGTCAGGAATTACCACAAGCAAATAAAAGATATAAAACACATTCTAACTTAACATCATTGTTCAGGATTACTCACAAGGTTTGACTGAAAGATGGTTATCAACCAGTCTCTGCCTATCCCTAAGCAGGGCCCAGATCTTGCTTGTATATGTTTCAAAATGGAGTTTCTCTGGCAAAACGCCTCACACTGGCTGCATCTACACTGGTAAATTAAGTCAATTTAAGCTTGGCTTAAGTTGACTTAATGTGCCCTGCGTCTGCACTACACTTTGCTTAAGTCGATTTAAGCAGCTTGCTTAAGTCGACTTAAGGAAAATAAAGTCGACTTAAGGAAAGTTAAGTCGACTTTATTAAACCACCTTCCTACTCGACCTAAGGCTTAATTCGACTTTCTAAAGTCGAATTAAGCCAGTGTAGCCTTGGGGTAGCCCTAAGTCAACTTAGGGCTACCCCAGGACTACACCAATGCCCTCCCTGCTGGGGGGGGGGCACAGGGGGAGCCTGGCATGCCCCCCAAAGGGCAGGGCATGTGGGCACAGTGTGACACTGTCTGGATTTAGGGAAGAATTTATGATATTTTCTATGGCTATCTCATACAATGGTTGTATTATTTATGTCCTCATCAGGATACTCCCTGGAACCATTCTACCTGGAAAATTCCTAAACATTAAGGAGACAATGGTTGTTCACACCCTCCCATCTAAGACATTTCTCCAGAATGACACAAGTTAAAGTATGGATATAACATCAAATTCTTAACTTCTAATCAAAATAGAATTCCTAGACATAAACTATATAATCATTCCCAGCAAATTACTACCTTTCTTTTGATACCAAACATGACATAGTTCCTATGGATTATAGCATTTATGAGATAGCCATAGAAAATAATATCATAAATGCTTCCCTAAATCCAGACAGTGTCACACACAGGACTCTGCCCTGCCAGGGTCCCTGTCCCCCTTTGCTCCATTGTACACAGGGGGTGCTCCCCCCGCCACCGTGGACCTGCCCAAGGTCCCCCTAGCCCCACAAAGTCGACCTAGAGCATCCAGTATGGATGCTCTAGGTTGACTTTGTAAATTCCCCTTTAAGTCGACTTTAATTTTAAGTGTAGACACACTAAGTCGACTTAACTAAGTTGACTTAAAGTCGACTTAGTTAAGTCGACTTAGTTAAAGTCGACTTAAAAGTGCAAGTGTAGACATAGCCACTGTTCAAAGTTTCTGTATTTGTTTCTACCGCACTGTTCAACTCTCCTTTCTCTTCCAGATGATCATCTTTGTTCAGAAAGGGTGGGAGAGGTCTCCCTCCCCTTGTTACTGTGTGATTCTCTTTGTCCCATATGAGCCAGGGAGCTTAGTTTGCATTGTCTTTGTCACGAACCTCTTCAGCCCTCATGCTGAAAGGCAGCCCTGGTTGTCTACCTTCCGCCTGAACCATGTGAAATACTTAGAAACATGCCTCACACATACATGATGCTGCAGGAAACATGATACCATAACACTAATGCAGAGCACGTTATGAGTTTTCATGGCATATTTTGCATCAAACCACACAATTACATGGCAGGAGTGAACAGAAAAGTCATACAGATCATAGCCCAGTGTGCATCACGTGACAATAGTCATGATAAATTGATGATGTTGGGATGTGTAATGTCCATGTGGTGAGTCCTGGTGCCATGGTTTCTCCTGGAGGTGATGTTCTGTGGATAGTGGGGTTGTTACGGTTAATTTGACGTTTTGGTTTTTTGTTAGATGTCTTTCATTAGATTTTTTGCATTTCCTGCATGATTTCCAGCTAAGTTTTCTGATTTCCCCCCCCCCCCCTGGTCTGTGGAAGGATGTGATAATTTCTTCTCTGAGGTAGTACTTTCTGGAGTATGTGAAGTACAGGAATAGTTCCTGTTTTTTCTGAAGTTCTCTGGCAGAGCTGTTCATCATATTTGGAATTGTATGTAGTGGTCAAAGGATTGCTAAGGGATGATGTTTTGTTGTTTGCATTTTCTCAGGAAGTAGATGTCACTTTCGTATTTTTCTTCCTTTTTGTTCAGGTTGTCTCCTTTCCAGGTTAGATGGCAAAATTCGATATCTTCTATTGTTGTTGTAGCCATATTGCTGCCCATGTGGTACTGTTTTCCAGCTGCTTGAGTGTGTATCTGTGTGAGTACATATTCAGGCCCCCCTTATAACCCTCAGCCACACTGCTATTTTTAGCATACCAGCTTCAGCAGAGTTAGCACATCCATCTGCCTATGCTAGGACTCTCGCTCCCAGCTGCAGTGTAGAATACCAGTAGAAGTCTTTCCTTCCCCACTGCCCCCCATGTTGAGTCATATTGATCCAACATACAAAGATTGTCTTGTTACCTGCTTACTTAGGACTGAATTTTTCAACCCTGACTTATTCTGAAGCATCTTACTCTGGGAATAATCCTGTTCAAATCAATATGATTTCTCACTAAGGTCCTATTCAACATGAGTAAGAGTAGCAGAGTTAAGCTCTTAATTACATTGCCATTCTATTTCTTCTGTCATGTTGCTCTGACAGTGCTATTTCAGTGACATTCTAATAGCATTAAAACTGTATGACTGCTGGGATTTCTATACTTGAAAGGAGTAATTCTATACTTGAAAGGACTATTTAGAAAGAAAGAAAAAGAACCCCCCCATTTTTACTTTTCCTTAAAAATGATTAAACAAATATGTTTTACATAAAGGAATAAAAATGCACCCAAAAAGCAGAGGAATGTGACATGGAAATGTAGTATGTGAATCAGAAAACATTTTTTTTGTCTACATATCTTCTTTTTTGTTTTCACTATTGCTAGTTTGCTAATAATTTGTCAGTGTATTTCGATAATACGCATGCTATGCTGCATATCAGAAATAACAAACGATCTGAAACAGTTTAGCTATAAGATATTTTTGTTTGTGACAAGTTTGTCCACTATAGCTCAAAATGTGAAAGTTACTGATACATAAACGAGCCTGATCCTAAAAGAATGCCTCCTGAGTTTAGTTCTTACTACCATGGGAGGAAGTTCCATTGAAGTCACTGTTCATGGTAGTAGCGTTATCTAGTAAATGCTTGCAGGATTGAGGTAATAATTTTTATCTGTGCTAAATTAATGCATTTAAAGGAAGGTAAAGAAGCTGATTGAAACATAGTGCCCTGCTCTTGACATCATAACAGTTGGCTGAATTCTCAGTGCACAGCTTAACTAACATTTTCATATGTACGGGTGCATACAGGTTACACTCAGTACTCCTGGCTTCAATTACTGTTAATGTTCCAGGGCCAAGACAATTACAAGATGCTAGAACATTCACCCTGGGAGAGGACAGTCTGTGTTTGCATTGCCACCCATCTTGTGAATCCCAGCAGGGGAAGGCAACTTTAAAATTTGGATGTGGTTTCAAAGGAGCCCTGCTGGAGGTGGCTGCCTGAGGGATGTGCTGAATCTGCTCATCCCCTGAGTGACATCCCACCATTTCCCTACCAGGGCCACCCATTTTGAGGACATTCTGGCAGTCTATTGGCCCCCTAGGACGTAAGTGGTGTTTGCCACTGCAGCTCCCCACCAGAGAGACTCTCAAGCATTAGGAATCTTATCTCATTGGTTACGCTGGTATGAAGCCAACTCAACTTGTGGAACATGGAGCAGTATAATATGTTGAGTAGTGTGATGTACTAGGTCATTTCTCATCTTATTTAAACAACCTTCTTCTTCCTATACTGCTACATAACCAAACCCTAGACATCTTTTTATTTATTTTAAAAACAAACCTCATCATGTAATAAGGCAATAAAATTGCAGCAAAACAAATGCTTTCGAATATCGATCCCAGGAAAATATTATATATAGATCTAGTCATTAAATTCTATTAGGTTTATGAATAGAAGCTCAAAGCCAACCTAAGCATTTTGGCTTTAAGATAGATAGCTGATTCACTAAATAGAATTAAGATTAATTTTAAATAATCAATGCAGCAATGTCAAGACAGATATATGTGCTCCATTTCTACTCCCATTAGAAATCCATTAGAATTTGCCATTGGCTTCAATAGAAACAGAATTAGGTTCTGAGATTTCACTGAAATTTAAAAACAACAAAGCAAAAGTGTAGAATTCATATACAAAGTAACACTGAAGGCTTATGTAAAGCAATGAAGGACTAATGAGTGAGTCTTACAAAATAAGATAATAAGATAAACCAATGAAGGTCTGTTCTACGTTGCAGAGTTAGGTTGATGCAAGACAGCTTACATTGACCTAATTATGAGGTGCCTATACATAAATTTTGCTTCTGCCAATGTAATTGCTCCACAACATTGACTTAACTCCACTGCAATGAGTAGGGTAGCGTCAAGGTTGATGAAGTTAGGTTGACACAGTGACACTGTAGAAACCGCGCTGCTTACATTGACTGTTACTGGTTTCAGGAGGCATCCCACAATTCCCCACACTGATAGTAAAATCAATACAAGCACTCCTGGTAAGGAGGTGCACCACCAACACAAGGAGCAAAGTTTAGACACGCATAAATGATATAATTGCTGTGGTGGCTGTATGCCCATGTATGTTAGTTTGACTAATTGTGTAGTGTAGACATGGTCTGAGAATAGCTAAAACAAATAAATACAATTACTTAGTAACAGTTCATTTTAGGAATCCATTAACTAATACTAAGCAAATATGGAACCCCTTAATAAAGCTACATAGGCAACTCATCAACACCAGGACTGATTCTCATCTTATTTGCACCAGTGAAAATCAGGAGTGACTTAAAGCCAACAAAGTTATACCAGGGTAAGTGAGATGAGATTAAGGGCCTAATTTAATTCCCATTCCTTCTGCCTGCAATGATAATTGGACTAGGCACTTTACTCAATTCTACTGGTAAATAGTAATGTGCAACTAATGCCCCTTAGTTAAATGTGCAAAAATCAAATAAAGAATTTCTTTTTTAAGAACCACAGCAGCATTGCACAAGTCTAACTCACTCAAATGAATACCAAGTAAAATGCTGGCTATAGGCATATGCATGTAATTGTTGTCAAGACAAATAGGCTGATCAGCATGGTTAGATAGTAGGGGGGAAAACAGATGTGTTTCTGAAGAGAAAATTCAGTAAGCACTTATGAATTACAAAGCTGAAAAAAGAGAAAATCCCAGTCCCTCAGGTGGTATAAATCAACGTATGTAGTCCGTGGAGCTAAACTGACTTATACCAGTTGAGGATCTGGCCCAAGACTTCTGTTGAACTGGTAAATATGGCAACATAACCCATGACCATAAAAGAGCTGATGAAGCATTCATCATTTTAAGAAATGAAGCTTGGAATCATGTGGCAATTACATTTATCATCTCAAAAGACATATGAGCTGTTAAAAAATCTCTGCTCAGGATATATTATTGCTCTATATTACTCATGACTGTTCACTTTTAAGAAAAGAATTTTTGGTGAGATATCAAACTGTTATTAATCTGAAAAATAGGAAGTCTGACACACACGCACACACAAAAATAGCAGCATGGTAATATGATGCAGAGGTGATAAGTTTTAGACATAAGACAGGGATGATGGCCTAAAGGCATCTAAATTTTTATTGTTGCAGGACCATTATAGCAAAAGCAAAGAAACAAATATAAATATAACTATTTCAAATACATTGGTGTCTGGCATTGAAAAATCTGGGATGTCTGCTACCTGGATTTCCAGCCCTCAGAAATGTAGAAAATTCATAGAATCATAGAAACTGGAAGGGACCATGAGAGGTCATCAAATCCAGTCCCCTGCACTCACAGCAGGACCAAGAACCCTATTAAACCTTCCCTGACAGGTGTTTGTCTAACTTGCTCTTAAACTTCCAATGATGGAGATTTCTCAACCTGCCTAGGCAACTTATTCCAATGGTTAATCATCCACTTACCTATTTGCTGCTTTCTCTAGGCCAAATTGTGGAGACCTTACTTGGAGCATTTACTCACACAATTAGCTGCATCGCTTTCAAGGATTACCCGCATAAATAAATGCTCATCAATAGAGCTGCAAAATGATTTTTTTTGGAGGATGAATAGTTTATTCGTTGAAAAATGAATTTCTAAGTTGACTCAAACTATTCATGAAATTGGATCATATTTGGCAAATAGTTTCAGCTGAAAAATGGATGGAACTTCTCCCCCCCCCAAAAGTAAAAATGTTTCCGTTTGACATTTTTTAAATGAAAGGACTTTGACTTTATTTTAAGTTCTTTTGTTTAGAAATTGGTAAAAACACCCCAATATTAACACAATGGAAAAAAATTATTTTCAGGTTGATTGAAATGTTTCATTTGACCCAAAGTGAATTTTTTCAGTATTTCGTTTTGGTGAGAAACTGACATTTTTTTCTTTTGGGTTGGTGTGTAATGAACTTTGGGGGGAGGGGGGAATTTTTTAGTTTAGCTGCTGAACCAAAATGTAGGAGAAAGTAAAAGGTTAAATTAAAAAGACAAGTAGAAATGATCAGGAATGAGGCTTAAGGACTAGTGAAGCAGATCAAACCAGCAGGCCTGAGCTGGGTAAATGGTCAAGTTGACAGGAGTAGTTTGACATCACAGAAATTGGCAAGAAGTCAGCCACAGCTACAGCAAGAGTGGAAAGGTACCTGAAAGGGAGAAGGCATTGGGTCGGCCTAGCGCCAAGGAGATAAAGGTGATATTTCAGTCAGACCTGAACGTAAGGTTTCAGTCAAACCTGAAGAGAATGTTCTGGACAAATCTAAAGGTAATGTTTCGGTCAAATCTGACACCTTGATGGATGGAAAAGCCCAGTGATGTGCGCATCTATCAGATCTATGGGTGACATCAGAGAAGGGGTATGTAAACCAATCAAGATACACTTGTACCCCCAAAGGGGGCCGAATCAGTAGGTTCGAGTAGGGTATAAAAGCAGCAGCCCGAGAGCCCAGATTTCATGCAGCCTGAGAGGGTGACGTAGAGTCCCGCCGTCAGTTAAGTTGTTCCGTTGCATTGAGAGCACAAATGCTGCCAACAAATCTGTTAAGATAGATTGTTTGCCATTGTGCTACATTGCAATAAAGCCCAGCCTGGCACTTTCGTTTCTACAAGGATCCGTGGTCGTGTTGGTTTCTTCGATTGTGAGTATTGCCTCAGTTTACTTCTTACATGCAGGGTACACTTAAGCTTAAGGTCACTGAGCTAACAGAGTCCTCACTAAAGACCTGAGCCAAAGGTAACCCAAAATGTTAACCAAAGGAGCACCTCGGCTTAGGATCACCAGGCTAACTCAGTCCCTGCTTAAGATCCAAGCCAGGCTCTAGATCACTGGGCTAACAGAGGCCCCACTTAAAGATCTGAGCCAGGGGTAATCCTGAGGGAGCACGCATACGAAGATTCACACATGCAGCCAAGCAGACATTTGTATTGGACGCCTAACAACATCAATAAGAATACCTGCTGCCCAGTGCCACCGCACAAAAAAATCAGTTATTCTCTCCTTTATACTGATCAGTGTAAGGGCTCTACAGCTTGGCCTTATATAATTGTCAGCTCACCAGGGATTTTCTTGGGTGAGGTCAGGCGCTTACCGAACACTTGCCCAGTATCGATAGTTTTATGTTAGCTAATCTGTTAAATACGAGAGTCACAAATAGCAGTCATTCAAACCTGGCCATTTTGGATCCGATTGTCACAGGTTACACCTCACTCCCTATTGGTTATTCTGAGCTCCTATGGTTATAACTGCCCAGCAATTAAACACCTGTGGCTAGCTTGGGCTCACAGGGTTCAGGCTGTGGAGCTGTAAAATTACTGTTTAGACATTCGGGCTTGGGTTGGAGGCCAAACTTGAGTTCCCAGAGCCCTGCCTCCAGCCTGAGCCTGATGTGCACACAGTAATTTTAGTTCTGCAGCCCAAGTCCAATGAGTCTGAGTCAGCTGTCTCAAGCCAGCTGTGGCCATACCACGGGTCTTTTATTCCAGTGTAGACATACCCTGTTGGGCCAGACTGTAACTCTTTTATTCTGATTCCAAAGGGGTAGCCGTGTTAGTCTATTGTAGAAAGACAACAGAGTCTTGCGGCACTTTTAAAGACTAACAGATTTATTAATCGCATGAGCTTTCGTGGGAGAAAATCCCACTTCGTCAGACGCTATCTTCAAAGCCTATCTTCAAAGCGTCTGACGAAGTGGGATTTTCTCCCACGAAAGCTCATGCGATTAATAAATCTGTTAGTCTTTAAAAGTGCCGCAAGACTCTGTTGTCTTTTATTCTGATTAGTGAGCAGTTACAGTTACTCACGTGACCAGTCCTTTGAATTCATTGGCTGCGTCTACAATGGTAAATTAAGTCGACTTAAGTTTGGCTTAAGTCGACTTAATCTGCCCTGTGTCTATACTACACTTTGCTTAAGTCAACTTAAGCAGCTTGCTTAAGTCGACTTAAGGAAAATAAAGTTGACTGAATGAAAATTAAGTTGACTTTATTAAACCATTAGACTTAAGGCTTAATTCGACTTTTTAAAGTCGAATTAAGCCAGTGTAGCCCTGGGATAGCCCCAAGTCGACTTGGGGCTACCCCAGGACTACACCAATGCCCTCCCTGCCATGGTGCTCACAGGGAGAGCCTGGCATGCCCCCCAAAGGGCAGGGTGTGACACTGTCTGGATTTAGGGAAGCATTTGTGATATTATTTTCAATGGGTATCTCATATATGCTATAATCCATAGGAACTATATCATGTTTGGTATCAATAGAAAGGTAGTAATTTGCTGGGAATGTCTGACAGAGGCATCTGTGCAAAACCATTCTGTCCTTAATGTTTAGGAATGTGCCAGACAATGGTCCCAGGGAGTTACCTGATGAGCCATTAAGGACATAAGGAATACAACCATTGTGTCCTTAATGGCTCATCAGGTAACTCCCTGGGACCATTGTCCTGACACATTCCTAAACATTAAGGACACAATGGTTGTATTCCTTATGTCCTTAATGGCTCATCAGACGCCTCTGTCAGACATTTCAATAAAATAACATAAGTTAAAGTCAAGATAGAACACCATATTCCTAACTTCTAATTGAAATAGAATTCCTATACATAAACTATATAATCATTCCCAGCAAATTACTACCTTTCTATTGATACCAAACATGACATAGTTCCTATGGATTATAGCATTTATGAGATATCGATTGAAAATAATATCATAAATGCTCCTCTAAATCCAGACAGCATCACACACAGGGTTCTGCCCTGCCAGGGCCCCTGTCCCCTTTTGCCCCACAAAGGGCCCCCCACACAAGGGGTGCCCCACCACCACCGTGGACCTGCCCAAGGTCCCCCTAACCCCACAAAGTCGACCTAGAGCATCCTTTGTGGACGCTCTAGGTCGACTTTGTAAGTTCCCCTTTAAGTTAACTTTAATTTTAAGTGTAGACAAACTAAGTCGACTTAACTAAGTCGACTTAGTTAAAGTCGACTTAAAAGTGCAAGTGTAGACATAGCCCTAGAGACTACTTGTGTGAATAACTGCTTAGCAGTGAAAGTTGGGGGATGGAGGTTGTATAGATTGGCCCATTGTGTTGGCCCCTGATTTTTCCCTTCTCTTATTCCCCAAGGAGATGGCACATCCTCCCAGGCTGTGGCTGTTCTGGGTTTCAAGCACCCACTGGACAAAAACAGGGGTTGCTGAGCACCCAGGAGCCACAGCATGGATGGTGGGTTTAGATTTGGGGAAGCTAAGTCTCCCCAAATGGGGCAAGAAATATTGGATGTGGCACGTATCCTTTTGAAGGTGTGCTGACCCACTGCCTTTGGAGCACCACTGTCAGAAGTTCCCAAAAAGCACGGGGCCTCCCATGTGCGGACCAGGGCTTTGCCCATGCACCATTCCCACCACTGCACAGCACTGCTCCTATTAGGCCTCTTCCCCCTAAGACCCAGCCCTTACTCTGCCCGAACCTCCCCACCCACTGCTTGCTCCTCTCTGCTCCTTCTTTCCCCGTCTCTCCTCCTTAAGGCAGGAGGGGGCAGTAAGGAACGCCTCAGAGGAGGAGGTGGAAAGGAGAACCCACTGGCAAAAACAAAAATCAGTACCTGTGTGGGTAACACTTCACTTGTAACTATGCATCTCCACAGTCCCCTCCTCAAATGCTAGAAGGTAACACTTCTTTTTCCTTACTTCCATCTTCCCTGTCCTTGAGTACTACCCTCATTTCTTAGGTGAGATGTAACATTTCTGCACTGAAGTGAGATCTCATAATACTGAAGTCTAATTACACTTATCGAATAAACTTAAGAAACCTTACTCAGATACTCTAAGGTAAAATCGTAAATAATTAAAAGCAAACTATAATAAAAGTGAGTGAATAACGTACATAATTTTATAATCAGGTTCTAAACAAAGAACAAATATTGCAAATTAGCAAGTAAAATGAACCCTCAAAAAATTAATTCACTTGCAATGGGTCTCACATGATTAGTGCAAATTACTGGAGTTCTATTGTGTGCATTACTTCCCAGTAGTCTTAAGTTTTTCATTTTTCATATGTTAACAAATAAATGTTGTTTTTATCACTGAAATAAAAAGTAATAAATAATGACTGATGATACTAATTAACAGTTGTGTTGTACAGAAGAATCATAACTTCATAAATATTAAGTTGTGCTGTTATCCTCAAAGGTTCTTCCTGTCTACTAATATTGAAGTTAAAGAATTATTTATTATTTATCTATATGCCCGTCAAATTTTAATGACCCGTAATGCCATGTGTTCATTATAATTCAAAAAACTGAAAAAAGCATCCATCATTCTTTGGTCAGCATCAGCAAATCATCTCTCTGTCTTAACCATAAAACTGTGCTGTGTGTTCTATGAGATGGGTATCAGGTGATATATGGAATAGGCCATAGATTTTTCTGTAATATTATTTAACCATTTAAATATACATACACATAATATATTTTCTCTTTCCTTGGTACTAGAATAACTATGGATGTCCAAGAACTCAAGGTTGGCTAGAGCACTTGTTTAAACAAAATCATGTCCTGCGTCTTTATTACTGCCCTCAAGCATCTGACGAAGTGGGATTTTCTCCCACGAAAGTTCATGCGACAAATAAATGTGTTAGTCTTTAAAAGTGCCACAAGACTCCTTGTTTGTTTTTCTAACTCAGCAGTATAGATATGGTTTCTATGTAATGGAAGGTGAATCATCAATATTGGTGTAGTATTCTGTTATATAGGGCATGATGTGCATGCAAAAAAAGATTCTCTACATGTACCACAACTGATTCTGGACTATAATACCTGCTCCCAACATAATCACAAACCAAATAATTGCGTGCACTGCTTTAGACAGGTCTATGCTACAGATTTCTCCTGGCATAGCTATGTCAGCTGGGTGGGAAGAGGTGTGATTCCTGACCAACACAGCAGTACCAGCAGAAGGTCCTAGTATGGATACAGTTACACTTGCAAAATGGCAGTTTTACCATTATAGCCTGTGTGGTAATTTTAGGCTAATAGGCAAAGGTAGCTTTGTTGGCATGAATGCCTCCACTGAGAGTGCTTTGCCAGCTTTTGTGGGAGAAAATTTGTTCTGGGAAAGTTACTCCCAATGTCACAGCAAGATGCAAGGTGGAACAGATTGTTTACCAGACGTAGTTAACACATATTGCAAACCGCTAACCACATATCTGTAAACCACTAACCTTTTCTTTTTGTCGTATGACCACAGAGATGTTAATGGGTCACTCGATCTTGAACAGTGTCTTAACAATATGTACTAACTACTTATGCTATAAATAATCTGTTCCACTTGGCATTTTGTTGTGACTTTAGAATTACATTTCCCGGACCTGAAAAGAGCTCTTTGTGGCTCAAAAGCTTGACACTCTCATCAACTAGCGTTAGTCCAATAAAAGATACCACCTCAGCTGCCTTATCTCCTGGGGGTTATGGTGGACGGGAAGCTGGATATGAGCCAACAGTGTGCTCTTGTTGCCAAAAAGGCCAATGGCATATTGGGCTACATCAGTAGGAGCGTTGCCAGCAGATCGAGGGATATGATTATTCCCCTCTTTTCGGCACTGGTGAGGCCACATCTGGAATACTGTGTCCAGTTTTGGGCTCCCCACTACAGAAAGGATGTGGACAAATTAGAAAGAGTCCAGCTGAGATCAACGAAAATGATTAGGGGGCTGGGGCACATGACTTAGGAGGAGAGACTGAAGGAACTAGGCTTATTTAGTCTACAGAAGAGAAGATTGAGGGGGGATTTGATAGCAACCTTCAACTACTTGAAGGGGTGCTCCAGAGAGGAGGGAGCTAGGCTGTTCTTGGTAGTAACAGAGGACAGAACAAGGAGCAATGGTTTCAAGTTATAGGTGGGGAGGTCGAGGTTGGATATTAGGAAAAACTTTCTTACTAGGAGGGTGGTGAAGCATTGGAATGGGTTATCTAGGGAGGTGGTGGAATCTCCGTCTTTGGAGATATTTAAGGTCCGGTTAGACAAAACCCTGTCTGGGATGATTTAGTGGGAGTGGTCCTGCTTTTAGCAGGGGGTTGTACTAGGTGATCTCATGAGGTCCCTTCCAGCCCTCAGATTCTATGATTCTATGACTATAGCAACATTGCATGCATAATATGACATATAGACATACAAAGGCAAACTTTTCTTAGTGAAGACTAGGCCTATGATATGGTAGGACTGAAAAGATTATATTTAAACAAAGACTTGAAATTAGTGAATAGCTTTTCTGCAAAGAGAAACAGAAACTGTAATTTTCAATTAATGGAAGTTTAAAGCATTTTTCCTAGAGACATCACTTGTTTTTAATCAGGCACCTGCAAAGTGAGATATATTTAATCTTTGTTCTCTTTGTTAAAGATAATAGGGAAGCTATAATTTCCCAAATTATGTACTTTAAAGCTACACAGTGCAAGACAATAAGACAATGTGTTTTCTTTTTAGTGACTTAAAAACTATCTGTGATTTATATACAAGCTATTTGTTTGACAAAACCAGTGTTGAGGACTGAACAATGTGCCATACTAAAATGAGATTGTTCTATAAATATAAAAATGAAAAATATTAACACTTCTTGAGGAAAATTAGTAATTTTAATTATTACATATGTATAACCTCTATGTACCAGTGGGGGCCAGTATTCACAGGGCGCTTCTTTCCACTCTCCTCTTGACTCTGGCCGTTTAGTGCTGCTGCCAGAGGGCATGTACTACACTTCCTTCCCAAAGGGAATGCACCCCTCTGATGCCTAGCACCTCTTCCTTTGCCCTGACCTAACCGTCACAAATCAAGCCAAAGCTCCATGTTCTCCCCTTGCCATAAACAAGGTCCTGCCAGCCACTGCCCCCCCAGTGGTAGTGGTGGGGGTGGATGAGGTCCCTTGCTGTTGTCAGTGACCAGTGGCAGGTGTGGCACATTCTGTTCAGCCCTGGGACGGCCACAGGACCAACTCAGCCTTCAGGCTCCAGTTCTCCTGAAGCAGGTGGGAGAGCATGGCTTCAAGATGGGAGGAGGACAGGTAAAGGAGACATAACCTGTTAACCCAGTCAGAGCAGGGGTTCAGCCCTAGAGAACACCAGCCTGGCCCTGGGGTCGAGGGGTGGGAGTGGGGCTTACACTGAGACCAATTTGGTTAAGATGGAGGACACTGGTGAGATGGCTCATGGGGAGATAGAGTGGGTGAAGTGGGCTGCGGCGTTTGAAGAGATAAGAATTGTGGAAAGGGTGGGACAGCCATGCTGTGGGAGAGGGAGGTGTGAGATGGGGAAACCCTCAAATTTGGGGGGAATGGGGCAGGCAGGAGAGCCTTGGGTTTGGCAAGAGAGCCCCCAGATGGCAAAAAGCTGGGTGAGCCTGGCTGCCGGGGATAGGCTGAGGATGTTTCTGTTGGCAGCTTCATGCTCCACCCTGGTGAGAGATGGATGACTGGAGAGGGTACTGTGTGCAGCCTGCAATGGTGTCTGGTTCCTAGCACAGATAGGAGAGGGTGAAGGGGACAGGTCAGTGCCTTGGGGAGCAGGGAGGGGATCCCCTGGCCTCCCAACTGCAAAACAGTGCACTCATTGCCAGCAACCAAGAGGGAGGGGACAGCTTGGTGTCTGGGGCAGGGATCCTGGATACTCCGCACTGCGAAATTGCAACCCTGCCACCCAGGTGCTGGTCTGCAGGCCAGGTGCTGAGGAAAGGAAGAGAAAAACTTCCAGCTTTGCCTTTGCTGCTTCCTGGACCCTGGCTTCCCTTCCCACCCTCAAAAATTTCTCTTCTAGACCCCCCCCACATGCTCTCTGTGCAGGCTCTGTCAGGCAGGGGAAGTGGATGGTGCCTTGGAGCTATGCTGAAGGGCCAGGGTCGGGAGAAAAATGAAAAGATGCAGTTTGGGGGTGGGCGGGCAATATTTCTAAATGCCACCCCCCCAATCTCTGCATCTGCTGGAGGACCTGCTGGGACTGTGCGGATGCCTACAGTTTTGGAATCCTTGGCCTAGATAATGATATTCTGATAGAGATTTTAAAAAAAATATTATTAGAGTGGAATTAGAAATACCAATGAACAGTATTTGCCTAAAACGAGAAACTTTTTTCATGGATTTCTGTTATACTTTAATGAGAGAGAGTTTGCTGTTTTGTAAGGGTAGCAAGTTGCAATTGAACCCAATTGCCTGTATATGCTTGATTTTTAATGCTGAATAATGCAATGCAAACACTTTTGCATTTGGTAAGTAAAGAGAACTAATGAGTCTCTTGTTAATGAATGTGTGATTTTTATAGATTCATAGATGTTAAGGCCAGAAGGGACCAATATGATCATCTAGTCTGACCTCCTGCACAATGCAGGCCACAGAACCTCCCGCCCACTCCTGCAATAGACACCTAACCTATGACTGAGTCACTGAAGTCCCTAAATCATGGTTTAAGTTTCATAAGGCATTACAAGGCTAAAAGGGAAATAGCTTAAATTTAAATACTACTTGTGATACTGTGCAGACCCAAGCCTCATTCCTTTCACAGAGGTAGGTTCCTGCCTCCGCTTGCTATTTTCAGCAGTGAGCCTTTCATAGAGTTAGGACCTAAGATGGTTTTTTTGTTTGAAAGAAGTGAGGTAAGAGGACCACTTCTCTCGTAACCCTCTGTCCAGGGGTTTGTGTTCTCACCCAGGATGTGGGAATCCCTTGTTCAAGTCCTCCATTCACATGATGAGGAGGGAAAAAGATTTGAACAGAATGTGCCACCTCTCAAGTGAGTGCCTGAGCCACTGGCCTATGGGATATTTCAGTGTGGATGGTCCCTCAAACTTCCCTGTTACGTTAACGTTGGAGTTAGGCAACTTCTGAGCATGCCTACTGAATCAGCTGCTGCAGTGGAGTGCCTATCTTTCATGAATTACACCGGCAGTTAGTGGGCGACTGGTGTCTGGATGCTCAGAATGAGGCTGCAGTGTGCATACTCAGAGGCAGAAACCTCGGGGCTCAGGGAGATTTTACTGCAAGAATATAGGTGTTAAGCAAGGTTAAGCAGCAGTTGAACATTAATTTTGCGAATCCCAGCAAAGCCTAAAAATGTGACTTAATCACCTGAGTGCCTTTGAGAATGTAGCCCTACATGTCCATGCCTTAAAGTGGTGATCTTACATAGAGAAATGTGACTACAATGGAATTTTGAACTGTTAATTACACTGAGCATTGAATAATCAATGGGAGCTAAATATGGACGTGGATGCTTAACTGTAAACAGCTGCATTTGGAGGCATTGACCTCTTCAAATGCTCAACTGCACACATGTTACAGGGCATGAACTCTTTTGTCATGAGCGTTCTTCATTTAAATATGATGAAACATAAGATAGGGCTGTGTTGTGTTGTGTGAGTTTTAAATGTTGAATAAGTGAAATCCAGGTTTCCTGTATGTGTCATTGAACAGAAGTTCTACAAAGGTAATGAACATCTTACAGAGTTCCACTGTTCTGTAAAGTCTAAGACTAGAGGGCAGTACTGGTTAATTTTCATTCTCTGGTTTGGGATGGAAACTGACAGCAATAATAATATTTCTTTCATGGCTCAGATCATCATCATCATTGCAGAAAACCTGTTTTGATAATACTTAGCGTGCTCTGTATATGAGCTGAATGCAGAGTGTAATGCTATTGAAGATTTGTATTGTGTCTGATACCAGTGGTGCATGTAAAAGACCCTATTGCACAGGAAAGGCTTAGTATGAGTTTATGGGTGCTTAAGTCTGTGTCCTGTGTGCGTGACTGAAGAGGGGAACAGGATTTACAGTTCTTGTTTACTCAAATACCTTAAAGGATGCATTTTCTCTTTAGAGGTGGGGGCAACATTAAATAAAAATGTAAGAATGGCTATATTGGGTCACACCAATGGTCCATCTAGTTCAGTAGCCTGTTTTCTGACAATGGCCAATGCCAGGTGCTTCAGAGGGTAATCATCGAGTGATCCATCCTTCCCAGGCTAGGGACACAGACAATAGCTATTGATGGACGTAGACATTCAATATTTAATAGACAATTCTACAAACATTTTAAATAGACATTCAATATTTGTCCTGATGGACTGAACTCATGGATACAGCACCTAGCTATGAAAATATAATCCTGCATTACCCCACTGAATTCATATTATTCTTTTTTTGGATTATGCTCTTAAATGTAGAACACTCCGTCTGGCCTGTTCAGTCTAATTCTTCAACCTTTCCCTCAATCTCTGAAACTTTGAACACAAACAAAACCAAAGTTTATTATTGATTAGATGCAATTCTCTCCCACCCTTCTCAGCGATCTCTGTACTAGTATGCTCATTCTCTTCTATAAGGTTCACAACCCTCAGAAGCTCAGTTAGAACTACAATAGTTGAAAAGAATCTATTTATGTCAAAACGATGGGCTTCCTTGGAAAGGATTGTGGCAAAGCTGATGTGTACATTTCAGCCTTGCTCCAGCACTTAGTCAACATAAAGGCTGATTTTGTTGTTAAAAGCACTGGACCAGCAGTTATAAGACCTATGTACAATTTCTGGTTTTGCTACAAATGTCCTGTATGACACCCAGAAAGCCAGAAAAGCACTCCTGGATTCACACCCTGATCTCTTGTGCAGCGACCATAATGCTTCCTTTCTTCTATCCTTTTCCTGTCTTGTCTATTAGATAGTAAGTTCTATGGTGCCTGAACTCTCTCTTACTATGGAATAGTTCAGCATTTCTGAAGATGGGTCAGTTACCCCAGAAATTGATCAAGCTACTAGCAGCTTTACTGTGTGCATTCAGCCACCAGCAATTAATAAAATAGAACACCACATAGATCAGGGTTAATTTGAACAAGTAAGGCTTCTTGGAAGCAAGGTCAGATGCTAGCTGTGGGCTGGCAGTTCCTGTTAATCAGAATGGCAGGATGGGAGAAGAAAGTCAACAATTTGAGACTGAAAGAAAATAAGGGGACAGGAACCTTGAATTTAGATGCCTCTGATACAGAAGCTTTTTATGGCTGAGATTGTTAGGAATGGGTTTTTTTGTTTGTTTTGTTTTTTATTTTTTGAGGTGTTTATTGAAGCTAGGAGAAATGATGACCCAGTAGGGGTCACTATGAGTTATGTGCTTTGTAAAAGTTAGCTATAAAAGATTAGATAAAAGTAAATACCTCAGAGCAGTCCAAAGGAGGTTTTTATTAGGGCAAGGAGGGCCCCTGGAAGCCTGATTGGTGATAACTCAAAACCATCTCAGACTGTGGGTAACTATATATGGGATGTCTAAAACCTATTGCTTATGTTTGCTTATGCTTGTATCTAATAAACACTAGTTTTAGACAAGAGCACAGTTGCTTGTATTATTCTTCATCAGTAGGAAGTGCTGTGGTCCCATTATTAATTCCTGAAACCGCTTGGCATGAAAGTGTTAAGTTACCACTGCTGTGGGTTCTGAAAACCCTGGGTGACAGGGCTTGTAGGTTTATTATTAATAATAGCTTGAGGTATTCCACTGAAATCAAGGGGGCTACTCATATACTGAATTATGTACGTACTTAATTGAGTTATTGGATCAGGGCTTTAGTTAACGTTGCTGGCTATAATGGGCTTATTCTTGTTCCTGTTGAAGTCAGTTAACTTCATTAATGGATTTAAAAGCTTGTAGGCTATGTCTACACAGTCAATTTAAGTCGACTTAAGGAAGCTTAAGTCGACTTAAATTAAGCAGCGTCCACACCTGGTTTACATTAAGTTGACTTAAGCAGTTCCTTAAGTCACCTTAATTATTACCACTCTTTAGGTTGACTTAACAATTAAGTCGATTTGTTAAGTAGACCTAAAGATGGTGTGGCCACCCTAGGTTGACTTATTCTATAAGTCGACCTAGGGCATGGTCCCGGGGAGAAGGAAGCCAGGGCCTCCTTAGCAGCCGGCAGCTGGAGCCGGGTCTCCCACTCTTCCTCCAGGCCTATGGGAGGCCTGGACCGAACTAGTTGACTTAGAGAGTCTAGTGTAGACTCTCTAAGTTGAGTTAGTAAGGTCCACTTTAAGTCGACTTAGGAGTCCTGTGTGGACTCTCTAAGTCGACTTAATAAGGTCGACTTAAAGTCAACTTATTAAAGTCGACTTATTTAAGTTGACCTAAATTCCCCATTGTAGACATAGCCTCTGTGAGTGAAGGGAGTTAGGAACTTGATAAACCCAGTGACTGGGGATGCCTGCAGGTAGGAGACAGCTCAGGAGAACTGTAGCAAGGAATAGGAGTGCAGACATTGGCTGTTAACTGGTGGGTCCCTGGGCTAGAACCTGGAATAGAGGGCAGGCCTGGGTTCCCTAGCCAGACACTGGAGTTATGGCACAGTCCAGGCAGAGGACAGCAGACTCCTAACCCTGGCAGTCCTTGAAAGACTTTATTACCTCTACCCCAGAGGTAGGAGACGTGATATATATTGTGACTATGCCATATGGCCAAACATGAAAAGAGGCTATGGTTCCTGGAGGGGTGGTGCAATGTCTGGCAGAGCTAATTCCCAGGAATGCCAGGAGGATGCACCACAAGTGGTGAGTGAACTCTGTGATAGGGTCCAATCCTGTAATGGTCATCGTTAATTTAAATGGGAGCTTTACTTGAATAGGGACTGCAAGATTTGATCCCCAAATTTGTCACTGACACTAAACCCTGTGGTAACAGGGGAAAACTTTCTACATTTTCTCATGATCTAGTTTGGAATTGCATGACAAAAGTTGATCTAGCCAGAAAGTGCAACACAACATTATAAAAGAAAGTGCAAATCAGTAATTGTTTATTATACAGTGTGTTTTCTAAGGGCCAGATTCAGGTACTTTTATCAAAAGTGTTAACTTGCTCTGAACAACTAGCACCAATGAATTCAATGGATGTAGTCAGGGAGTATGATGATACTCAGTGTAAGTAAGGGTACCAGAATCACAAATACATAACAGAGCATTACTCTGCTATATCTCATCCTAGTTTTACACTGCTATAATTCTATTAACTCAGTGGAATTACCAATGTAAGTGATATGAGAATCAGCCCTGCATTTTCTGATTACAGGGTAAAATTTAGCTGCTGTGGTATTTTAGCAAATGAAAAGTAAAGCAATGTAGGTTTAGTTATATTGCATATCACTATTTTGTAAGGCAATAATAAACCTAAAATAAGAAGTAGGAAATCACAATATTTCACAACTAATGGCAAAATCTATTTTTATGTCCTGAATACCATAGGCTATATAAATCAGAAATGTGACTAGCGAAAGGATACAATCAGACTATTTCTCTGCGTAGGAAATGGGGGGAAGAGGGAGAGCAAAATTTAATATTCTGTATGATTTTTTAAAAATATATTTTTATATATTTAGGTGCTGCTGTGCAATTGGTTTGGTAACTGTCTGGATGTAATAGAATTTTGAAGATAGAAAGTCTCTTCTGAAAGAGGATTTATGGCTTTCTCTACAGAGTCAGTAGATACATTTTGAATGCCCATAAAAGGAAATGTACTGATTTTCCTCCTGAAACCATTCCACTAAATTACCAACATATAGAACTCCCAAATTATATTGGTTTTAAAAATGTATTTTACAGGAATATTTAATTGAACTGTATATATTCAGTATTGTACAGGACATAATATTCTGGTTATATTTCACATAAGAATTTCTGCATGTGAAATGACTGCACCTTTTGGGTAGTGATTGAAATAATACAACTTGCCAGGGCAAGGAGAAAGACAGGTGAGCTGAACGGAACCTTGCAAACTGCCTTAAAATCATCTTTCTTGCTCCCCTCCTCAGACCATATCACTTTAATTATGAAGTCCTCCATTGGTTTTTCCTTGGCTTCCACATCTTCTGGCTTCATGCTCACCTTAACCTGCAATCAACTTGTGTTCCATATCTCTGCTTCCATTTCTTACCACTCCTCCCATTAGTCGATTCTATCCGCCAGCAAATCCCTTCTTAATTCTCCTTGTCATGTTCCTATCTTCATTTCTATTTCCATGGTGCCTCCTATGCCTGGAGTTCCCTCACTCTCCTGGCATGCATCATAGCCACCCACTAGATCTTTCAAGTTTTCCCTCAAAACTTACTTCATTTACTTTTGCCTAAAACAAGGAAGGTGGCTAAGTGACTTCAGTGCAGTCAGTGATCACATCCTTTACAGTACCGAGTGCTTAAAGCAAGGAATTAGATAGCCAAGGGCATTGTCAATGTTCATAAATTGTTTTCCTGATTAAAATGTATAGTCCTCTGTGATCCTATGACCTCTTGGTGTCCATTGGAACAGGGCACAGGGTTGCATAAGGGATCCCTTGAGTCTTGTCTCTACATAATAGTTCCTCAAGGGATGTCATGTAAGGTCTATATTGAAAGCCTGTGTTACACTGTGCAAAAATATGTATGGATAATATACAAGGATATGGGTGTATATATACTGAGAATTTTCTGCAAGGTTTGGGGCAGGGCACCAGAAGGTAATAAACAAATTTTTGAGGTGGGAGACCTATCTCTACCTATCTGGCTACTTGTAAATTGAGTACTGTATGCTTCAAAATGAACACTTATTTACAGTCTGAGTAAAATGCTAATCAACATATTGCAAAGACTCCATGGAAGATACTTAAGAGGAAAAAACAAGCAGCAGGAAGTACCATTTATCAATGAAGCCAGGGGATTGTTGGAATTACATTTGAGGATATAGAAGTACATCCTTCATTGAGGGGACAAGTTTCCAGCTGGCTTCTCTTACTTACAGGGGATCACAGCTGCTCTCGTTGTTTAATGCTGGGAGGGAGACTTTGAATGAGCTAAACTTAAGACCAGGGAAGTATCTTGTTAGTTAAGGTTAGGCTCTAGAAAGTGCATTATAATTTTATTATCCTATATAACATCTTGTTATTAATTCTACTTGCTTCTTCTCAAATCTCTGTTCTTTGTTAAATAAACTAATGCTTTGTTTTCACTAAACATATCTAGCTGGGATGATTTGGGTGGAATGGCAAATCTGTGAGTTCTGAGAGAATCCAGTGAAACAGAGGCTGGATGCTCCAGCGATACATGTGGAGGCCGCGGGTGTTGGCGTGTGCCTATTGCCATCCTGCAGAGGGACAGTGGGGCCTGTGTAGGCTGATGGGAGTTCTTGTGTTACCTTAGGGTGGGAGAGTCAAGAAGATGATCCTTGACAGGCACAGCCAAGGCTTCCTTATGTTTAAGGCAGGTGATGGCAAGGTGCCTTACAACCCTGGATACCCCTATGAAGTTCTCACCATCCAGGTTGGGAACAGCAATAGTACTGTGTGATGTAGGAAATGTAGTGATCTGCTACCAGAACAGTTTATGAGGAACTCATGCGCTACCAATATGGTGGTTTTTTAAAAATGAGTACAGATTCTTTCACAGTGTGTGGTTTCAGATCATGAATAGCTGGTGAACAACAAGGACTAAATTGGTTTAGATTATTTTATTGGTGGCTAATAATTTACCAGTTCTAATCAGTATGAAACCTTTCCATTAAAATATTCCTGAAAATATGACTGTATTGCTAGGAGTGCCTCAGTGTTGTTAATTCATTTAATACTCAGTGTAACAGTACTAGTCATAATTAACTCCTTTGTGTATTAGTGTAGCTGTTATACAATATGTATAGTATACACATGAGATTTCTAGTCTAGTCTCATTAATTAAAACACTATAAAAGTGTCATAACTTTAATTTGCCTTGTGTTAAATATTATGAAGCACCCAGATTTTGATTTCCTGTAAGAGTTTAATCAAAATCTCTCTCTCTCTCTCTCTCTCTCTCTCTCTCTCTCTCTCTCACACACACACACACACACACACACACACACGGAGTCTATTGTCTTACACATCTCTTTTCAAGGGACTTGTTTGGTGGTGTGTTTTTTGGGGGGTGGAGGGGTGGAGAGGAGGTTTGTTAGTGAATGCTAAGGGAACAACAGTAGCAATAGATGCCAATGTCCATTGTTGGGTACAATATATTTGTACATTCAGAATAGTTTTCTCCATAGTTCTCCCCTAAAACTTTAAATTTTGTGTGTATTCTGATCAAAGAATGCCAGATGCTCCTCTGTGTAAATATAGCCATATATCACAATTGTATTATGTGGATTTAGCCACTGTTGATAAATATTCTATCCGTGGTTTCAGTAGCCTCAGGCCTTGTACACACTACGAAGTTATTGCGCGATAAAGCCCTTTATTGCGCGATAAGAAGCCGAGCGTACACACTTAACTTACAGTTTTTGCGCTTTAAGAGCCCTCTTGTTGCGCAAAATGTAAACCACCAAAACGAGCGTGGTAGCGTCTAACGCGGAATAGCTATTGCGCGACAGTCCGTGTGTGTATGGTTACCGCGCAATGCGAAACCTCCGGAAATGGCCCACAATTCCAATCTCATCCCTTCTGCACTTCCCTCTGTACTCTGTTGCTGTGACGTCATGTTTCCCGACCTCCCCTTCTGCCCCGCGAATTTTTGAATTCCCCACTCTTCCTTCTGGCTTGCTGTTCAGTGCTGCTGCCTTTGTGTGCTCCGCTTGCAATGTCGTCGCAGTGCAGCAAACGAGCTCCAGCCTGGACAACAGCAGAGGTGATGGATTTGATAGGCATCTGGGGAGAGTCCGCCGTGCAGTCACAATTACGTGGCAGCCGGAGGAATTTCGACATTTTTGGACAAATATCTCAGGCGATGACTGAGAAGGGGTACGAGAGAGACACTCTGCAATGCCGGGCCAAAGTGAAGGAGCTGCGGATAACGTTCCACAGAGCCAGAGAGGCAAACTGGCGCTCCGGCTCCGCGCCGGCAACATGCCGCTTTTACAAGGAGTTGGAGGCGATCCTGGGCGGCGATCCCACAACCACCCCGATCTCAACTGTGGACACTTCGGCGACAGCGTCCAAAAATGCCGTTGTCGACGAGGAAGCAGAGGAGGAAGAGGACATGGACGGTGACAACGGATCCACCGATATCGGGAGCCAGGAGTTATTCACCACCCTGCCAGAGACAAGCTCTGCGGATTCCTTTTCGACGCCTTCCCCTGATTCAGCCGATGGCAGCTCCGGTAAGTTACGTTTGCAGTGCTCTGTATTCTAGCAGCTACAGTTTAGCGTGTACATGAAGATAAGGCATTGAGTACTCCTTTTATGTTTCTTGTTTTCTGTGGGTTAATGGTTTGGCGGGGTCTTACTGGCATTACATAAAAAGCACATCAATGCATGCCTCGATTGCCAAGTAGTCGTTCCCTTTCAAGTCACGAAATGTGTACTCCAAATATCTCCAAATTCTTCTTTTAAAATTGGATGGTAGAGCGAGCCTTTGCCCTCCCCCATTCAGGGAGACTCTCCCTCTCAAGTTCGCAAGCACTGCCGCGGGAACCATGGCCGCGCACAATCCAGCAGCGTAAGGTCCCGGCTGGAAGTCAGCGACATGCAGGAGATGCATTCTTGCTTGCAGAGGCACTCTAAGCAGTGTGATATTGGCCTCTATTGCAGCTATCTCTGACACAGGATCAGAACAAGCAGTGCCAATAGTCCACTGTCCCCCGTGCCTACTCTCAGCAACCCGTCCCTCGCTTTGCAAAACTTGTTTCTGCCCCCCGGTATTTCTTGTCCCGTGTAACATCAGAATGCGTAGGGAGACCATCCTTACTTGCACCTGAATGGAGTGACAACAATTGCGGCATTCAAACTGTTTCATATTTACACAGGAACGACCTTCACTGGACAGTCTACAGCTGCTGCTGACCATCTGAGAAAGATAAGGCGGAGGCCTCGCAGGAGCAAGGAAGATATCTTCCAGGAGCTGATGCATTCCAACAAGGCATCTGCGAGGGAGACAAGGGAGTGGAGGCAGCAGTGCAGGCAGGACAGGAGAGAGAACATCGAGAGGAGGGCGAAGCAGAAGGATGCCCTAATAGACATTCTCCAGGAGCAGACCCAGCTGCTGAAGGTCATGGTCGGTCTGCTCCAGGCTCGCACCCCCCCCCCCCGCACCCACATCCCCCGTTCTCACCAACCATACAACACTCTCCCCCCAAACATTTTTTGAACCCCAGGGACACCCTTGGTATACCATCACCTCTACCCCTCCCCCAACATATGTCACGGAGTCCCGCACCTACACCCACCTATAGCCCCCTCTCCTTACAGCTTACATTTCATTTGTGTAGTATTAATAAAGTTGAGACATTTGTAAATTTAATCTGATTTTATTGTTTTGCATTGTTAGTATGCCCTGGGCGTGGGTTGTTAAAGAAATAAAAGAGAAAGAATCAAACAATCAATATCCATTGAGTTTCTAAAGTAAAAAATACATAACGATAGCAGTGATTTCTAAAATTTAAAAGCAGCCTATCAGTCCCCATTCGAGAAATGATCCTTCAACGCCTCCCTTATGCGCACGGCCCTAAGCTGCGCCCCCTGGATACCCCTGGTGTCCGGTTGCTGGTAGGCATACTCTAGACGTTCAGCCTCCATTGTCCACGAGTTCAGAAATCTCTCCCCCCGGTTTTCGCAAATATTATGAAGGACACAACACGTGGAAATGACAATTGGAATGTTGTCCTCATGTAGGTCTAGCCGGCCGTACAGTGATCTCCAGCGCGCTTTTAAACGGCCAAAGGCACACTCTACAACCATTCTACACCTGCTTAATCTGTAATTAAACCGCTCCTTGGCAGGATCCAACTTCCCGGTAAAAGGCTTCATAAGCCATGGCATCAGTGGGTAGGCGGGGTCCCCCAGGATGACTACAGGCATCTCAACACCCCCCACTATCATTTTCTCATCCGGAAAAAATGTACCCGCTTGTAGCCTTCGGAACAGTCCAGAGTTTCTGAATATGCGAGCATCGTGCACCTTTCCTGACCAACCCGCATTTATGTCCGTAAAGCGACCACAATGGTCCACCAATGCCTGAAGAACCATTGAAAAGTATCCCTTTCGATTTATGTACTCGGAAGCGAGATGGTCGGGCGCGAGAATAGGGATGTGGGTGCCATCTATTGCACCACCACAGTTCGGGAAGCCCAACTCATTAAATCCAGCGATGATCTCCCTCACGTTCCCCAGGGTCACCGTCCTCCTTAGCAAAAGACGGTTGATGGCTTTGCAGACTTGTGAAAGTGATACTCTGATGGTCGACCGTCCGACCCCGAACTGGTTTGCGACCGAGCGGTAGCAGTCCGGAGTTGCCAGTTTCCATAGGGCAATAGCCACTCGCTTCTCCACGGAGATGGCGGCTCTCATCCTCATGTCCTTGCGCCGCAGGGCAGGGGCTAGCTCCTGACAGAGTTCCATAAATGTGGCTTTCCGCATTCGAAAGTTCTGTAGCCACTGGTCATCATCCCACAGCTGAAGAACGATTCGGTCCCACCAGTCTGTGCTCGTCTGCCGTGACCAGATACAGCGGTTCACGCTGTGCAGCTGGTCTGCAAAACTGATCAGAATTTCAGTTTTGTTCTCACGGCTGTCAGTCTCCGTACTCGATTCATCCAAATCCTGCTCTGAATCAGAGCTAAAGGCGTACTGTATCAGAAGCTGGGCTGTGTTTACAATGCTGAACGCAGCATTCAGGATCAGAGCTGAATCCATGGTGATTCTGGAAAGGCAGTTCCATAAAGACGGTAGTTTCAGTTTAAATTTCGCGCTCGTTGCTAGTGGCAACTGCTGTGAAGCGTAGGTAACAGAATGCACCACGGGAAATGAAGAATTATCCCATGCAGCATAGCGCGAGCCTTCTTCTTCCCAGAATACATAGCGCGAATTACCGATACGGGGGACTGTGGGATAGGTACCCACAGTTCACTTTGCTTTCCTGAAGGACTGCGAAAAGAGGGAGGGAGGCTCTGTTCCGTTGGAGTCCGCCAAGTGTGTACGCGATCTTGCGCAACAACAACCACGGAACATTTACAGCGCAACAGGCTTATTGCGCGAAAAGTCTGGTAGTGTGTACATAGCCTCAGTGATGGGTTTCCTGCACCACTTCAGTAAGTATTCTGAATTCTCAGAAGGTCTTTTCACTTGTCTTTAGTTTTTTCTTAGTCCATGCAATGCCTCACTGATTTATTAAATCCTTTTACTGACTTTGAGGAGAATCTTTCTTTTGGTGCTCTGGCCCTAAGGAATTGTTAAGTCTCATGACCTTTGGCACCATGGCTTCAATCTTTTACATGCGAAACCTGAATTTATACTGGGTGCAAGATACACATATGGTGAGATTCTTAAGCCTCTTCTGTGCTTTGAATGGAGCTGATAGCAGTGGAAGGGAATTATTGTTTGAAGGAGAGCATTATTGTTGTGTGTGCTGTATATCACAACAATTGTGTTGTGTTTGGTAGGGCAAATTAGAATGAGACGGGATGAAATCCTGGCTCCACTGAAGTCAATGGGGCAGGAATTACCTGGTAGCTCTTCCCATGATACAATGAATAGGGGAAGAATAGGATGAAGCAAGATGAGTTATAGCAACATTGGTTTTGGGTTTATTTAAATATTGTGTATTGACTTGCTTATTGTGAGAAGATGGGACTGAAGAGAGAGTTGTAGCTTGACAGACTAGAACTGGGTGGTGAGTTCCATGTGGAGAGAGTGACATGGGAATGGGTGTGGTTAATATGGACATGTTGGCATCAAGATGGACATCAGTGACTGAGTGGAGGGCGGCGGGGGCGGTGTGTCATGTTTGCAAATAGATTAAAAACTCTTCAGGGCATTGATGCAATAAGATAGTGGGACCCTGACCCTGCACGTGGATCCAAGTGAAGCTCTGCTTGTTGATGTGTACATTCATTGGAGTCATCTGCAGTTGTGCCGACAAAAAGCGTTCAAATATTGAGTCAGGCTCCCCAAAAGCATGAGACTGGCTTAAAAAAACTTAACATTTAAAAAAAATAAATAAAAGCTGAAATTCTTATGTAATTAAATGAATCTGAGAGCAGGAACTTTAAAAAACACAATACTGTGAAACTCCCAATAAAACTACAAGATTGCTATGTTGCCACTGAATTTCCATGTGGAGGCAAGGACCCATCTCCATAGACTTTTTTTTTTGCAAGATTAGGCCCTAGGTGAGAGATGCAGCTATGTAGACATTTAAAGGTTGGGAATGTAAAGGTGATGTGGTAGAGAAGCAGAAGCCAATGGAGGGGGTATCTAACAGGGGAAAGGTAGCTGGTGCCAGAATAAAGACTTGAAAATTTGGCATGTAGTTTTCTGTTTCATTTGATGGTTTGGATCCAACTGTTTGCAGCACAATATAGTATCTCAATCAGGATTGCTTCACTTTCCCCATTAACAACTTACAAATGGCCTTTCTTTTTCTCTTTTTCTCTTTTTCTACAGCTGAAACATAATGTTCATTTTGAAGCACATAAATAGAACACAGACTCTAGAAGTTTTTTTCTTTCATTTACTTTTTGTTCAATTCTGAAAACTTTAGCAACTGTAAACCATCGTGGGGTAATTAAATCCATTCCTTAGCCTCTTTTTTATTCCTGTGCAGCCTCATTTGTTTTCACCTCATTTTCTGAGCAGGTTTATTTTGACATATTGTTATCCACAATAAACTGGAGTACCTTTCAAAGTGATCTCTATAAGGTAAGAAAAAATTACTTGAGTTGTTTATAAATCCTAAGTGAATATGCATCAGATTGATTGTGCAGTAGGTTTCCTTCTTCATTTTTGCTGAGGTTGGTCCTGAAGTGACTTGTTTTTATCATCTGTCCAAGAAAATATTAGAAATTAATTGATCTTCCATGGCACAACAGTTATAGAACATAAAATTATTAGTCATATTCACTCATGTACTACTTGGTCATTTATCTCCCAACTGTATTGATCACTCAATCATTTTCTCATCTGTTGTGTTATTGTCTCCCGCAAGGTAATCTGTGACATTGTAGGTCTTGTTTGTGGTATGATACAGTATTATGAAAATGCCATTTACCTCCTTAAGTAATATTAAGGTGGTAATGCCTAGGCATCTGAATTATTGTGCTAAACTCTCTACAAAAACAGAAAAAAAATAGTCCTACCCCAAATAGATCTTACTCAACACAGTGTGTTACTTATTCATTATTATGCACTAGCCACATATAAAGGAAGAGTCAGAGAGAAATCCATAGAAATCAGTAGGAATTTGGCCATTGATTTCAGTGGAGCTGGGAGTGGAGCTTACTCACAATCCCTGCCCTAAAGATCTTATGTTATAAGATCTTCTCTTATCTCTGTAGTTTGTAGAAGGGTGGGCAGCAAGGATACAGCTGATATGTAAAGGTTTTTTACATGCATTGGATTTCTATTTTTTTTTTAAAAACAACCCTAATTAAATACATATAATCCATACTCCACTGTGAACAACCTATCCATTATTAGGTGGCTGATTTCTTGCAGCTGTCTTGGATGAAGTGTAATCTACAATGAGAATCATAAGTGTGAGATAAAACCTCTAAAATCTCTTTTCCAAACTGTGGGAGAAAGAAAACAAAGTCCTTCATCAGCAGAATTTACAATAAGTTAAGTGGGCTTCTTGAATAAAGACTGAGTCAAGACACTGGTCTTCCCTAAAAACTAGGGTTGAGTCCCAACCAAAACCTCAACTCCAAATATAATTTGATATGTGGGGATATTCAGATACGGATCTTCTTAGTGTTATGCTTGTAAAAGAAAAGACAAGCAGGATCTTCTTTAGGGGGACAAGGCAATATGCCACACTTATTGTAAATGTAAGAATAGCAAAAAGCAGTCTCTAGCTCTCATTCATATCCAAGAAGTTCTGCAAGCTGGTGTGATATAATCACCACTCCTTTTAGGTATTGCTCCAGCCAACCTAGTGGCCAACAAGGCTGGCCATGAGGAGGGAGCCAGGTCTCTGTTGGTTGTGAAGCTGATGCTCCTAGATAATGCAGAATGAGATCCAAAGTTTAGGTGTTCTTACCCCATCTTTTATACTTACTGGCTCTCATGTAAGTGTGGGGGTCTTGCTGTGACATGCTGTCTCCATGTTCAGTGTGGTTAATCACCAACTAATTGCAAGCATAACTGTTTCTGTACTTTGTCCCTTCACAGGATGAATCTTTCTGTACTTTAGGATCATTTATTTGCCCTTTATGGTTGTTGATATGCATTCTTCAGTCTTCAGGGTTAGGGTGGCGGTTGGTGTCTTTACTCTCCTTTCTGTTGTCGGAGCAGTTTAAGTTGGCATCTTTTCATGTCCTGCACATACAGTCTTCACTCGCGTACACAAAGAGATTTCATTGAGATATTTTTAGGTTCAAATAATACAAGATTCAGGAAAGGGTTTACTTCAAGAAACTAACAAGATGCAGTCCCCCTATGCCACATTAAACAGTACCATATGGTATATACTATTATCATAACAGTGAAGGAAAAAATTATATCTACCTCTATTTCACAATAAAACAAGAAGTCTACATCAGATTCATTTGCAGAACTTCTGGGGTGGCTCACAACAGCTGATTCCATTCTATAGCCAGCTAAACCAAGCCCCTGAATCTAAGTCCACTCAGCTTTACAGATGTTTAGATTTAGGTCTGATCATCTCACTCAGAATGATCTCTTCTAAAACTACTGACTGAAGTTCCAGAGGGGTAGCCGTGTTAGTCTAGTTCAGCAAAGCAAACAAGAAGTCCTGTGGCACTTTGTCAGTTAGTCTTGTTAGTCTTTAAAAGTGGGATTTCTCTCACGAAAGCTCATGCGATAAATACATTTTTTTACTCTTTAAAAGTATCACAGGACTCCTTGCTTGTTTTACTGACTGAAGTGTAACTCAGCCTTGTCAGTAAATAGGACTGTAATTAGTTATCTGTGATAGCGAGTAAGTACATTCTCTTCACTTGTTTCTTTAGAGTTTGGTTGTCCCCCATATGTCACTACATTTAGTAATATTGGACTAGGAGATGCATTTGCTACGCTATTTCCTGATCTCTTCAGAAAACTTATGAGACCACAGCAGCTGGTAGCAGAATGCTATTAACAAATAGTTTCTGCAGCTTCAGAACCACTCCTTTTTAAATACATTTGTATTCACTTGTCCATGGACATTCTGGATTTTATTCACACCAGTATTTAAGAAATGAACACAAGCATTCAGGGACCCAGCACAAGGCAGAGGGAGCACTGTAGCTCAGCAGAGTCCTTCCAAGTATGATTTAAATTGGATTTAAGTGTTGCATATACTTTGTACTGACTCTCTGGCCAGTGATAAATTTCATCCCATGTGGCTACCTAGATTTGCATGCAGATTACAGTAGTCAGATGTGACTAGACATTCCTTTTATGATATAATCAGCCTCTGAATGAGCTCTCCCCTGATGTTAAGTGATGAGCTGAGGGAGAAGATTTCAGGAAAAGACTGGATTTGCAGAGGCATGCCTACTCTGCCAGAGAGCTCCATAGATGAAGCAGCTTTGCCCAACTGATCAGTTTTGGCTGGTGTTGGGCAACAAATCACTTTAGTATTGGAAAGCAGGGGGAATGAAATGTTGCCCTTACTTGATGGGTAAAGGGCAGCACAAACTGGCTTTAGCCCTCCCTAATTGAGGGGGGTCACCTTAAATTGTGCTTTCTTGCTTAAGTAGGATCCTGTGAAAATGAGAGTGGAGACTGATCGTCCACATCTGGTGGACTCTGCCTATAGAGTCCTAGACTCGACTTGACCCTTTGTTAGACTCAGTTGAGTCCTTATTTTTGTTCAATCATTAGTAGAGCTGACATAATTGATGAGCAGCTGTAGGAGCTAAGCCTTAGACCTGGTGTGGGGATGGTGTTGCAGTGAAAGACACTGAAGACATCTCACTAGCAGGGAGTAGTGGAGGTGAACGCATCTGATGGCACCTGAATTCTGGGTCTTTGGTGACTGAGGACAGCCATATGAATGGGTACAGTGGAGGTTAAGGTTTGTGGCATCTTCAAGGAATATTTGTTGGTCAGACTTTCAAAGTGGAGAAACTGAGGCAAAGGACACTGCTCAGCATACTGTGGGTTGGGAGTTTGCTTATGGTTACATCCTTTTGAATTGTGGTTGTGGTATTTTCCCAAATAAATGCAGGGTCCCCTTTTCCCTTTCAATAAGTTCTCTTTTGTTATATACAGACTTCATGTTTGTGAGAGGGGAATATTGCCACTTAGAGCAGGTTGGTGTGGTGGTAAACTCTCCCAGATTACTCGGTGGGAGCTCAAACTGGTTCTTGTTTGTATTGTTCAGAGGAACCCTGTTGAACCTAACCCTTGTTGCTGCTGACTTCATCGGGCAGAAAGGTTATAATCTTTGTCATCTGGTGTGGGATTTTTCAAAAGTGACTTACTGACCTAGAAGAATGATTGAAATTCACTGGAATATAGGCTCCCAAACTCCTCCCTTAATTTGGAAAGGAAAGCAATGCCATGTGAATTATGTGAACAATGGCATACCACAAATAGCTCTGAGACACCCAGGAACTGCACTGTGTTTTCATAAAGTGTTTCTTGAGCACCTATGAATTCTTTAATAAAAATCAACATCTGGTTCATGGATCATTCTCAAAAAGAAAAAGAAGGCAGAATTCATTGAGTGAATAGTTTGCTATGAATTCACTAGATGCATCATTTGCCCTTTTGAGAGGTGGCTAGAAAACTCATGAGCAGTTCTTAGATAATCCTGCGACCTTAATATTTGTGGCATCTGAAACATTGGACAGTCAATGGAGCTATGCAGATTTACTCCATCTGTGAATCTTGTCTCCAGGTTTTATAGCTGTTGTGTCTGTAGAATGTAATAGTTAAAGACATATAAAAATTTTAGAAGGTCTTGAAAGGTAGTGTGGTCTGGTGGATAGGGCTCTAGACAAGGAGTCAGCAGAGTTGAGCTCTATTTCTGGTTCTGCTACTAACCTGTTATATGGCCTCCGAAGGCAAGACATTTCATGACTCCGAGCCTGTGTTTTCCCTCCTATGCTTTGTGTCTCTGTCTTGTCTCTTTAGACCAAGTTCTTTGGAGCACTGAGGCACTGCTTCTCATTCTGTTCGCGTAGCACCCAACAAATTCACTAATAATAGATAAATGATCTCATTTAAAGAAATGCTGGTTCCTTCGGAGAAGGATGTTTTGTTTCACAAGTATTTTGAGTGGTATGCTGTGTCTGCCATGCCATGGTGGGTGACATGATGAGCGAGGCAGCCTGAGCATGATTCTTTGACCAAGGGAAAAAAAAGACTGAAAGTTGAAATTCTGGAGCTATTTGGAAATCTTCAGTCAGAAAGTGACACATTGTTGAACTCTTAGTTCTTACTGCTTCTGGGGTCAGATGTTCTATGTTCACTTGTGAAATTCTGCTTGCTTATTTTGGCACAATTCTAGTGACTAGCAGGGACATAAACTCCTTGCTGCTAATTTGTGTAGATGGGAAATAGTCTTCTTGAAATCTGGAACAGGAATTTTCTGACTTGTGTAGACGGTATGCCACATTAAAGCAAGGCTGTGTGGAAGAAGGCACCTTGTTATCTCTCATGCTTTAATGTGTCCTCTGAGTCCTATCTACTTAGAGCCACTGCTGACAGAACAAGATTTTGCTGCTGTCAGTATTGGACGGCCAATGTAGTGGGAAAGAGCAGGCTGTATTGTGCTTTTCTTCCTGTATCATCTATAAAATTGCAGCTATGTTTTCAGTCCAGAGCCTTTATTGTTGCTGGTGATGTACAAAGGAGACCAACAACAATACTAGTTTTTCTATTTTCTTTTTGCTACAGAACTAGGCTGAGCTTGCAGTCCTGACAGTTAGATAAATCTTTCCTTGAATTCTCCAGTGAACAAATCTGATATGGAAGATACTTGCTCTTACAGTTCTGTCCATCTGTCTCTGTATGCCCCTTACTCAAAGCTAGTGATTTTTTTCCCCTGTATTTTACATTGTAATGTTAACCACAAGATTTTCCCTGAAAGCATAACCCATAGTTACAGGCTTGATGCAGTAAAGACCTGTATTGCGTAGGAGATCAGACTAGATAAGAACGTAAGAATGGCTATATTGGGTCAGACCAATGGTCCATCTTGTCCAGTATCCTGTTTTCTGGCAGTAGACAATGCTTGGTGCTTCAGAGGGAATGAAATGAATAGGTAATCATCAACCTGTTCTACCTACCAGCCATTCCCAGCCCCTGGCAAACAGAAATCCCTGCCTATCCTGGATAATAGCCATTGATGGTCCTATCCTCCATGAACTTTAGTTTTTTTTAACCCTGTTTAGTTTGGGCCTTCACAATATCCTGTGGCAAGGAGTTCCACATGTTGATTGTGTGCTGTGTGAAAAAATACTTCCATTGTTTGTTTTAAATCTGCTGTCTATTATTTTCATTTGGTGACTTAGTTCTTGTGTTGAGGCGTAAATAACACTTCCTTATTTACTTTCTCCATACCAATCATGATTTTATAGACCCCTATTGTGTCCCCACTTGGTTTTTTTCAGCTTGGAAAAGATACAACTAAGTCTTATTAATCTCTTCTCGTATGGAAACTTTTCCATACCCCTAACTATTGTAGTTGCACGACCAGATCTGCATGCAATCAAGATGTGAGCAAACCAAGAGAAAAAGATATTTTCCTATATTATTATCTATCCCTTTTCTAATGGAATAGATGTGGTGTCAATCACTTCTGGACTTAAAGGCTAATATTCTTTTTTAGGGCAAGCCATTCATAAAACAAGCTATAGTATGATGCCTATTTATGATATTCACTTCTTAATTTTCAACACCCCCTCATCTCCAAACTCATTTTTTGTCTCATTCAGCTTGGCACTCCAACTCCAGTTGGCTTTTCACAGATGTAATTTCCAAGACTTTGTCAGTGATATATCTAATGTTCACTTTTACTGAAGGAGCACTAGGGAAAACCAAAGTGCGGTATTTACCAAGACATAAGATAATTTTTCTACAGCTTGGCTCTAAAAATAAAAAATATGTTGATACTGAAAGCAATCTGCAAGTTTATTCCTGAGCTGGAGAGAAAGAATTGAGATGGCAGAGGGCACTGTGCTACTCAGTTCAATATCCAGTCAGTAGAAGGTGTATAAGTAATAAAGATAGGGAAGGGAAGTCCAGCAACTCTCTGTGTAAACTCTGAACTTTATTTAAAACATTATCCTAAGGGTGACCAGACAGAAAGTGGGGAAAAAACAGGATGGGGGGGGGAGATCTGGTAAGCCTCCCCCTTTCTCCCAGCACCTTGTGCTCTGTGTCTGCCCCCTCCCCGCAGCTCCCTCACACTACGCACCTGCCGTGTCCACAGCAGCAGCTTCCCTGTCCGGCTCCCTCCTCTCAGCACTCCATGGCACCTGGGCCTGGCTCCCCCCCCCCCCCCCGGCACCTTCCGCCCCCCAGCTGCCCTGTCCAGCTCCCCCCCAACACCTCATGCCACCTTTTCCTGCTTCTTCCCTCTTGCCCACACTCACCAAAGCGGAGGCAGGAAGAGCCATTCCCCACCCAGTGCAGCCCAGGCATTGCCTAAACTGTGCATGGTGGAGATTTAAAATGGCTCCACCAGCCTCAGCTCCCAGCTGCATGAGGAGCTGGAATACCAAAATATGAGACATGGGAACCAGGGCTTGAGGAAACAGCCTGGGAGCTGGAGGCAGAGTGAAGGCTGAGTAGCTTGAGAGCTGGGCCAAGACTCACTCTGTTGCTGGCTGAAAGAGTGTTGGATTTTATGTGTTGCCGTTGACTCTGCCCTCTGTGAATCAAGAAAGTTTCCTGAGATGTGGCCAGAATGACTGGGGAGAAGAATGACCATTTTTGTATAAATGACAGTTGGCAGCAATCCCAGCACATTTTTCTAGCCGGAGCTCTGCACTTCTTTACATTCTTCTCCAACTTCTCTGTAAACTTTTACATAGAGGCTAATGATGCCTTGTGCTTGTTGTCAATGTCAGACGTGATTTTGTGTGCAGCACAAAACGTTGGCAGTTTTCCATAAATGAGTGGGAGAAACCTTGGCTTTGCCCCCTTCAGTTGCCAGTAGACCTGGTCAAAAATTTTGAATGAAAATGGTTTTCTTTGTAAATGGCTTTTATTAAAATATATTTTCTGGGAAAAGAAGTTCATTTATTTTTATTTCTAAATTTTCTCTTCTTGACAAAATCCCTACCTGGTTTTCACTGTTGTTTCCCCCCTTTTTACTCCACCCCATTTTCAGTAGTAAAATGGAAAAAGGACGGAGCAGGAGGAAGCGGAGAGAAGAGGAAGACACAATACCCCACCTCCCAATATTGGAAAAATGTTCAAACTGAAAATTTTTTAAACTGGAAATTTTGAATAAACTTTTTGCCAACATTTTTGAATAGCTGAAAAATTGTTTCTGTTCAAACCTGCAAAAGCTATTTCAATTTTTTCCCTCAAAAAATCTTTACCCAATACAGTTGGCTGTACTTACCAGACAGCAACCTAAACTGTGTGCACATGGGGCAGTAACTTATTCCTTCTCCAGAGCAAGACGGAAGCCAGGGTAGCGCTCAATGGTAACACTGAGCATTACTGTGTTTAACTGTCCTTTAGTGCGGTTTATCAAATGGTATTCAAGAGATAGAGTTGGCATCATGTGACCAGCATTTCTCCATGCAGTGCTTTACTTTTCTTTTTTTTAAAAAAGATGCCGGTACTCAGCCCAATCTGGTCCCAACCCTGGCTGGGGCTGCTGGTGTGGGCCTGGGCCCTGAGAGTTTTTTGGGGCCAATGATACCCCTGGTCAACATCAGTGTGGAAAAAAAACATTGCTGGTACTCTGTATCGGTGCATATTGTCATAAAAAAAGCACTGTCTCTGTAGATCACTACCACGTGGTCTACAGTTCATAGAGCCGTGGACTGGGATTCACATAACCTGAGTTCTATTCCTGGCTCAGCCACTGATCTTCTTAGTGGCTTCATCTCTTGATTTCTCAGTTTCCCCATCTGTAAAGTGGAGAAGAAGATACCGACCTTCTTTGTAAAGTGCTTATGAGGTATACTGATTAAAAGTGCTGTGTAAGGTTTAGATATACCTTAAAACCTTCTATTGGAGAATTTTGAGATTCTGGGTGAAAACCTTGAAATCAATGAATTTTGATATTAACTTCAATGGAGTCAGGATTTCACTTCAAGTCTTACAGTTATTCCTTTTTATATATAATGGATGTTTACTTTTTTACTAAGTCTGCTCATGAAAGCAGTTCTGGAGAGTTATATATCCATTAAAAAGGTGTCTGGCTTATCAGATGATGTGCCACAGGAGTCTGTGTTGATAGGACTTGGGCAAAAGTAATAAATTATTAAGAGACTACTGACATTAAGATACTGAAAAGTGGCACATTTAGAGTTAATGCCATTTCTTAAACTTGGAGTGTCTGAGTGTACCATGAATGGGATGGATGTAGAGAAGCTGAAGGTTACTGGGGCTTTGGCAAAATGTAAACCTTCCAGGAGATAGAAAACCCCCGACCTCACTGTGAACCTGGGAGAAGGGTGCTGACCCAGAACAGCAAAATTAGGGACAGTGGCATTTCCTTTCACCCACTGTTTGTCCATCTTCTCTTTTTAGATTGTAACCTCATCTGGGCAGGGACTGTGTAGTATAATGATATTCACTGGGGATTCTGTACCAGCAACAAGAAGAATTTATTATTAACAGAGACAGAAGTTCTCCATAAGGCATTTCCCAAAGAAAAATGTGTTACCATGAAAAAATAGGTCAATATTTTTGAAATAACATAAATGGATCACATGCATAATTTACTCTGTTTTATCCAGCATTTAAAATGAAAGGACAGAGTGGCCTTGATCATGATACCAGTCTTAAAACTGACAAAACTAAATCACTGTCGTTCAGGGACCGAAAGTCTACAGTCTTGTCAGTTTTAAATTGTTTTGAAAAAATGATTGGCTTCTTTCTCATTTGTAGTACAAAGTCCTGCATGTGGACAACAAATCTGGCGTGTTTTGTCCCATTTTCAATAATTCAGTATTGATATTCAGTATGGTCCATTGTGACCATCTGTCCCTCATTCTTATCTGGATTCCCTTCATCTTTCTTCCTCTATGGGGTCAGCAATCCCCAGCATGTATGCCAAGGGTGGCACGCAAGCTCGTTCGGAGCAGCATGTGGCGCTCTCTCCATTGCCACCGAAATTGCCAATTGCAGGGGGAGGCCACGCAGGCTGCCAAAAGCCGCTCTGGGTGGCTTCTTTCAGAGGCAGTTGTAGGGGGATGGAGGGTCCCCAGGCATGCCACTGAAAGAAGCCACCTGGAGCACCCACCGGGACATCCCCCAGCCCAGCTGCCACTGAAAGAAGCCACTGAAGTGGCTTTCAGCAGCAGTGTGGGGGCGGGACCACATTCCAGCCATGGTGGAGTGGTCACCGGCACCTGCTGATGGTTGGTGAGGAGGGACCAGCACGGGGGTCAGCAAAGGTTGCCGACCCTTGGGATTACCTTTACTTCCTTTACCAGTTCTGTGCTTTTAATGTCACCCTCCAACCCCATTTTGTTTTCTTTCCCCTTATGCAAGTTCATTATGTATACTGTAATGAAACCATGCACTATAGACGACAGATTGCATTGTTGTACAAATGTGGGCACCTGGACAAGAATCCCGCTCTTTCAGTTTCAAAAGTATATTCGAATTGCCATTTGAACTACAAATCAATCCCCTTATTGGTAGGTCAATCCTGTGTGTTGGCCACACAAAGGCAATATAACTCACTCACCTATACATACAAATCCAGTGACACTCAAGAAAAGATAAAATTTCTTACAGAAACTTCTGTAGCAACAATTTTCATGTCCTCAGGATCAGCCAATGAAGCTTTGTACTGATGATTATTGTGGCTTAATATCTTACTTGATTTTTTTTTGGTATGAATGACATTCTGAGACAACTAATCCAAATTGGCTTCTCTGTCATAAAGAGTGCCTCATCTCCCAAGTTTGATCGTACCCTTGAATTTAGAATTAATTTCTCTTATTAAAAGCGGTTTTCTTCAAATTCATATGAAGGTTTGAAAGTTCTTAACTGTGTCATCTTTGTCTGTCCCATTTAGGCACCTAAATGAAATGGCCAGAATATCATAAATGCTCAGCCCCCAACAGATCCCAAAGAGATTTTTTTGAAAAGCTCATTTAATCTCTGTTGAAGATTTGGCCCATAATGTGAAGGAAGGAAGGAAGGAAGGAGTACACCAATACTCGCCAAACACTGTGAGGGGATGAAAAAGCAAGGGACTCTAGTACAGTAAATACGTGTGTATAATATAGAAACTTTACAGAGCAAGAAATATTTTTATTGTGGTTCACTTGTCTTTTGCTTTATGAGACAATAAAATGTTCCTGCAAATAAATGCCAGGGCCTCAGCCCAGGGGAATGGGGATGCAGCTCCGAACACTTGCAGAAACCATTTATTGCCTCATAAATTCAGAGGCAAATGAAGTTGTTATAATATTACATTTTGCATAGAAATATATATCCCCTGTCCATCTAAAGTTTTGTTCCTTTGTCATGTAACCGTGTCTCCTATTCCCCCCCCCCCACTCCTTTTTTGCTTTCCTTTACACTTCCACCTGAAGACATTATGTGAGAATGAACTGAGATTAGAAGTACTTGGAATATTAAACATGAAGTATTCAGTACTGCCAGCCTCAAGACATTAAAAATCATGGATCAGACTCACCCCTCCCCCTGAAACTCATGAGTCTTTATTTTGTAAGTTTTTTAGTCTCCTTTGACTTCTAGCTCCTCTCTACTCCTCTGCCAATCTATGCGTGATAATTTGAGGTTGAAAAGTCACTCTTAAATGAGCACAAATTCACACTTCTCCCTGGCTGCTCATTTGGAGACTTCACTTCCCCTATCTTAGAGGTGAGGAGAGGGTAACTGCCATCCATTTCCTATTAGTCTTGACACTTTCCACTCCTAGTTTCATCCTCCTTCTAACCCTCCCTCTCGTAGGAGGCCTATAAAATAGAACTGAAAAAATGAACAACATACATCTAGGAAGCACAAAGTACTCTCTCTACGGATCAAGTTTTCTAATTATTTTTCAGTAAAGACTTGTGAACTGCAAAGATCTTCACTTGGAAAATCAACATCCTCACTAAGTGCAGAGAAAATCAACCCCAAGCAGGAGCTTTTTTTATAGCTCTGTGCACCAATTATATTTGTAATCTTTAAATATCTATAAAAAAACCCCAATTCTCACATTTAAAGCATTTCAGAAATGATTAAGTATTCTGCTTGTATAATGTGGATCAACTATATAATATAAATGATCTAAAGAGTACAAATAATATATGAAAAGATCTTATATTGATAAATAATTGTTCAAAAATAAAAGTTTTTAATTTTAATGATCATTCCTTTCTTCTGCCCCAGCCTCAGTGAGGACTTCCCTCTCCCCTGCCTCCCATTGTCCTGGGACAGAGGTCTGCAACCTGTGGCTCTGGAGCCACGTGCAGCTCTTTGGCTGCCCCATTGCGGCTCTGGGCTCCCCCAACCACCGGGGTACCCTGCAGGAGGCCCATGCCTGGCTCTGGGCTTCCCCCAGCCACCAGGGACCCCACAGGCAGCCCATGCCAAGCTCCAGGCTTCCCCCCCTGCATAAGGGGACCCTGTAGCAGAAATCCTGGCTCACCTCCCTGCACCTCCCACCAGGAGGCTATACCCATTGTGGATCTCAAAACACTTTGTTATTGAAGGAATTTTCAAAAATGGCTCTTCTTATCTTTTGGGTTGCAGACCCCTGTCCTGGGATGAGAAGTCCAGGTCACTGGAAGCAGGTCTGGTGCCCTGAAGCCAGTAGCAACTTTTCCCTGTTTCCTGCTGCCCCAGGACATTCTGCTATTACTGAAAGAGGGCCAATCCATATATTAAGGCAGGGCTCAGTGTCAGGACAGGTCTTTGCTCTCAGGTTTGAGGCAGGGCTAGTCCTGTTTGATCAGCCTGGGCTACCATGGGTTTGGAGGAGCTTCTTGTGTCCCCACAAGAGCTCCGCTTGCAGGCACCAAAATTCCAGGATTTTTAATTCATGAGGGTTGGAAACATTGATAACCCCAAGCATTTAAATATGTGTTGGGCTCCAAAAATTATGAAATTGGCTTTAAAATCATGAGATTTAAAGAATAATTAGTGTTGGGTTGTTTGTATTTTCCTTGTGGCATCCTTTAGTTTAGGATGAACTCATGGCACATTTTCAAGGTTTTCTCCATTACCATGAGGGGTGGAACTGTGGGTTTTTTTTTTTTTTTTTTTTTAAAGTAAAATGAAAGCTGTTTCTCATCTAATCAAGTACCTGCCAGTCTTGGGGCTTTAAGAAATGCATCTGCTCTCTCCATATTTGATAACATTGAATATGTATTTTCTTCAATTAAATTTGTCAGCTTGTTTGCTATTGAAATACATTAATCAGAGTCGTGATAAAATTGTCTGTAGGAGACTGAGAATTGGTAGGATAATCACACAGGATAATCAAACTCTTATATAATGGTGCCTTGGATCTTCCTATGTGACTCTGCATTCAAAAGAAATCTTCCATCCCTGATCTCTCCCTTTCACTGTCTACAAAATATTTAGTGTGTCAGTGCCAAGGAGAGAGACAAATTTATTGTAAATGGTCCAAGGGCACCACTAGCCTTTGTCTATGCTTCAGAATGAAAATATAAATTCCAGCTTGAGAATTTATCCCATGCTAGGTGAGACTGAGCTACCATGCTAAAAACAGAGTGTAGCTACTGCAGCATGAGAACCTGCAGTTGCTAGTTGCTCTGAACATGTACCCATCCAAGATGCTGAGCATATACTCGGCATGGCTAAACCCTGCTGCTGTTGCAGCTACATTCTATTTTTAGTATACTAGCTTGTTCAGAGCACTTGGCGGTATGTTGCCCTGAGATGGAATTTGTACTAACTTAAAGTGTAGATTTCACCCTCAGAGTTATGGGATAACAGTGAGCAAAGGAAAAGTGGGGCCCAACAGCTGGAACATTTTCCCAACTATGAGAGCTATTAAGTTATGAAAGTCCCCGTTGCAGGAGTAATTTAAAATTAAATAGAAATGAGGAAGGTGACAAATCTGGTCATTTACTTTCATTTGTGATTTTTCTATATGGCCCCGTTACTCACTCTAAGGAATGGAACCTGGTGGAACTATTTTTTTCTGAAGATTAGAGGTAGCTCTGTCTCCATACCAGATCAGACCTGAATCTGTTTTGATCAGTGGACAGCAATTATGTCCATGTATGAAGATTTTATAAGCATAGACCAACCAATTCTCTTAATTCATTTAATTCCTTTGGTGATGAGTTTATATGAGTGTTTTATCCTCTCTACTCCTCAGCCACTGATGGTTTTCTCTAGTTTGCCACATGTTTAGTATTCAACTGTAACCTTTAATTTTTACTAAATGAAAATAATCTATTTGAAGGATATGGAAGACGTCTATATTATTTCATAAATTTTTTTATATTCATTTGTTTGTCTGATTGTTTGTGCTGGTTGCTATGTGCTTAAGTGGTTAAATCAGCCCTGGGTTAGTCTGGCATATAGGAATGAAAAGAGAAAAGCTTCAGGTAGCACCATTTGCCAAAATATAGAGACAAAACAGGTGTCAGTCCTCTAGAAGTTTATCTGTGACCATGCTGAATTCAATACCCCTGGCTTGGTATGGGGAGAGGGAAATACAGGTGGATAACTGAGACAAAGAGCTTCGGGATTGATAAATGAACAGGCCCTAAAGGCACAGGAAGGGAAAGACAGGGACACTAGGAGCATGTCTACACCTGCGTCTTAAGTCAACTTAACGACACTTAAGTTGACCTGCAGAACGCTGCATCCACACTAGGTGCTTTCTTAAGTCGACTTAAGCACTTCCTTAAGTCAACTTAATAACTCCACCTCTGAAGGTCAACTTAACATGTAAATTGACCTTATTTAGTGAACTTACGCCAGTGTGGACGGGGCGTGTCCTTAAATTGACCTAACTGGCCTCCAGGCCCCAGTGCAATGTGGGACAGCTACCCACAATGCACCACTCCTCGGTTGACCTATCAACTGCCAGTGTGGGCATAGGCAGTCAATTTAAGTATTTAGTGTGAACTCTAAGTCGACTTAAAGTTGACCTTGTTAAATTGACTTAACAGAGCCTCTAGTGTAGACAAGGTGTGTAGATTATTCCCCCAGTCCCAAGAGAAGGGTTGTCTGGACAAGCTATGCCTACTGAAACTTTAGATAAGACAGATGCATATAGACAGAAACCCTTTTCTTCTTATGCTTTGATTTTCTCTAAGATTAAACAACACTGTGCTTTGAGAAGGCTCGTTTATGTCACTGCATTCAGACACTGGTCACATCTCAAACCTGGTTGGGCCTGCTGAGGAATTGTGGCCTGCTGAGGCTGGCCCACTGGGGAAATAGACATGTAGAGCAAGAGTTTTCTGTATGGCAAGAGCGACATATGCTGTGTGATGATTAAAAAACATCTGGGGTCTGATTCTGTGTCCACTGAAACCAGTGACAATGCTTCCATTGACTTTAGGAGCAGAAGGGGCTTCTGATCTTTGTGTGCATAAGTGTCTGGCATGCTGCGTTACTGCTGAATGAGTAGACTGGCCGGAATAAACATCTGTTGAATTTAACAGGCTTGAGCTCTCATTCTAGTGTAGGAATGGAAGAGTAGGAACTGGCCTCCAGAGGGTACCCATCTACTTGTACTTACAAAGGTATTAAATTCATTTAAGGGCCTGTTCTAAAACCCACTGAAATCAATAGAAATTCTTTTAATTAACTTCAGTGGGTTTAATTCAGGCCCTAAATGTGTGTTTCATTCAAGAGAGGAATCTGGTCTATAACTGCTCAGTGTATGTTTATACTGAAGGAAAAAATCTTGCAATTAAAAAAAAAATCCCTTATCCGTTTTTCTGGACTGGGAAAATCATTACTCCACGCTTTGAGATCAACCTCATTTGATGTGTAATTCATTTAAAATTAAAGATGGAAAAGGTATTAAAAATCTTCAACCTTCAGGTCAAATTAGCTAAATAGATGCCCTAACTTCAATTTTAAAACTTTTGTTTTTCATTTCATGTAGTATCGCAGTCACCACTATTACACTCTCTGTATTGCATATCTCTGGCTGTACTGAATCAGTATTTGTAAGAGTATTACTAACCTTAGTAACCTCTAGGCTGTACAGAGGCTTTATGAAAAGAGAGAGAGAAAGAGATGCACTATGGAGAAAGGTATAGTAACTTGTGTGTTGGGGAAAAAATCTAGATGAAGAGTTGAAATTACAAGGACTCACAATAGGTGATTATAATTAGTAACTCACTTGCTTACATTACCGTGCACAGTGTGTTTTTGTGATGAAAGAGGTGCGGGGGGCGGCGCTCAAGACATTTTTAAAAATTCCTCACTGATGCAGCAAGCCTGCCACCGCTGAGACCATAATCTGTCAAGTTCAGAAGCTCCAGGGCTATAAACTGCCAAACCCTAGAGGTACTGGGGCTCAGCCTTGGCAATCCCTGGCACATATTAAACACGGACTGTGGGTTAACCTCCAGAATCCCTATTGAGAGTATTATAGACATTAGTTTTTTATGAACTTCATTTTGTGTTATTCCTATATAGCAAATACTTTAAAATATTCCACTATTACCTGACAAGGCAGTTAAATATATAGTTATTTACAGTTAATATTATAATTATATAGTTAATTATATTTCAATTCTCATACTTATCCAATGTCAATTAGTATTTTAGCAGTGAAAAGCTTAATTAACTTGCTACACCCACAGTACTTTGCTTTGATAGTACAATTTAATGTCTAAAATCATCCTTAGAGATTTACATGTAATGTGGGTATAATTACAAAATTAAGGTTAAATACTTTTTGTTCTTTTTCAAACATTCCAATTTACATACCTCATAAATATCACTTGATAGTTTTTCAACATTTGATGATATAATATACAATAACGTTTTCATTACATCTGTTAGTTATTTTTCTTATAAGGACCTAAGATAGATATAATACGGCCTTCGCAGCTGTAATATTTAAACACCTCACAATCTTCAATGCATTTAGTATCACAACACCTCCTGTGAGGACAGGAAGTGCTATCCCCATTTTAGAGAGGATGAACTGAGGTGTGAGAATCTAAGTGACTTGCCTGAGGTCTGGTGTGATAATTATTCTAAATAACATTTGCCTGTTCAGAATTTTCCCATGGAAAGTAGGCTGTTTTTGTTTTCAATAAAGAATGTTAACAGCTGCAAAAGAACCAGACAGACTAAATTAGTCTAAATAAAAAGCTGCACTGATATAATTCAAGGGCATTAATGGAAATTAATGAACCAAAGTTGTGCTGGATATTAGGCCTATGTGGTAGACAAAATATTGTGGGGATGGGCTATTCCACTCCTTGCTCCCTTTTTGGATCTTGAAAAACTTTTTTGAGGAAAATAAGACGAGAGAGGCTACTGAAGTGAATTTTACCTTCATCGCTGCTACCCACACCATCTTCTTAATCCTGAGACATGTTCTGACTAGCTGGGATCAAAGAGTGGGACCTGAATGACATCACCACTTCTACTAGTCTCAGCTGAATCCCCAAAACCCCCTGGAGTTAAATGGGAACAGATTTTAACAACACCAGTTCCAGACCATTTTAACTAACTTATCTTTCCCCCAAAATGGCAATTATTACCATATAAGATGCTGTTAGATGAGGGGGTTTTCCTTCTAAAATATCTCTCCAGTTAAATGGAAATGGAACAATGGGTAATTTAATACTTTACATTTCAAATGTTTTAACTATTTTCCCAGGCTGACATCTCTGTATGACAAACCTTGAACCTTGTTTAATATTGGACATTATATTAATGCTGTTAGCCCACATATGCAATATAACAGCTCACACATGAAGACTGATGCACCAGAGACTCCCTGATTTCCTAGTGCTCTAACCTTTGGACCATCCTTCCTTTCTAGAAGGTTCTCACATACTTTTATATCAATACAATGACCATTTTACTCTTGCTCACATCAACTACTCCATCACTTATGGCCTGATCACATTGTCTTTACTGGGAACTGAGGCCATCCCTTTGTCCCTGTCATGATCAGGTCCATAAATGCAAACAAATTGTGCTTGAGAGAAAGAAGGACAGGCCCTCACTAATGTTTTAAGTAACTTTGGCCTTGATCTTCCATTAAGATCTGCTAGTGGATCCGAGTGCAGGATCAGAGTATATAAGCTTATGGGCCAACTCATTGGCTAGTATGTCAAATAAAATTCCCAAGAGAGGCAGAATTTCAGTTCCATTCTTCAGTGGTTTCTTTATTTAACCAATTTAATGTCAATCCAATTCAACACAAATCCTTCATAGAACCAGAGGTTAAACTAAGGGGGAATGCACTGGAATGCAGTTCCGGGGCCCACAAATTTGAGGGATCAGAGTTCCGGGGCCCCTAAAAATAGAAAAATCCGGTGGCACGATGTTCCATCCTGCCCTGGCTGCTGGCCAGTCCTACGCCCCACCATTGTTAATCACAATACTTATTGTGTTATGCAGTATTTGCTAGTTTGTGACAATAATTGCTATAGACATGAACAACATATAAAATTATAAATATTTTTACGGAGCGATAACTGAGGCATGTGGTACTGAAAAGTGGTTGCAAATGCCTACCTGGGCTGGGGCCCACACATGCATGAAGGGGGCCCGGAGATTAGGAGGGTTCCAGGGTCTGTCAAATTATACTTTAACCACTGCATAGAACCTGTAGTTGCTTCCTGAAACTGAAGACTTGATGCTTTGCCTTTTCTAAAGCTTCTTCCCATTAAGGCTTGTATCTCCTATCAGATCTGCTATCTGGCAGCTATAGAAGTCCCGTCTTGCATTCTTCTGACCCCACATCTGTCTCTGACATAGGCCATATCTCTATTAGGAGAACTTTGCTGGGGTAGCTATATTGGTATGTGATACTGGCAAACTTTGTCTATTCCAGTGGTTCCCAACCTTTTCAGTAACATGGTACACTTCAATGGGACAAACAATTCCAAAACTCACCCACTTTTTTTAGCTGAATTGATTGCTCATAAACATCACATTTACTTACACTTACTATTGCAGGAAAACAGCCCTGCAGCAGACCACGCTGCCAACTTTGCCCTCATATCTACACTGATGACACCATCACAGGGCCTAATCATGCCACCTACTCCATCAAGGGTTCGTTCACCTGCTCATCCACCAATGTGATTTATGCCATCATGTGCCGGAAATGCCCCTCTGCCTTATATATTGGACAGACAGGACAGTCTCTGCGCCAAAGAATCAATGGACACAAATCTGACATCAGAAATTGCAATACTGCAAAACCTGTAGGGGAACACTTCAACCTCCCTGCTCATTCCCTTAACGAATTGTTAATAGCTGTGTTGACACAGATGAATAACAAATCACAGCTTCAGAGAGAGTCTGCAGAGCTCGAACTTATATGCAAATTTGACTCAGTTGCCTTGGGGTTGAACAGGGACTATGGATTTTTCTCGCATTACATCAAGTGAATTGACCTTCCCCCTCCTCTATGTGCTGTTCCCCAGTGTTTTGAATCCTAACACCTACTTTGATTTGCTGTTACAGCCTGACTTGATGCTATGTCATACACTCCCCTGCATTTAATTTCCTCCCACTCTGTAACTTTCCTATCTTCAAAGCGTCTGACGAAGTGGGATTTTCTCCCACGAAAGCTCATGCGATTAATAAATCTGTTAGTCTTTAAAAGTGCCACAAGACTCTGTTGTCTTATGAGAGAGGTTTGCAGCATAGTGTATAAACAAGGTAAAGAAGGATCAAATGCATTAATGTTTCAAATCCACTGGAAAAAATACAAGTCATCTCAATTTTGCCCTTTGGCCACATGCATTTAGAATGTTTACATTTTAGAATCAAAAGAGCGATACCTTGCTTCTAATTTGATGATCAATTTTCACATGTTTTATGAGTTGTAATTTTGGTTGGATAGAATATTGTTTAAGATGAAACAATGTTTGTTTTACATTGATTTGCCTTACCTTTGTACAAAATTTCATGGCACACTTGGACAGTTTTCACGGTACACCAGTGTGCTGCAGCACACCGGTTGAAAACCACTGGTCTATTCCAGTCCCCTTTCCAAGCAAAACAAGCTATTCTGACAGAAGCTGTGTTTTGCTGATATAACAGTGTCTGCAGTAAGGACTTTTGCTGGTACAGCTGACTCAGGGACCTGCCCCCCCCAACTTTGTACCCTTGACCAACACAGCTATGACGCCAGAAATTTACAGTGTAAACCTGATCTGAGGAGCCTCTCTTAAGGAAACACCATTTCAAGCTGTCACATGATCCTTGGTCACCTGATTCAGCTGGTCAGTCATAGTCTTAAATAGGGTGCTGGAGAGTGAAATGTACCCTAGGATCAATATCCTGTTACACAAAGACCAACACAACTACTATAGATAGGATTGTAAAAGTCTCTTCATTATAAATAATTGTTTTCTCATACCAATAACTTCCTCAGATCTTGGCCTGTGGATTGCCTATTTCCCATACAGGAGGGCAAAGAGACAGAACAACTTTTTTTTTAAACATTTTAATAAAATCTTTTCAGCTATTTTTGAGTGGTGAGGGAGATGAAAAATATATTTCCCACTGTAAAGAAATTTGTTTCCACCATTCTTGTTGCGTGGAATAGAAAGAGAACTCATAAGTGGCTGGCTGAGTCTTTATACTTAAAATATTACATCGGTATAGTCAACAATGCATGTTACATAGACAGTACTCAGGCATTTTAATAGAAAACACAGGTTTTGTGAGCATCTAAAAGAGAGCTCATCCACTTAAATTTCTTAGTTATATTTTAATCTTGCCTTTTTTTACAGATGCCTTCTAATCACTGCATCTGGAATGACTGTGGTAAGTGCAGTGAAGGAAGAACATAAGCACACCTAGCATACCAATGTAGCTGAAATGAAATATATTAACTTCAGATGTAAATGAATCAGAAATTCATGGCTGATCCCTTTGTTTCAACTTCAGTGAATCCAAAAGATCAGCGTTAGCAGAGAATACATCCTAATCCGTTGCTGCCAGCTGGAGCAGCATCCATGAATAATGGGAGATTATTAGCATCTAGACCTTTTCCCAGAGAGTATTTATCTACGTTAATTTGGAGGCTGTGCCAATTAGAGCTGGCACAGTAGTTCTTTTTGTAATAAAGCTCTTGACCTAGGAAAAAGCTATCCATAGAGCTTTAGAAAGACAGCCTGTGATGATATGCAAGTCATTGTAGCTCTCTGCAGTGGTACATGACTTCTATAGGTGTGACTTCCTGATCCTAAATTCACACAAGTGGCTTGAGAGCTGAACAGATTGTCTGCTTAATTCTCTGTGTATTTAGAGTTTTCCTCTACAGAAGACTCGGAATCACAATGAATCTGCTTTAGAGAACATGCCCCTTCTGATGTCTGTTCCCTTCTTCTGTCACGTTAACACTGTATTGTCATTAGTCATACTGTAGGAACACCTATTGCTTTTACTGTCACAGGAGATTAGCTGGTTAGTTAGCAGCCTATCTGTTGAAGTAACCACACAAAAAGCAGCTGACTGTAAGGTTCTGTTTGCATTTGAAAAGAGGTATATTCAGATTCCTTTCCTTACTAAATTACTGTGATGCTACAGTGTTAATAGTCTGATAAAATCAGGTGGCTAAAGCAAGAAGGCTCCTAGCATTCTTGGTTCTGCATATTTTGTATGGCAGTGGTTTTCAACTTTTTCAGTAACGTGGCACACTCCAATGAGACAAACGATTCCACGGCACACCCACTTTTTTCAGCTGAACTGATTGCTCATAAATGTCACATTTACTTACATTTACTATGGTTATGGTCTTACTAGAGAGGTTTGCAACATAATGTATACAAGAAGCTAAAGAAGGATCAAATGCATTCATGTTTCAAATCCACTGGAAAAAAATGCACGTCATCTCAATTTTGCCCTTTGGCCATCTGCATTTAGAATGTTCACATTTTAGCATCAAAAGACCGATACCTCGCTTTTAATTTGATGATTAATCTTCATGAGTTTTGAGTTGTAATTTTGATTGGATAAGATATCGTTTAAGATGAAACAATGTTTCTTTTACATTGATTTGCATTAGCTATGTACAAAATTTCATGGCACACTTGGACAGTTCTCCCAGTGCAGCACACACGTTGCTGTATAGGCCACATTCAGCTTCCTTTACTCATGTTGAGTAGCACCTTACTGAACAAGTGACCTGGCTGAAGTCAGTGAGACTATTATGTGTTAGCTAACACACGGGCCATGTACACACGAGCATTTTCCCTGTTGCGCGGCAACACCCTCTTGCCCCACAACAGTTAAACCACTCAAATCGAGAGTGGTTAGGCTTACTGCAGAACAGGTGTGCTCGTGTGCACAGGTTTTCCAATTTAGACAGCCTCCGGAAATGTTCCAGAGTGCCAATCGAGGCCACTCTGGGACACTGGAGCTGTTAAATATGTCAATTTCACTGCTCTAGCAGAGCAGTGAAATGGACTACTATTGGAGCTGCCAGGTTCAGGGGCTCCTGGGGATTGGCCCCCTGGACTGGGGGCTCCTGCTCGGGAACCCCCAAGCACAGGTGGCTTCAGCCCCTCTGCCTGCTGCCGGGGCTGGGGGCTCCCAACCGGCACTGAAGCACCAGCCCCCTAGCTGAGCTGCCGGGCTTCGGGTGGTGGCGGGGTTGTGCGCTGAAGTGCCGCAGCCCTTCCCATCACCTGAAGCCTGGCAGCTGGGCTTGGGGGCTGGCCTGAACTGGCTGCCCTCGCTGGTTCGGGCCAGCCCCCTAGTCCAGCTGCAGGGGTTTGGGTGGTGGTGGGGGCTGCAGCCGGCCCCCTCTGCTGCCTGCCGGGCATGGGGTGGTGGCGGGGGCTGCGGTGCTGAACCACCAGCCCCTTAGCTGAACCACTGAGCTTGGGGGAGGCTGCGGGGGCTGCAGCCGGCCCCTCCGCCACCTGCCAGCCCCCTAGCCCATTGAACCCCTGGTGCAGCCCACTGCCAGCCAAAAGGCTGGCTGTGGGCAGTGCATCATGGGACAGGTGCCCAGCATGCACTGCTCCTTGTAGCGCAAAGGAGTGTTCACACGTGTGACCGCTCCTTTGCGCTACAAGGAGCACCTATGTACACACAAAAGCGCTATATTTATAGAGCTTTCATTGTCCTGCAACAGCTTATTGCAGGACAAGTTTGTTGTGTGTACATAGCCACAGTGACTGATGTGAAGTAAAATCCTAGTGAAGACAAGGCAGTTAGCCTTTCTAACAGGAGTTAGCAGATTGAGGTAAATACCAGGGAGGCGTTCAAGAAAAGATTATTACAATGGTACAATGAATTCTTAGTGCTCGATGTTAATACTACATTCAAAACTCAACTGCTCTTGTGCCATAAGTTAGTCGTGTTTAAGGAAATAAAGTAGTAGGTATTTAAGGAATTATTTCCAACTGCTTGTAAGATGATACTTTTTTAGCAGTATCTTGTCTGCAAATATTTTTATTACCCTTGGATTTTCTTTGTTCTTCACAAAGGCAAAAAGATCATTTACTATACTTTTTGAATTATGTACAATAAGAATAGTAGTAAAAGGAATAATAAGAATAAGACTGGTGAATCCTGATAAGTCATAATCATCAGAGACACATGAACTAAAGGACTTTTTTTATATGGGGATTTTTCATTGAATAATAACTTAATTTACACAATGCTGGAGTAGAAAGGATTTTATATGTATAATTTTCTGGATAATATTAGGCTACTTGTATCCAGAATAATTAGCATTTTATGACACGATGAAGCCATTAGGTACAGAAATTTGTGGATTCAGAACGAATTCAAGTAGTTAACTGTTTATAAACTACAAAAATGGAAAATTAAGTTATCCATTAGAATGTATCTAGAGGTCATAGCTTTAAATTATTCTCCAAGATACAAGTTCAAACAACTGGAGATCTAGGAATCCCTTTTCTGAGATTATCCTTTTAGAAACATGGAAAGTTATGTCTCTAAGCATAAAATGATGCAATTTGGTAGAAATAGTGACCAAGTTAAATAGAGATTAAATGGTTTACTTGGTCCTGTCTCAGTGGGGGGGAGGAGGGGGGGATGGGAAGGGGACAGCAACTGGGCAAAACTGGTTAACTTCTTGAGGTACCTTTCAGCTTTATACTTCTGTGATTCTAGAACATTTAATTGGCACGATTGAAAAAAAGTACATCAGTGGACTGAACTAAATATTTAAATTCTTGGTCCAGTGTGCACCAACAGTAAAGGTCAGCATTTATACATTTTATTTTCCAAGGATCAATATTTTAATTCACATAAAAGTTGCAACATGTGAAACAAAACATTGCGACACAGTGCATTCCAATAACCTAGCATAATGTACCCTTAACCCTATGACAGCCATGCAGAATTTAACATTCTGGGAAAAAACAGGACATCAAGATCTACATTGTTTAAAGATTGAGGGTAGCAAAATATAATCAAATAAACCCCATAAGTCTCAGTTAACCACTCATTCTGCCATTCGGGCCAGTAGAACAGTTTATATAAAGATTCTGCCGTGTCATTCTTATCTTGCAGGATTCTTAAATTCTTTATCCCATATTTTGGAGAACATTATAGTTTTCTTTTCTTTCTTTATTAAAGTAAATCATAAATAGCTTTTTCAGTGCTTTTAATGTCCAACATATCTGTCCCAGTCCTGAAGAATCTGTATTCTTCCATTGCAACAGAATTGGATTTTTGGACACCCTCCGTACCACTAACAGTATATTTTTAAAACAAAGGATAAAATCCTGCTTCACTGAAGACAATAAGATTTTTTGCTGAAGATTTCAGTGGGGTCAGCATTTCACCCAAGAATCATTTCTAACTCCAAGGAGACTCAAGGGCCCAAATCCTAAAATGGAAGCTGTCTGGGTAGACTAAATAGATCTTGTTGCAAAAATGGAGCGGTGCAAAGGGAATATAGTTTGCCAGAGAATTTGTTCTGCAAGAACAAAGTAATAAAACATTTCTTGGCATTTTGATTAAAGGTAATTCTTTTTTTGCATGGAAAGATAGTTTTCTAGAATTTCTGAGTTATGGCTTAGAAGCTTTCATTTCCAAAGGAGACAACCTTTTTGATTCCATACAGTCTTTATGGAATTCACAGGAGAATTTTGCTCCTTCCCTTTTCATGTCAGGGGTTGTCAGGTTCCCTAATAAATGTCTTAAAACTTTGTCTTGAATTAAATTAATTGTCTTTTTCAACTGCCTTATTGGTTTTGAATTGCCTCAAGGAGACAAAAAAGGCAGTGCAGGTATTCTGTGGAAAGAAAGAAAGAAAAGAATAGTTTGTTTAATAATAAAAGAGCATATATTTTCCCAGATGTTTCTAAAGCTACTCAAGCCAGAAGGTTGTTAGCACTTCAGGCTGAATTTTTTTTTTTTTAGAGACTTCTATTTCTATACTCTTGCCTGCAGAATTTAAGTTTTGTAATGATCATTGACATTGAGATCTGTATTCTTTGCAGAACGAGATGGGCGTTTGGGCGCAGCTTTATTGACTTTAGTGGAATTTTGCCCATTCATATCACAAGCCAATTTGGTCCTGTCTGCTTTGTTATGACAAAGATAGCCAGCCTATTTGATTCTCAGAGTAACAATAGGAAAATTTCCTCTGAAAATGGGAAAACTGACACAGGTTGTCTGTTTCCTGACAGACAAACTTTTAAGTGCTAGCAGTGATTCTTTTTATAATTTATTTATTGTATTATTGCACTATTGCTTATTGTTGTCTTTACTTATTGTTTGTATGGCTTAGGCTAGTCACTAATATTTGGATATTCTCCGTGTATTTCCTTTCATCTTTAAACTGTAAAAACAGAGAATATGGAATTAAACAAAAAAAATTGTGCTTATTATATGTAGATTTACACTTCTCATAAGATAAGCTAGAGCACCTCAGCTTAGCTAAAAAAAAAGAGAGAGCGATATCTTTCTTATGTTGAAAAAGCAAGTCCCTATTCTGACATTTTTGTTAGTCAACCTCTGTTGCTGTGTCTAGAGAGATGAATGTTTCTCCATTCAGTCAGCCCACTAAGTCCTCTTCACCCAATGGATCCAAAATAGCTAATCTTGCCTTCCAAACTAATTTTCTCAAGTTACCTAAACAGGGTTTGGGGGACCCCCATATATACTTTCAAAGACGGTCTATTGAGGACACACAGGCTCTTTAATGGTGACGAATAGCAGTTTTTCAACTGCTTAGCAATCTTTGTTCATATGCTTCCAGTTAAATACATCCAGTTTTCATTTTGTCTGAACGCAGAGGCAATTTGGCATTTAAAAAATGACCCTTACTAATTTCTCTTACTATGAAACATAAGGTTATTGTTCATTTCATCATCTCTTGTTCTGAAACACAGATTATTAGCTGACTCTGGATCCTCTGTTGCCAGGACTAGTAGTCAGTATGAGTAGGGTATCATAATTTGACCCTTATGGGCAAACCCAGCTCCTCCTTTGTAGTTCTGTTGCAACTCCAGTGGACGTGGGACACTCCTCATGTGGGGAGGTTTTGGGTAAAAGGCCATGGATAAAATCTGTCCTACATCTCTATGGAATTTGCTATAACATGAAATTAAAAGGAAAATGTCAATGCTGGAAGGCCACTGTCGCATGATTCAGTGAGTTTTTTGTTATATTGACTTTAAGAATTCCCTATTAATCGCCAATTAAAATTTCTGAGGGTTTTAAAAGGTTCTAGTCCCAGAATCAGGCACAACAGAATTAAGTTAGCTATCTGATGGAGAATCCCACTGGAACTCGCTCTGAAGGCAAAACAAAGTATTACATATTTTTAGTAACACAAATGTTCCAACCCAAACAGCTGTCGCATGAGGGAGGATCTAAGTAGTATTGCACAACTGAACACTATGCTGACACATATGCCCTCGCATGGAAACATACAGGTGTGAGGCGAATGGTGTTCCACGGGTTGGTATATTGACAATCTCAGCTCATTATCTCGTATGTCAATTTGTTGCTACGGCTAGTTTGTGATTATGCATCTGAGGATGTCCCTATCCTAAAATATTCAAAATGTAGTCTCTGTTCATTTTCCTGGGGTTACCTGATATCATTTTATACAAAAATCCCCTAAACATAATATTTCCAATTCCCCAATAACTCAGGGTCATTGTTGGGAATCTCACTAATGCTATGGCCAATAGGCCTCGATGCCTTATGCTAACAGCTCAAGCTAAATATCTTACAGGATGTAGGCCAATACCTTTCTTGTATTACTGCTACATAAAATACCTTGAAAATAGTTCTATAGGCTACACCCCAAATCTGATCATCCAAAGTCTGTGTAATTCTTCGTTGTAGTTCTCAAAACAAATGATTGCATTCTGCTTTCCTCCAAATAAACCTATGAGCACCTATATGGTCAGAAATGAGCAACGGTGTTTCTTGTGATTCAAGGCTTCCAAGGGTCATTATAAAAAGCAAAGTAAAATGATGCGGAGGAAATAGCCTGTATGAGCAATACTCGTATTGCATCCTTTTAATGACTAGATAGGATTATGAGAGATATCCCTCCTACAACCTGACAAATACATTAAAGTAAATGTTCAGCAATTAAATAGGTTCCCTTTACAAGTAATCATATTTATGCATTTAATCTGTTGTGCTGAAAATTTGTCTTTTAATAACAGCATAGATTCTTTGTGACTTTATTTTGAGTAGAATTTTTAAAACAGAAGTAAATTATCAATATAACACCTAAAGAGTCATATACTGACAAGTTACATAGAGATGATATAACTGCACAGATTAAGTGCCACCATGCTGCAGTACCCATGACCTTCATTCAGCAGAGAAGGAGTGGTTTTCTCTATCCATGGGGTAAAGCCCTGTGTTTCGCCACACCTTCTGACAGTTTTGGAAGAACTGCTCTTTCGGAGGAAATACTGTGCTGTGGAGAAAGGCTTGATTAATTGCATTTGAAATGTCATTACTGGAAGTAGAGCCTCTGATGGTATTTCATTGCCAGCTAAAGGGATCTGGATTGAATAGCTGCTAATGTACATTTTATTACACACACGCATTCCCCCACTAAATAAGATTAGATTATCAGTTTCTCCTTATATACAGTACAATACCTAGAAGTGACCTCGATTTGATTCAGCTGAGCTTCTCAGCAGGAGTGTTTATGAATAAAAACTCAAATGGAATTCAGTAGGCAAAGTGTTTGGTACCAAAATTTCTTTTCTTTTTCTTTTTTTAAAACCAAAACCGTAAAACTTAAACTTTCCACTTGGAAACAGCAAAGGGGAGATCCTGAAAGCAAAAGCATTAATAAAGCCCAGCTGAGAGAAATATGTTGTTGTCCTTGTAACTGGTGGAGCTCCCAAGGGCATTAGAACGTGTATTGTAGATGGATGAATCCACAGAGAGGAACATTTTTGGAAGGAATTTGAGAGTGTTATTTTAATAGAATGAAGTGGGATCTCTTGTTTCTAGGAGTGCAAGAGGCACTGAAAGCACCACAGATAACATCACTGATTATCTCATCCCATGCTCTGTTGCCTGCTATTGAATGTGACTTATCAATACATTGCCAAACTGACCGACTTTTCTCAAAGACTAAAGAGAATAAGAAAGATGAGCAACGGGTTTGATGGATGGGCTCCATCAGATATGTCACTGGTATATCTATCTATGTACTTATATGGCCCCGTCACCATAATACGTGAGTGCTGCTTTATTATTTAAAATCAGGAATAAAAATAACACACAGGCCAGGTCTCCGTAAAGAACAACTTGTCAGTATGGCTATTCTGGTATAGTGCCTGCACTATTATGGATAGATGGACAAAATGAGTTTTTGTTGGTAGCTTATTTTAGCCCATGTGAGCAAAATGAGCTATACTTGCAAGATCACAGCTTTGCCAGTGTCTGCTCTAGGGGCTTTAACCAGCCCAGTTACATCACCGCACACCCTGCTGGCGAACCTTTGTAGATCCGCCAGGCTGTCAGATTGCCGGCCTTTCTTTTCTTGCCTTTAGGAGTGAGAACTTGGTTAGTTTACGTATGTTTCTTTGCATTTGTGTGTGAGAGTGGGTATGAAGAGATTATTAAAGAACCACTACACTGAAGAAATGCATTTTGCATTTAATTTGGGATGTGGTAAGGTTTGTGGTGGTTCTTATCTCTCACAGGCTACGTACACACGATCACTTTATTGCACGGTAAGGCTCCTTACCACGCAATAAAGCCAGTAGCGTACACACGATCAATTTCCCTGTTG
>ML685790.1:6834270-6870698 GCA_007922175.1 Pelusios castaneus | reverse complement strand
GATAGAAGCAGCACGTGTGTACACGAGAAAGTGCTATATTTATAGCGCTTTCCTTGTCCCGCAATAACTTATTGCGGGACAAGTTTCTCGTGTGTACATAGCCACAGGAGTGGGTTTCACAGTCTAGGTCCATCTTTTGTGAAAGTTGTATTGCTCACACTTCCCCCCATTGACCTATGTTTTCACTATTCCAGTGGAACATCTATTGCAGGGACAGATTATGCTTGCAGAGGGAGAAGTCATTTTTCAGGTAGGTGGGGTCACCCCTAAGGAGGGTTTGGAATATTGGGACAGAGACCTTGACCTGCACTTCACATTCATTGGGGAGCCAAGACAGAGAGCTGAGCATGGGGTGACTTGTGGTGTTAAGCAGATGGACTACCACATTTTGTGTCAGTTGAGGGACTTGATTACTAGATAGAACTACTAAGAAAACATCTTTGTTGTGAAGCAGTTAGAATTGCTATACGGAGAACATACCAGACTCAAACCCACAAAAGTAGGGCAATGAAAAGTTAAGTCCCTAGACACTATATACACTCTCCCCCCAGAGGCACACAAACCATACCATTTCCATACCAACCATACACCACAGAGGGTGCATCTACACTTATAAGTTAGGTCAACTTAAGTCTACCTAAACTACTCTGCGTCCACACTGGGCTTTCCTTAAGTTGACTTAAGGAAAAGTTAAGTTGACTTAATAACACCTAGTTTTAGGGCGACTTAAGCCAGTGTGGATGTGGATTAGTGCCTAAATCGACCTTATTAAGTCAACTTAAAGTGCTAAGTTGACTTAACAAGGTTGAAAAGGGGCTATGTCTACGCTAGAAAAGTAAGTTGACTTTTGTTAAGTTGACTTAATAAGATTGACTTTAAGTCGACTTAAACTCAACCTTATTAAGTCGACTTAATTTTTCTAGTGTAGACATAGCCAGAGAACGCACTGCAGGTGTATCTTTGTCTCCCTCAACCTTCTCTTCTTCACAAGCCCTTTTGCAAACTACTTTACTTAACACTGCTAGTTATGGATGTTTGGTGTAGTGCTGTGATGTCCTGTAAGCGGATAGTTTGGGAAAGTTGACGGAAGACTGGGTAGCAGTAAAAGAGAATTGAATTGTTTTTTGTTTTTTTTCCAAAGACACAGCCATCTGACTGTCTCGGAGCATAGAGGGGAAGTGTAGCATATGTCCTGATGTGGTTGTTCCTGTGAGTGGAAGAGTGGGGGAAATGTATTTCAGACTGAAGTGCAGCATTCTAAACTGAATGTATGGCCAAGGACCTGAAGCCTCAGGAACTGTAAGAGAATTTCACATAAATAACATGCTATTGAGATAGGCAGAAAAGGAATCTACTCTTGATCCTTTGAGATGCTGTGCTTCCCTTCTGAAGGGCGTCCTCCAGTGCTCTGTAGTTGGTATTAATACTATAAAGCTAGATAAAAATCACATCCTGGAACCCTGACAAGCCAGCGTGAAATAGTTCATTCTGGTGTGCCTCATAGCCCCATCAAAATAACCGTATAGGTTGAATTCTTAGCATGATAAAATTGTAGGGCATACCACATCATGACACTGCTATGTGTCTCCTGGCGGGGCAATCACAGGCGCTGAATTTCTAAGGACAGCTCCTTATGTGATTCCTGAGAGGACAATCAGAGTATTTGAATCTCTAGCCGTGCAAAATTGCATATTACAAACCTATCAAAGCATATGATATACCCAGCATGAGGAAGTTAAAGGGGGCATGGAAACTTAAATTGTATTAGTGAAACCTTCCTGTAATTGGTCCTGGCAAGACAGAGCAAAGCTGCCATTCAGCTTTCTGGGAAGAGCAAAACTGCAATGTAAGTTGAATAACTGAAAATAATGACCTTCCCCAGCAGGATTAAACTACATTTTAGAGCATTGTGGGATTTTAGATGTTTATTTATCTTTTTAAAGATGTTTTTAACAATTTCTAAACTGTGTAGTAAAGATAAAGAAAATGGATGAACCGAAAAGGGAAGAACACAAAAAGAAAAGGCACGTGCCTGGCATCTGTTCTGAAAGTATTTTTTCCAGGAGATACAGAATTTGTTTCAGCCATACAATAGATCACATTCTGTGTTGGAAACAAGGCACAGCTCCATCAGGAAAATATCGACGACTAGAGAAGTATGTTATATGAGAAAGGAACCCCCCGAGCACATGATCCAAAGCTCTCTGATTTCAGTGAAAAAGCTCACGTTGATTTCATTTGGCTTTGGATCAGGTCTTTACATAGCAGGTCTGGTCTTTGTGTTTCATGGCTGATTATTTTGACAAAGAAGCTTCTACTGCTTTTTTTTTTTTTTTTTAACCTTCCTTGGTGCCAACACAGCTGGTACTGGAACTATACAGTCTGTTGCTGTGTCTGCATTAAAAAGATGAGATATTGCTGCCAGTGGGTGTAGTAATGGATGCAATGGAGCTTTGTTTATCCCTGTTTCAGTAACCACAGTTAAACCTGAGTTGAACAACAGCATGCCTAGACAATGAGTGAACGTGGCCAAACTGTACAGATTTATTACAGGTGTCTAATAGCACCATGGGGTTATTGCTGAGCCATTGCAACCAGGTTAATTGTGGACCACTGCATGGCCACTGCCTGTTCATGGTCAGGAAATGTCTCTTCCTGACCTGAAGTCCAATTTTCAGGGCTTGATGAGTGGGGATTTTATCTCTGAGGTGGGCTATGTAACCAAAAAGTGCCAGCCACTGTTGGCCAAAGAGAACTTCAGTCCTATAGAGCCAGTTCTCAAGAGTGGCGTCTCTATTACTGATAACATCAAACCACCTTTTTGCTGCTGGCAATGTGATTGGATCAGGCTTCTGAAGAGGAACTGAAGGTGATTTACTCTTGCAAGTCGTCTGTATGCTGGATCTTGTAGTCTGTAATAGGCCTTTTAGCCATGTCAAGGAAAAACCCCAGACAAAAAGGTAGTTTTTTATGGCTACGTCTACACTTGGCCAAATAAGTCTACTTTGCTAAGCCGACTTAACAAAGTCGACTTTAAGTTGAGTTTGTTAAATCCACTTAGCATGTGTACACTCAAAAATTAAGTCAACTTAAAGGGGACCCTGCCAAATCGACTTAGAGCATCCACACTGGACACTTAAGTTGACTGGTAGGGGCTAGGTGAACCTTGGACTGGTCCACGGTGGCAGGGGGGGCACCCCTTGCCGAGTGCCAGGGGGCTCAGCATTTGCCCCATTGTACCTGGGTACAATGCGGGCTGAGCAGGACAGGGATATTGGCAGGACATAGGAACAGGGTGGACAGGGCTCTGTCCTGCCCTGTGGGGGGACATGCCAGGCTCTGCCTGTGCCAGCCACCCTGGCAGAGAGGGCAGTGGGGCAGAGAGGGCACCCTGGAGCCTTTTAAATCAATTTAGAATCTATTTAGGGCTAATCCACGTCTACACGGGCTTAAGTCGACTTAATAAAGTCAACTTGGCCAGTAAAGTCGACTTTAAAGTAGGTTTTATAAAGTCAACTTTAGTTTTCCTTAAGTCGACTTAAGCTTCTGCTTAAGTCGATTTAAGGAAAATGTAGTGTAGATGCAGATGAAATTAAGTTGACTTAAGCAAGCTTAAGTCGACTTAATTTGTAAGTGTAGATGCACCCTGTGAGAGAAACTCCACTCGGGAAGAAACTTTCCTACATGTAGAGAGATGAATTATGTAAGATAAGAAAAGTGAGCTGGTGATTTAGGGCTGATCTTCCAAATCTTAATGGGATCAATATTCATGGGAGTAGTTTGTAGCTTGGCAATAGCATAATGGCAGGAAAGGCCAGGGGAAGGGAGGGCTGCACACTTAAGAGTTTGTAGGCAAACAGCCTTAATTAAGGCAGGGATCAGTTCTGACTGGGAGCCTTTTTCTTGCCTTCCTGCTCTCTGTATCCAGTTTATTCCTTCTCATGACTGCTCATGGTCATAGGGCCCAGACTTGATTCCTCTCAAAGGCTACATAAGCAGAGAGAAATGGGCAGGAACCATTCCCATTTCATGAAAGAATGCATTCCTTATGAGTCTGGGTACTGACTGGAGTTCTTAAACAAATCAACCTGCAATTTAAAAGCACCACAAATGTTCCTATGCTGGGCAAGCTGCCAGCATCAGTATCATTTTTTTTTCTAAGATGGGCAAGCCAGAACAGACATTAGGCTGGAGTGACCTGTGCCATTAACCCAGCAGCATCTGGTTTTCGAAAAGCTCTCTTTTTAGAGAACCTTGTCCAAACCATGTATTTGTAGGTATGTGTACTCTAGCTAGGAGGAGAGCAGGGTAATTGGTGGAAGAGTTATAAGTTTCTCCTGGTTTAGGTCCCAGTTATGGCTTAACAATGGCTAAATGAATATTACTCCCTGGTGCCTTTAAATTTCATAACCGCTAATCTCTTTGTCCTTTTTTTATGTTGCAGGGGCATGCATAATGAATGCTGGCTTTTTATGACTAGGAAAGTGGCTACTGTTACTGCTGACAAGACCAGGCTGTCTTATTTGCCTTAGACTGGGGGAAAGGACTGCCAGGTTTTAAAATGTGAGGGGCCCATAGAATGACCTCAGAGAATCACCTCTTTAATAGGCACTAGGGGTGCATATACACTGGCAACTTAGGTCTACTTAAGGATCCTTCGACCTACACAAAGCTCTGTCCACACTGGGCTTTTATTAAGTCGACTTAAGCACTTCCTTAAGTTGACCTAATAAAAGCTTAAGTCAACTTAATAATACCACCTCTGAAGATTGACTTAAGCCTTATGTTGACTTCTTAAGTCAACTTAAAGCCAGTGTGGACGACTATGTCTACTGTTAAGTTGGCTTAACACAGTCGACTTAACTTTACAAGTGTAGACATAGCCTAGGAGTCCTCTGGCCATCTAAGATGTTCATCTTGGAGCTCCCAGTTGCTGCTTGGTGAAGCATTGAGAGCTAACATCCATAAAAGTCTGGTTTGTAACTCCAGAGTTAGACCAACTCTTTGAAATAAATCCTTGTGACCCATCCATTTATAGGACAGGTTCTTCTGCCTCACAAAGCTCATTGCAATGGAATGGAAGGCTTGCTTTTCACACTGGGGAAAGTTTTATGCTAAAATGTAGGTTCATGCTGAAATGTTTGTCCTGAAATAGTCTCTGTTAGCATTTCAAAAGCATCTGCCATATACCTGGGATTTTACAAGGAATATTTTAAAAGACACCCAGAAGGTCTTGTTACCCAAGGGGCCGAGCTAGACAGATGGCTGTAATTAGGAGAAATTGACATATTCAGGAATAATATTCTCCAGCCCAGCTTTAACCTGATATTCTTTTGTTACCCAAATTCCAGTCCACTGAAGGTTCAAAATGCATAGGTCAGAGCAGGCCCCTGTAAACAGTTAATCTAGTTATCTTAGTTCCTTCCAAAGAAAGGGCTTAGATTGACCAGGCCCCCTTGCAGGTACATAAATATGTAGAGGAAGGGGCCTCTTACGAATCACCCTTCTGTCCATGTTGTGCAAATAGCAGGCTTCTTGCTGAAGCACATGATCTGCTCCCTCTAAATGTTCCTATTACAAACTGCACTGCCCTACAGGCTTTTGTAATGGTCCATAGATCTGGCAGGCTTCAAAGTGAAGACTATGCTGCATCACACAGGGTATTTCCTCTGCACCCCAAGGCACAAATTCCTCCAGAGGTGGTATGATTCCACTCTCTGATTGCTTTAGCTTATGCTAGGGATTGAAGTGGTCCATGGCTCACATGTGTAGGAGGAAAACCTCTTCCAGTGTTAAATTAGCCATCTCCTATTCCAAGAGAAACCCCTCTTCTGCTGCACCTCCCCACTGGCCAAGTGGGAAGGAGGGACAGTTAGGGATGAAATGGGGGCAGGAGAGGGATCTTCACTACCCCGGTTCCCCATTCCAGTGGTGGAAGTTAGATGGGCCCTCTGCTGTTCTAACTTTTTTTGGTGCTGAGAAACCAGGGTTAGGAACAGCAGCTTCCGCTGTCTTTTAAGCTCTTAGTGTAGCTTGGCCATAATGGCTGAGTGAGGCCATGATGACTACACAAGGGCCAAGGCAATAAAGAATCAGACCCAGAGACACTAAACCCAGCAACATCAACACAGTATTGCAGTTGTGCTTGTGGCATAAACTTATAGAAGTTAGATTAAAAAAACATTCTGGAAGGTTGAACTTTACCCTCCTTTGTTTCTTAGAATTCACAGTGATAACTCACAATCCAACACACTGAGGCTATGTCTACACTTGCACTTTTAAGTTGACTTTAACTAAGTCGGCTTAGTGTGTCCACACTTAAAATTAAAGTCGACTTAAAGGGGAACTTACAAAGTCGACCTAGAGCATCCACACAGGATGCTCTAGGTCGACTCTGTGGGGCTAGGGGGACCTTGGGCAGGTCCATGGTGGCGGGGGGAGCACCCCCTGTGTACAATGGGGCAAAGGAGTACAGGGACCCTGGCAAGGCAGAGCCCTGTGTGTGATGCTGTCTGGATTTAGGGAAGCATTTATGATATTATTTTCTATGGATATCTCATAAATGCTATAATCCATAGGAACTATGTCATGTTTGGTATCAATAGAAAGGTAGTAATTTGCTGGGAATGATTATATAGTTTATGTCTAGGAATTCTATTTTGATTAGAAGTTAAGAATTTGATGTTATATCTATACTTTAACTTGTGTCATTCTGGAGGAATGTCTTAGACGGGAGGGTGTGAACAACCATTGTCTCCTTAATGTTAAGGAATCTGCCAGGTGTTATGGTCCCAGGGAGTAAACTGATGAGCCATTAAGGACACAATGGTTGTATTCTTTATGTCCTTAATGGCTCATCATCGATTTAGGGCTACCCCAGGGCTACACTGGCTTAATTCGATTTTAAAAAGTCGAATTAAGCCTTAGGTCGAGTAGAAAGGTGGTTTAATAAAGTCGACTTAATTTTCATTGTCGACTTTATTTTGCTTAAGTCGACTTAAGCAAGCTGCTTAAGTCGACTTAAGCAAAGTGTAGTGTAGACGCAGGGCACATTAAGTCGACTTAAGCCAAGCTTAAGTCGACTTAATTTACCAGTGTAGACGCAGCCTGAGAGAGAAAACAGGCTGCTTCCTAAAACAGAGAGGCATAATGCAGCCCACCTTATTCTAATCTGACTGACTGCTGCCAGGTCCAGCTCAAACACTTCCTTACAGAACCCCTAGTCTGCAAGCGGGAGCAGGAACATCTCCCGAATTATTAAGTGATAGCTTAGAATCTTAACACAGTTTTCAATTTCGACATGACAATTTCATCCAGTAAATTTTGTCTGTAAGGCCTGATTCTTGGGGACACAGTTTTTAACAGAATCCAGCCTCTGGGGATGGAGTGCTGGTTCCTCAGATGCATCTCTCTCTCTGGCCACCAGAAAGCTGCTTTCATATGTCTTGACTGAGCCTTCAGCACCTGGCTGCCCTCCACTATGCTACTCTTTGCTTTTGTGAGAGATCAAAGTAAGATGAAAACTACTCACAGTTAATAACACAAAGGGCTTTCTCCCTCTGTCACAGAAACAAGCTGGAGAAATAGGAGTGGGACTGGAAAAGAGAGAAAAGTTGGAAAATTGTGGCCAAGGAGAAAAGAAAGGAGGAACGTAGAGAGAAAGCAGCAAATGGTGATGGTCTATGGTAATGCTGGAGAGAAAAAAGGGCAAACCCCAAATGTGGGATGTAGAGCTGCTTCCATCTTTTGGGCCAGATCCTGGCCTCTGCGCCCCACTTTCCCACTATCTCCTGCATAACTGGCTAATGCTGGGTGCATCTACACTAGAAAATTAAGTCGTCTTAAGCAGGCTTAAGTCGACTTAATTTAATTTGCGTCTACACTGCTGCTTAAGTTGATTTAAGGAAATTTTAAGTGGACTTAAAACCTAGTTTTAAGTCAATTTACTGGTTAAGTTGACTTTATTAAGTCGACTTAAGTCAGTGTAGATGCAGAGTAGCCCTAAGTCGACTTAAAGGACCCCCAGGGCTCCCCCACTGACCTCCCTGCCAGGGTGCCTGGCACAGCCAGAGCCTGGCATGCCCACCCACAGGGCAGGACACAGCCCTGCCCACCCCGCTCCTATACCCTGCCCCTGTCCCTGTCCTGCTCAGCCCCATGTACCCTGGTACAATGGGGAAGATGCTGAGCTCCCTGGCACTTTTGAAGGGGTGCCCAGGGAAGGGGAGAGGTGCCCCCCTTCCTACCATGCACCACTCCCAGGTCCACCTAGCCCTACAAGTCAACTTAGGTGTCCAGTATGGACGCTCTACGTTGATTTGGCAAGGTTGACTTTAAGTCAACCTAAATTTACAGTGTAGACATGCTAAGTCTTTAAGTCAAGTCGACTTAGCAAAGTCGACTTACTTGAACAGGTGTAGACATAGCCTCAGAGTTCCTCTCTTGTAAAGTAATCTATGAATGGAATGGGGACAGCGCTGTGACTTATATGCTAATGAAGGTGGTGGGGCTAGATAAATGGGTATAGCCAGAACTTCTTTGTGCTCTGGCTTTTCTTGGATATCTCCTTGGAACCATGTGCAGCTTATGTAAATTAAAATAACCTTTGGGCCCTGCTAAGTCAGGCTGGACACTGAACTGGGAACCTGGGAGCTGCAGAACCTGGGAGTTGCAAAGGTGGCAGACAGCCACCATTGTCTGACTCCCCAGTTCTGAATGGTACCTATAGCATCTTAACTCCTCTTTCAAGCTCTGTTACTCCAATCTGATACTTTGTACCAAAAAGTTAAATAAATTGTGTTGCATCTTGCCCTGTATGAAGTAGAGGCACCAAGGAGAGATGATCATGTCTCTGCACATGTGGAATGGCCAAACTGGAAATGCATCCATACCAACCCCCCCAGATTCAAACAGCCCTGAATATTGAGAAGATTCCGAATTCAAGCCTAGATGTGAACCAAAACTAGAGAAACAAAGACCCCTTGACATTGATGTTTGAAATCCAGATCTGGATCTAAAACTTGAGGCTTGTGTTGAAACATTTTTATTGACAGGAGACATGTTGAGTAAATAATATCTACATGTAGAGTGAAAAAGAATTTAGAAAATGCATGAATTTAGGATATTGGGATGAGTAAGAAGTGTAGGTTGCACAAAGTGGAATGTGCCTACCTGGAAGTACCATATGATTTTTCTTTCATAGAGGTATTCAGCATTTTATAAAATTTAATATTCTCCCAACAGATCAGCTTTGTGAAGAAGAGATGCTTGCGAACAATTATTTGGATTAGTAGGGATGTCATCTGGTCCACCCATTTTGATTGTGTCTAGACTGAAATAATTATTCATAAACAAGTCTGTTGCTGATAAGAGTAACTCCTCAATTTTCCCTAATAGCTTTTCTTATTGCCTGACTGTTATCATTATAAAACTGCCTAATATTTCAGCTAAAATTTCCCTGATATTGTTAAAGCCATTACTTCTTTTTCAGTTCTCATGACTAATGAATGCAGTTGGCTTAATCCTGTTTATAAAAGCCTCTGATGTATTTGTAGAAAGCTATAATTTCTTTTCTGTTTTGTTGTCTCTCTAGACTGAACATCCAGAAATTTTAAGATTTCCTTATCAATTTGCTTCCTTTCACCTCTTACATTTGTTGCCCTCTGTCTCTCTAGTTTTTTTGTGCGTGATGTCCCAAACTGAACACAGCATGTACCTGAGATCTAACCATAACAGAATGAAGTAGAAATGATTACCTCACTCGTTTTATATTAGATGTTTCTATTATACAGTCCATGAGGAAGTATTTCAGAATATCTTTCATAACAATAGGCATTCAAGACTCTAGTGGACACATCTGCTTCTTAACACATCTCCCTTGTAAATTTGCCATTACATGTAACTTTCCATGGAACATTCTCTCCCCTACAAGCCTGTACTAAAAGGGATCTCTGTCAGGCACAGCTATTTCAAAGCTCCAGAGAAAATATGACACGGACAGTTCATTGCCTGAAGCTGCGCTTCCATGAAACAAATCTGCATAATATGTCTGTAGAGAGATTTTTCTGCCCATCCTGACCTGTTGCTGGACCATTGGCAGCTTCTGGAAACTAGGAGGGTCCAATTGCAAGCACTTTATATTATGCCACACACTGAAAAAGGCTGAAAATGCTCTGGCAACTTAGGGTGCTGCCTCTCGTTTGCCAGTCCTGCTGGCACCCTTCTTGGACCAGACCCCTTCCTGACCTCCAGCCCATTCTATCACTTTCTGCCCTGAACCCTCCTTCCTGACACAATGTCTCTTAAAGTGTGGACAAACTCTCACTCTCCAGCCCTTCTTTTTCTCTTCAGAACCTCCCCGTTCAATCTGTGCCACTCCCTGGAGATCAAACAGTGAGAAAAGTGAACACATTAAAAGCTTCACTCTCCTCCGTGAAGAAAAGCACCGGAACTCCTCCCCCCAGTTCACCACTGACAATCAAAACTCACAGTGTTTGGCTTGGTTAAGACCCTAGCAGGTGCAGAGGGCCAAATAGAGCAGGGAATCCTAAAATGTGGGTGTGGGTGTCGGGGGGGGGGTGATAGGGAAGAACTGACAAGGGAGATTTTCAAAGGCTCACAGGGTATTTGAGTGGCCAACTCCCATGGCCAGGAGAAGATGGATTGTGAGGATGCCACCCTGGGGTGGGGGAGACCTGGGTTCAGTTCCTTGCTCTATCACTGGGTTCATTTGTGACCTTGAGCACATCCCTTAGCTTCTTTGTGCCTCAGTTCCACATCTGTAAAATGGAGATAACAGCACAGTTTTACTTCATGGGGGTGTTGTGAGGATAACTACATTAGAGATGGTGAGGGGCTCCGGTACTGTGGTATCAGGGGCCATCTAGGTACCCTCTGAAAGTCACCCCCGAGACAATTTGTATATTAAAAATAATAGACAAAAAGTCAGTCTATCTTAATCTTATCTCTGTTGGTTTCTGTTATCCTTCTCCTGGGAACTACTTTTCATCGTGAAGTGATTTGATGTTACCCCTCCAAATGTGTGAAAAATATTTTCCAAAACCTGAAATTTAAAATTTACGAGCTGTGTTACCAGAGGACTCCGCTAGGCTAGAGTGTGCCGTAGGAGACTATTGGTGCGCTCCTTGGATGGATGGAGGCACTCTGCCTTCTGCCTCAGTCCCTGCAATGCATCCAGAGCATGCACCAGTAGCCTGTGGATGCACATCCTGTTGTGACTTGCTGTTCTAGTCACTGCACAGCAGATTACAAAGGTAGGTTATTTGTTAGCATGATTTTCCAGACTGCTGCTTGAAGAATTTTAACAGCCGTCCACTAAACTCCCTAATGTATAGTTCAGAATGAATAAAACTCGGCTTGCTGATATTTACAAGAGTCTCTGTGCCCATTGCTGATGAGTCATGGAAAACAGTGTACTCCTTTGAATCTTGGCTATGTTCATGACACACATAGCTTATTAGTTGTGTGGGGCTATCGTTTACAATTAACAGCCCAGATGCTTTTATTTTTGGCTGTATTGTAAGTCAGACTTTTTTATTCTGCAACAAAAATAAATACGTGTTTCTTGCTCTAACTGCTTCTGCTGCAATGGCATCTGATAATGCCAGACTCTTGGCCGTTGAACAAGATGCCTGTGTGGTTTTTTTTTTTTTTTTTTCTCCACGACCCCATTTTGCTTCTTTTCATTAGTGTATGAACTTTGGTAATGGCTACCACTAGCAAAACCTCATTAGCTTGCTTCTCTTCCTTTGTTCAGCGGATGTTCAATTGTTCCTCTTTGTATCTACCCTTTAGATGACTGGGTCTGTTCACTTTTCACTCTCTACATAATGGGATGCAGGTGGTTGAGCATCTCTAGGGCCTTATTCAAGGCTGAACATTGTCATAAAAGCAGTCCTGTTATATCTTTATTACTTGGACAAGGCTATCATGTAGAGTGGCTTTACTGCCCTATCAAAGCTTATTCTGCATAGCTGTTCCATAAAAAAAATCCATTTTAGATGATAGCCCCAAATCCCTGTACTTAATTAGATCTTAACCCTGTTCCAAAATGCCACCCTCCTATGCTTATATATATATACTGATATACTTATATACTGATCCTGATCATTAGAAATGAGCTTGGATACCAGTTGTGTGTTTAGTTTTCTGATCAGGGGTGCGAATGTGTTTTTAAAATTTTTCACCAGCCCATCTCTAGGCCTCTGTGTCTGGAATTCAGCTGGAGGGAGGAGAATAAAGACAAAGATCAAACAGTATTGAAGGCACTGAAATACAAATGCTACAATTTTTTTCCAGCTCAGCTCCAAGCTCCTAAATAAACTGTGCTTAGTTTGTTCTGTCTTTCTCGGCTGAATCAGCAACTGCTGTTCATCACCTAGAAGAAGATTAATGTGTCACTAATAATGTCATTATATTATAAGGAGTCTATTTCATGCACACATTACTTGCAGTCACACTCTAGAATCAAAGGAATTAGTCCCTTAGTAAATTTTATCAACTGTAACTCTCTGAAGCAAGTACTATGGTTGGCTTTCTAACTTCCAGGCTTAATTAAAGAAATTAAATAAAATCCTGTCTATTCTTTTTCTTTTTTCTTTGTAGTTTTCACTGATGATAGTAAATTAAGGTACACTTCTACAAGTATTTTGTACTGGTGTAGTGTTTCCTATTGTGAATATTCTCATTTAATTTCACACACCCTTTCAATAAATATAACACTTCTAATACTGAATACTTCACACTTTTATAGCACCTTCCATTTAAGGGTTTGAGAACAATTTCATAAACATTAATGAATATATTTCTATCTGTCTATGTAGGTACTTATGTCCCCAGTCAGCATAATAGCTGAGCTCGTGTTATAATGGATTATAGGCCAGAAAGGCCATTATGGTCATAGGCTGACATCCTGTATAACACAGGTCATAGGGCTTCCTTGAATTAATACCCTTTTGAATAATCTTTTAGAAAACATCCAATCTTAATTTAAAAATTTATAGTGATGGAGAATCTACCACAACCTTTGGTAAATTGTTCCCATAGTTAACTACCCTCACTGTTAAAATTGTGCACCTTATTTCTAGTCTGAATTTTCTAGCGTCAGCTTCCACCCTTAGGATATGTTATTTTTTTTGTCTGCTAGACTGAAGAGTCCTTTCTTAAAATTTGAAGCTTATGCCCATGTGGTGTAATAGATAAGTACTATTAACCCCATTTTATGGATGGGGAAACGAAGGCACACTGTGATCCACTTGCTTGCCAACGAATATATGAAAAGACTATAGCAAAGCCTGACCCAAAATCTGAGTTCTGTTCTTTAACTAGGAGACTACCCTCTCTCTGCCATCTTACAGTACTTCATACAGGTCATTCCTTTCTTTTTATAGTGGAGAGTCTCTAATAGCAATGTAAAACCTATGATACACAAATGAATTGTTCCTAGTCCATATAGTGGAAGCCATAGTACATAATGCACACTACTCAGCTTGTCATGAAAGCTTTAATTTTACTTGTAGAATTTTTGGGTGATTTTTTTCCTGGGATATTGTTTGTTGTTTGAAGTTATCAATTAAATTAATATTATCTATACTATACTACTAATAATTTCTTTTTCTACTTCTGGCCTAGTGGCCCCAGGTTGGGATCAAAGCCTAATTATGCTAGAAAACAAACAAACATACACACAAAATTTGGGCCTTATCCTACTCCCAGTGAAGTCTATGGCAAAACGGACATCGACTTCAGTGGTAGCAGGATCAGCCCACTCAGCGTGCAAAGCTTTACATAGAGAAGAAATGTTGCATATTGATTTTGGATGTTGTATTTATCTGTTTTGTGTGTATGAATATTTTGGGAGGGACCTATTCTGACCTCTTGTATACTATTAACTTTCATTCAGTTATATCTATATTAAATCTAAACCCTTGTCTTTCACAAAAGCATAAACAGTATTTGGCTAAAGCATATCTTCCAGAAAGGTGCCCAATTTTGGTGTAAAGAAATCTTGAGATGGAGAATCCTTCACTTCCCTTGGTTGGTTGGTCAGAGTGGTAGGCGGTCATCTCAGGGTACCAGCTGCTTAACTGTTGTCAAGTTTTTGATAGGCATCCTAGCAAAGGGGAGTTTTAAGGACAGTGAGGTGGCGTTGCGCATGCAGGGGGCTCCTTCCAAGTGTGAGGAGCAGCATGGGAGAAAGCACAACACAAGGGATTGTTTGAAAATTTAACAAGTGGGTGATGGAGGCTGGCATCCTGGGAATCAAAGGTGGGAATCAGTGTCTTGATAGGGAATGAGAGATGATGGGTAAAGTGGGGACTGGCCATGAAGGTCTTGTCATAAGGTGACCCTAGCGCTTTAAGAAGGAGCAGGGCAGGTGCACCTATGACTCATCAGCTCACTCCAGCTGGGCTTAAGAAGGCATTGGAAGAGGAAAGACCTGTTGGGTCAGTGTGGCCAGACTCAGGCAGGAAAGGTAGGTGAGCGCTACCTGGGAGCAAGAGGGTCAGGAGACTGGCTGAGGTGAGTTACCAGAGACCAGGGGACTGGAGGAGGTCCCTGAAGGAAGCTGTAGTTGGTTCCTGGAGGAAGGTTGAAGGAAAGGGGAGCAGCAAGAGTGGTTTGCTGGCTCACTTCTCTGAGCTAGAGCCAAGGCTTGGGGAGGGCTGAAGACAAGGGAGCTGTGACAGAGCGTACCCACTTATGGCTCCTGTCCTGGAAAAGGGACAGAAGAGGGCTGACAAAGAGATAGCTGTGGCAGGAGATGCTGGTGTTTGTTACATAGGACATTGAGGGACTAGATGTCCTGGAATTTTATAGGACTGGGGAATGACAAATGGATTTTATGTTAGAACTTACATTTTGAACTACTATTATTTTTTTGTACAAACCAGCGCCAAGGAGGGATATTATTGAGGCAAGAAAGCATCTAATTGAATCAAAGGGGACTCTGAAAGGGGAACTGAGGCAGGAGCACTTGTCATGCTGCGGTCTGCAGCAGGGCAGTTGTATATGTGGACTATGACAGGGCCTTGAAAATGAAAACAAGTAGTGTATATGTGAGGTGATGGAGAAATGGGAGCCTGTGAAAGGATGCAAAGGGCAGGGTGATGTGGTCCAAGTGACAGGCTAGAAAAATGACTTTTTGCAGCAGCATTTTGAATGGATGTGAGTAGAGCAAAGCTGCATGTGTCAAGGGTGTTTCAGTCATTGGGACATGAAATGATGAGGGCCCAGATAAAAGTTTTAGCCATCTGGCTAGAGATGAAAACAGTCTTTTAGCAATGTTGTACAGTAGGAATCGGCAAGATTTAGACACAGCCTGTATGTGTATCTCTAGAGAATTCCTGATTGAGGTGCAAGAGGGTGGTGGGGCAAGAAAGAGGTAGAGAGGCGAGGGAAAGATGTAAGGGAAAGATGAGGAGCTCTGTTTTGGCCATTGTAAGCTTAAATTGGTAGCTTGACAATCATGAGGAGATGTCAAAGACAGCCTGAGATTTTAGTTCAGATAGATGTAAGCAAGATAACAGGACAGGCAGGGCATACTTGATCTTTTTCAAGAGAGTTTCCAGGATGTTTATTTGCTAGTTAAGGGCTTCATATTCACTAGTAAGCACATCCTGTGGGAAGTGAATGCCCCTGGGAGTGCCACTGATGTCTGTGGGAGTTGGGAATGCCAAACAATTCACTGGAGGCACTTAGTAACTTGCAAGATCCAAGATCAGGTCCTGATGTGGAATCTCTGGTGAGAATTACTGTTAGAAGCTAAAGGAATTGAGCTAGTTCCCCAAATATACATTCAATAATAAAATATGTCCAAAATACATTGTTTGTTGAATTGGGTGAATTAGCTTACTTTCTTGAAGGGCATATTTATCTAACTAGCTTATAGTATTGAGAGTTCGAAACACTCAAAAATTGTGAGTCCAGACCCTAAAATTTATGACGCTATCTTAAAAATCATTAGATTTTAAAACAGAATCATTTGGGTTTTAAAAAAAAATTTTTTTTTTTTTTTTGCTTTCTCGTGAGTGCTAGAAACATTTTATTAAACAAAAGCTGAAATTATGATGTAATCACAGGACTCTTGGAGCTGGTGCTTTAAGAAAAACATGAAAAGTGACATCCTGGTCCTAGTGAAGTCAATGGGAAGTTTTCCTTTCACTTCAATGGGGCCAGGATTTTAACCCACGTATTGAGAGACTTATAATAAAATCAGAAGAGTTGGCAACACTGAAGTTCTATGTATCCCTTCAAAAGTATTAATAAATTTATCCTCAAAAAACTCTCCAGAAGACTCAGAGCACAGAGAAAGCAAGTAACTTGCATGAGGTCTGACAGGCAAGCCGGCAAAGCCAGGAGACGAGGTCACATGATTTGTATCCTAGTGCCATAAAAACATCTGTGGCAGGGTAAAGGGTGGTAACCCCACCTCCTCTGCCTCGGTTACCCCTTACTAAGGGGCTGAGCTGCAGCAAGGCACCCTGATTAGAGGGCTATTGCATGGCAGCTGGGAGCTGCCAGCAGCAAAGCCCTGAAATAATGAGGGAGTGGGCAACACCTGGGTGGCTAACCCAGGGAAGGATAAAAATTGTTTCAGGGACCTGAGGAGGGGAGAAGTATGGCTCAGGCAGAAGGAGTTTTGGGATATTGCTAGCAGAAGTCTGAGGGAAGGGGAGCAACCCTGAGCTTCCTAGGACCCCAAGTAAACCAAGTGAAGGTGGGCTGGCATTGGGCCAAGCTGTGTATTGTTGGGAAGAAGGAAGCGCTGTAAATAAATGAGCATGTGTAGTTAAAAGCGTTGGAGACTCTGGTCTGGTTTCTGGAAGAGGGGAAGAAAAGTAGAAGGAAAAAGGGGCTGGAGCAAGCAATCCTGTGACACCACCCTTCTTTTTTCTCCATTATTTTATCTAGAGACCTCTCTATACTAAACTCGGGTCACAAGAAATCACTGTCATCCTTCATCACGGCAAGTAGTGACTAGGAATAGAATGCAATTGCTCCTGAATGTTGCATGCAGCTCTAATGAAGCTTCTGAAAGTCCCGAGGAAAAGAGGCACAGTGTAGCCACACACAGATGCTTGGCTAAGGTAAGTTAACTCAATAGTGTGAGTAGCAGTAGATCTGTCATTCTTAAGATGCCATCTGTTGAAAGTGGAATCAATATTCAGAAGCAAGAACTGAGTTATTTGGCAGTTTGCTCTGAAGTCTGCCCATTAACTTGATTTACTGTACATGGTGATTTGCATAGTTTTTCCATGATACTTTGTTTCGGCCCATTACATCTGACCAGGCTTAACAGTAAAAGTTTGTGGGATTGTGGAAATGACATTAGGATTAGTATAAAGTTGAAATTGGAAACACTGCTGAAAAAGTAGGAAAAAAAATAGCCTCTCCAAATTAGAGTCTTCTGTAATCTCGTATGACACATTACGGTACATAGATTACGACACTTAGACGGGACATCTCCCCTGGGTGCAATATGCAAGGTAATTTTGAAATGGAGACTAGTTTTCTCTGAAAAACTCGAAATTGGTTACAGCTGATTAAATAGCAAGTACTTTCATGATACTTGCACTCTGTGAAATAAAGTGGAGCAAAGGTGAGATTGTGCCAGCAACTTCAGATGATTGAAATGTTCTGAGCGATCAGTAGCTGAATCTGGAAGAAATTCATGGTGCTTTCCAGTCTTATTGGTAGCCTTGTTCTGGACCTAGAGTGGGCCATAAAGTAAGCAAATGTTTGATGTGTGCTTGTCACTTGTATTGGCCACAGGACTGGCTGTTGCTGATGCCATCACCGAAATTCCAGGCCAGTGCAGAGCCACTGATGGATGCTCACCTCTCTTTCTGATCTTGTCATAGACCATAGGGAGGGTATGCTGCACGATTCCTAGATCCCAAGGCAGGAAGTAACCACTATGATCATTTAGGTTGATCTCCTGCATCACACAGATCATAAAAGTCACTCAGTGGTTCCTGTATTTAATCTAGCATCCTATGACTGAGTGAGAGCATGAGGAAAGCAGCAAGCTGATGCCTGTCTGAATTAACCTGGATTTAAAGCCAAATATCTAGAGGAGACTCTGGCCCAAACATAGATTCTTGGACCATTTGGCCTGATATGCTTGTTACTGCTGACTCTGCTTGTTCACTAGACTTAAAAACAGGACCGCATTTGAGCACTGAACTTTCCATGGTGCATGCCTCCTATGTGAAGAGCTGGAAAAGAGGGAAAAAACAATAAAAGGTAATGTGAAAATGACAGAGGAACTAAATGATTTCTTTGTTCCGGTTTTCACCAAGAAGGTTGGTGGCAATTTGGATGCCTGATATAGTGGAAGACAGTAAAAATGGGATAGGGTCAGAAGCTAAAATAGGAAAAGAACAAGTTAGAAATTACTTGGACAAGTTAGATGTCTTCAGATCACCAGGGCTTGATGAATTCCTCTCTAGCAAGGGGCATGGCACACTTACTGGTGAATTCTCTGTATCTTAAAGTCCTTAAATTATGATTTAAGGAGGTAAATAACTCCAGTCATAGGTTGGCCTATTGCTGGAGTGGATGGGTGAGGTTTTGAAGCCTGCATCTTGCAGGAGATCAGACTGAATGATCGTACTGGTCCCTTCTGACCTTAAAGTCTATGGGTGCGTCTACACTGGTAAATTAAGTCGACTTAAGCTTGCTTAAGTCGACTTAATTTACCCTGCGTCTACACTACAGTTTTCTTAAGTCGACTTAAGCAGCTTGCTTAAGTTGACTTAAGGAAAATAAAGTCGACTTAATGAAAAGTAAGTCGACTTTATTAAACCTCCTTTTAATTCGACTTAAGGCTTAATTCGACTTTTTAAAGTCAAATTAAGCCAGTGTAGACATGGGGTAGCCCTAAGTCGACTTAGGACTACCCCAGGACTACACCAATGCCCTCCCTGCTGGGGGTATGGGGACAGGGGGAGCCTGGCATGCCCCCCCACAGGGCAGGGCAGAGCCCTGCCCACCCTACCCCTATGCCCTGCCAGGGTCCCTGACCCCCTTTGCCCCATTGTACCTATGTACAGGGCCCCTGGCACTGGGCAAGGGGTGCCCCCCCTGCCCCTGTGGACCTGCCCTAGGTCCCCCTAGCCCCTAGAAGTCAACCTAGGCATCCAGTGTGGACACTCTAGGTCGACTTTGTAAGTTCCCCCCAAAGTCGACTTTAATTTTAAGTGTAGACTCACTAAGTCGACTTAACTTATTTAAGTTGACTTAGCTAAAGTCGACTTAAAATTACAAGTGTAGACAGCCTATGAGTCTATGACATGCACCCTAAGATAATCAAGGAGCTGACTCAGGAGATATCTGAGCCATTGGCTATTATTTTTGAAAAGTCGTGGAAGACTGGAGAGATCCCAGAGGACTGGAAAAGGGCAAATATAGTGCCCATCTATAAAAAGGGAAATAAGGGCAACTCAGAGAATGAAAGACCAGTCAGTTTAACTTCTGTACCAGGAAAGATAATGGAGGAAACAATTAAGGAATCAATTTGCAAACATCTAGAAGAGAATAAGGTGTTAAGTGATGGTCAGAATGGATTTGTTAAGAACAAATCAAGTCAAACCCACCTGATAGTTTTCTATGACAGGGTAACAAGCCTTGTGGATAGAGGGGAAGCAGTAAATGTGGTATATCTAGATCTTAGTAAGGCTTTTGATACGCTCTCGCATCACCTTCTCATTAACTACAACTAGGGCAGAACAATCTAGATGGAGCTGGGGTGCATAAGGGTGCACCCAATAAGATGGGTGCATAACTTATTGGATAACTGCTCCCAGAGAGTAGTTATCAATGGTTCACAGTCATACTCAAAGGGCGTAACAAGCGGGGTACTGCAGGGATCAGTTCTGGTTCGAGTGCTGTTCGATATTTTCATCAATGATTTAGATAATGGCATAGCAAATACACTTAAAGTTTGCAGATGATACCAAGCTGGGTGGGGTTTCAAGTGCCTTGGAGGACAGGATCACAATTCAAAATGACCTGGACAAATTGGTGAAATGGTCTGAGGTAAATAGGATGAAATTCAATAAGGACATATGCAAAGTACTTCACTTGGGAAAGAACAATCAGTTGCACACATACAAAATGGGCAAGGACTGCCTAGAGAGGAGTACTGCAGAAAGGGATCTGGGTGTCATAGTGGATCATAAGCTAAATATGAGTCAACAATGTAACACTGTTGCAAAAAAGCAAACACCATTCTGGGATGTATTAACAAGAGTATTGTAAAGAATAGAACTGAATTCTCACTGGGCACTTTGAAAGTTCATTGCTCCCATAGGTCACTCAGGCCATGTCTTCACTGAAAATGCTGCGTCGATCCCCATGGATCGACACAGCGGGATCAATTGACCAGCCAGTGTAAACCCACTCAATTGATCCTGGAAGCTCTCTCCCATCAATACAGTAACACCACCCCTCGAAGAGGAGTAATGCTGCATCAACGGGAGAGCATTGCTGGTTAATGCAGCTGAGTGAAGACCTGGAGGTAATTAAAAGTAACTAAGTTGACAGGAGAGACGCATTTTGCAGTACGCAGATTGTATATCTCCTGTGAACCTAGCCCCACAGTATAGACTAAGCTTCAGTAAATAGTTGTGGGTTGGGAGGGTCATTTGAGTATACACTGAGACACAGAGCTTCCTGACAATCAAATCACGAGGCATATTACTGCACCACTGAATGGATGCACTTCAAAATTTGGCTGTTGGATTTTTATTGAAATATTTATTGAAGTTTATTTTTGAACATGTCACTAGTCTCATCTCAAACTACAGAACACACATGAGCATCTCTCATGAGGTTAACTTCTGTTTTCAGCTGCAATTTGTTCAGTTAATGTTTTCCACATGGATTCTTCTCTACAGAAGGAAACATTCGATTAGGGAAAGCACAAAGTTCATAGTAGTTGTTAAATATTCCAGAAATGCTTTTCTGGAAGATGACACCATGAAAACAATTCTGTCACTGCAAATCACACATGCAGAAACCTTTTTGCATCTGATATCGGCACAGTAGGTCACCTTTTCAATTAAGCTTCTGTGAGCAGCCTAGCTTAAAGTTACGTGTTTTGGATATGCATGGCCTCATAATACTCTAAAAGCTACAGAAGACCACTTGGAGAGACTTAAATACACCGCACAATAGCACGATGACACTCAGCTATATGTCTCCTTTCCCAGCCTTTGTCTTCACCAGGATCATCCAGTGCCTAGGAGAAATCAGCAGATGGAGGAACAGCTGTTTGCTTGAACTAGGTGCAAAAACAACAGATGTGATGGTGGTAGGAAGGGGAAAACATGCTGAAGAAAATGCCTGACAATATGCTAATACCAGCCACAACTGAGGGCACTACAGTATTTATGGCTAAGGTGGTACAGAGCTTCAGGATCCTGCTAGAGACCTGACTGCTCCTTACCCCTCAACACACACGGTGCCAAAGTGGGGAGAATTGACTTGCTTTTACCATTACCTGGCCATTCTCAACTAAACACCTAGCCACAATGGTGCATGTTTTTGACAACTCCAAGTTGTGACTTACTCTGCTTTACGCTGGACATAGCTACTAGGAAAAATGCTGAAGATGGTATGCCACCCAGTACCCCCCAAGAGCACTAGACAGGGATGCAAGCACAACACATACATGATTCATGAACGACCTTAGGTCCCTTGTTTACTTAGAGTAGAGTTAAAATTCCTGATTCTAATCTGCAAGGCACTTGATGGGCTGGGACCTAGCCAGGGCCGTCCCGTGGGGGGAGTGGGGCCCAGGGCCAATTGGCCAAAGTGGGGCCCCGCCCCCCAGGGAGCTGGCCCTGGGCCGGGAGGCTGCCTCTGGAGGGGAGCTGGCTCCGGTCCCTACCCCGGGCTGGTAGGCCAAGGCTGCCTGCTGTGGGGAGCAGGGGGGGGGGAGGAAGCTGGCTCCGGTCCTGGCCTTGGGCTGGGAAGTCAAGGCCTCCTGCGGGGCAAGGGGGGGTGGGAGCCCTGGAGGCTGCCTGTGGGAGGGAGCCGGTGGCCCCAACCCTGAGCCGGAGCTGGCCGTGGGGGGCAGCCGGGCCCAGAGGCCGGACCCCATGTGCACTGCCCCTGGGCCTGCGTGCTCCACCCTGGGGGCAGGGCTGCGGCGCGTGCGGGCCCCGCACTGGCCTGCTGCGAGTGGGACGGCGTGGGGCCCATGTAACCGCGGGCCTGCCCCGTTTGCCCCCCCCCCCCAGGGATGGCCCTGGACCTAGCTATTGCAGAGAATGCTTTACCATCCTTGATCCCTTCCCTCCCAAGACACATGTGCTTCCCAGGAATGATTCAGAGATGGGCTATTGAGTCACTGGGTGAAATTCTATGGCTTGTGTTACGCAGAAGGTCAGTGTAGATGATTATACTGCTCCCTTGTGGACTGAAAATCTATGAAGGAGTATATGGAGTAAGTGGATTTTTCATTTTGTAATAAATATTATGACCTTTTTTTGCCTCTCTCTCTTTTTTCTGTCAGAGAGGGAGGAACTTCTATTTCTGAATGCCACCCACGCTCAGCTTCTAGATGCTGCCCCTCTTGAATGGTATCAAATGGCTCATCTGTCCACCCCTACCTGCAATTTGTCCGGCCCACAGCTGAATTGTGTTCACTCATCCGGGATGCCCCTCTATCGCATCTTCAAATGTTAAATGCGGTGCATTTGTTCCTTTTGTGCATGCCTGTCGTTAGCCATGTTCTATGCGCACAAACTGAGTCCTTATTTCCAGCTGAGCCCAAAGGCAGCATTCAGTATGCAAACATTTAATAGGAAGTGGCCCACAGAGAGCAGTCTGAGTTATGCTGTCAGTTACGGGGCTGCTATTTCCATGGAAGTAAGCCTGGTTGCCTCGCCTCACTGACTCACTCAGCTTTGTACCACCTTAGCAATAAGTATTCTAGTCCTTCATTGGCAGTATATCTGCATTTGAGCATGGCGGGGAGAGGCAGTGGTGATTCCTAACCATGTAGATGTACCATGCTAGCTCTGCTTTAGCTAGTGCCTAAAAATAGAAGCATGTCCATGTGACACAGGCAGTGACTCCTGTTCGTCTTCTGAGAACATGCCCAGTGGTCTGGGTAGGATTGTGCTCAGGACAGGCAGTCTGAGAGTTGACTGTCCACTGCTATTTCTAGGCCCTAGCTTGAACAGAACTAGCTCAGGTACATCTATGCAAGTTGGGAATCATATCTCCCAGCTCATATGTAGACACACTGGCTATGTCTACACTTGTTAATTTAAGTCGACTTAGCATGTCTACACTCAAAAATTAAGTCGACTTAAAGGGAACCCTGCCAAATCGACTTAGAGCGTCCACACTGGATGCCTAAGTAGACTTGTAGGGTCTAGGTGTACCTGGGACTGATCCACGGTGGCGGGGGGGGCACCCCGTGCCAAGTGCCAGGGGGCTCAGCATTTGCCCCATTGTACCTGGGTACAATGGGGGCTGAGCTGGACAGGAACACTGGCAGGGCATAGGAGCAGACTGGGCAGGGCTCTGTCCTGCCCTGTGGGGGGGCACGCCAGGCTCTTCCTGTGCCAGCCACCCTTGCATGGAGGACAGTGGGGGAGCCCGGGAGCCCTTTAAGTCAATTTAAAGTCGATTTAGGGCTAATCTGCGTCTACATTGGCTAAATCGACTTAATAAAGTCGACTTAGCCAGTAAAGTCAACTTTAAAGTAGGTTTTATAAAGTTGACTTTAATTTTCCTTAAGTCGACTTAAGCTGCTACTTAAATCGACTTAAGGAAAATGTAGTGTAGACGCAGATTAAATTAAGTCGACTTAAGCAAGGTTAAGTCGACTTAATTTGTAAGTGTAGATGCACCCACTGGGTGCAGAATTTGATCTAATAACTTAGCAATTAGATGCTGTTGTACTTTCTAGATCTCAGTTTGGACATTTAAAATGATTATTTTTGCAGTGTAATGCATAATCCTGTTTTCTAAACTGCTAATGGCTGTCTTTGCTACAAATCTTTATTCATTGGCTTTATTAGCGAGGAGTATACAGGAGGATGTAGTTAAACTTCCTGTAGCTAAACCGCAATAATAACTGCAGTGCGTGTGGACATACGTCTGGCATTTCTGATGTATTACTTTTCTCAAATGCTACTTGGTTATAGATATCAAGTACAGCATTTAATCAAGATTGAAGATTGTATGCTGAGGTTTTAACAAAATATTATTATTGAGGAATGTGACTGAGAGCATTTTAGTTGATTTGTAATGCCCGCAAAAGCAGCTCACTGCATACTTTCTTTAAACAAATGCCCTCTGTCAGACTCTCATTGAATGACTTTGTGTTTGCACTGCAGAACTAATCTATCACAATTGACTCAGCCATGCAAACAGAGGTGTACAGAATAAAAAAGTAGAAAATTTCCTAGGAATGTGTGTGTGTATGTGTGTCTGTCTGTATATATTTATGGATATAATAGAATCACATGCTCCATATCTATGATAGTGTAGCAGAAAGGTTTACAGGCAACCTTTTTAATTACATTAATAACTTGCTTGATGTATCATCCATTTGCAGTAATACATGCATTCCAAATAAATACAGAAGTAGTACTAACAACCCAGAGCGTTAAAAGTCATGAGGGAGGCCTCCAGAATGATGAGGTTAACTTAAAAAAATTGAGATTTGACAAAATAACAACTCTTGGATCTTTTGTATTTTCCTTATGGTTTTTTATTCGTTAAATGTGCTTTTTCCATAAACAGAAACCTAATCTTCTCTATGAAGGTTGAACTCCTAAAATAATGTTATTACCTGAGGAGCTGGATCTTTAAGAAAATCATCAAGTATTGCATGGCTTGCACCAAAATTATGAACTTTGGCAATATTGCAGAGAAAGCCTTTGTGTCATATTACATAGTCAAATATTGCATACACCCATGTAGCATATTTACGTTAGAGCATACACCCACTAATGTTCTTCCTGAATTTTATATGTAATAAGTAAGAATAAAAAGAGATGGCCCAGTCCTCTCTTTAGTAATGTGCATACACAGAGACACAATTCCTATAGATGTCAATAGCAGTGAATCCAAGGGTAAAAATTGCCTCATGGACTGGTTGCATGAAAAATATTGCCCCAGAGGGGAAAAATAACTCCTGAGAGTGGTATATTTTCTGACACCTACGGCTGACATTTGTAAACATAATCTAAAACAATGCTTGTCTTAGGGGAAATTTTTGTCTTATTGTTCTTGACTCTTTATTACTGCCTCCTCTTGATTTTTCTTTTCCTGCTTCCCCTCCAGCAATTTCCCTTTCTCATGACACCTGCCTCCCAACCTATTTGTATTTCTCTTTCCTCCGTACTCCCTTCTCTCTCATTTATTTTCACTTGCTTCCAAGGATCTTTACTTATACCTCTATGTCTTTAGCTCCTTATGTCTTTGACTGCCTTATCTTTGCTACTACACCTGAACAGGCAGAAGAGGTTCCCAATCAGTTATTTATTCTAAATCCTATGTAGTTGGGAAAGCTAGCTGAAGAGCCAGAGATGTTATGTCACCTTGCAGGCCCCACAGCTCTAGGAAATAGGGGCTAGTGAGAGGCTAGGCAAGGGTCTCACTGTATCACTGCTCAGTCCTAGGGTTTAATGGTTATTCGCAGCATCAACTATGGTTTGCATGCAATCAGTTGGATAGGTTGATGTCCGGCATGGTTTATTTCTCTTTACCTGAGAGAAATAGCACTTTTTCCTTCATTTGATTATTTAAAAAATTAAGTTATAGATGCATGAAATTAATTTATAGATTCAAGTACATGGAAGTCTGCAATTTCCAGAAATTAAGATTTCTCAGATGTTAATTTGGCTGACTTGCAGATCACATGGGCTAGTTGCCCTGCTGGTTTAAATTTACATAAATCTCCAGATGTCAGTGCAACTCTGCCATTTGACTCCACATGAGGATCTGGCTCTGCATATTTATGCCGAATGGTTAAGGAATTATAACAGGGTGGCCTGCTCATCAGGGATCTGGGGCCAGCTGGTCCATTTCAGTTATCACATTTTACTGGGAAAGGATCAGGTGTTCCCTGTACAAAGCTGAGAGTGCTCAAGTGGGAGATTGACTCCTGCAGTAGGCCCCGAAACAGGAGGATTGAAAGGAAGTATATATTTTCCTTTCAGTACCGAGAGATACAAAGAGAAATTACTCTGGGAGCTATAGCCCATCGTGGGCAGAGGAAATGCCTTTTGTTTTAGTGTGTAGCCTAACGTTTATGTAGGAAAAATAAAACTGGATCCTGAAAGAGACTTGTAAATGGCAGGGATTCGTTTCTGGGCTGGCGAAATAAGCAATCTGCACATGTGGGAGAATGTAGGCAGATCATCTGCTTTGGAGTTGATGGAAAAACTAAGGTAGTACTTAACTTGGACTCAATCCAGGTAAGTGGCACTCTTACATGTAGGCTCAACAATGCATAAGAATGTGCATTTTGAAAAAGGAAAATAGGTAGTATGTTCTATTCATGTGTGTGAGATTTTTCAAGTTAATGTCGCAGGAGATAACTATTGAAATTGCTGGATTTTGGAATACTTAATCTCCCAAGCATAATGCTGTAATAACAACACTAATAGTTTTTGTATTGCAATTCATTCATTTTATTAAGAATGAAGGAAAAGGCTAGATCTCTGCAGAGCTTGAATTACAGAATTTACAGTCTCTGTAGACTTTGGCCAGGTTCTGCCATCTTTACTCCACGGCCAGTCCAACTGATTTCAGTGGGCCTATTTGTGTAAGATACTACTCGCCCTCTGCCAGTGGAACATATGAGTTCTTTGACCCACCAATAACTATTGGGTTTTTGAAACTACAGAGATGTTGAAATTCCTTAGTCCAGAGCTAAGTGGCAATTAGGACTAAGGCATTTGTACGGGAAGGGACATCTTGCATGTTCCCTTCCTCATCAGCATACAAAACCCACAGTTTTCCTGGGGACCCCTCTATGCTATTCAGGAGATGATGGCAGAGGACATATCTTTTCTAACAAGTGGGATGAAAGCAAAGATTTAAGAACATCCTGCCTATTGTAGCCTTTTTATGATGTAACTCAATTGGCTTACCCTATAAGAGGGTGGAGAATCAAATCCTATTTAATTGCTTTCCAAAAATTTTGGTTATTCTAATAGGGAAAAAGCTTCTTTTCAAATAACAGCATAAACAATCATAAGTGGAATAAATAGCCAACAGGTTGTTGGGCTAGCTGAAGGAATCATTGGTTGAAATCTGTGGCCTATTTATGCATGTCAGACTAGATTATCATGATGGTCCTATCTATCTTCACAATCTAGGTAGATTGTTAGCTTTTTATGCTGCAGCAAAAAAGGATCCTTAAAGTGAAGGGAAGTTACTGGTTTGTAATCACCCATGTAGAAGATTGATGAAATTTTGACTTTTTTTTTTTTACTTCTAATGGATGTTCACTATGCAAATTTGGCTGCCCTTTTTACATTTCTATGGAAGAATGTATGTAGCCACTTGTTTAAGTGTCTAGGGAAACATAAACAGAATTTAATTCTGTATATCCAGTAATTGCACGTGAATGTAAAATAGGAACATGAGGAATTCCTCTTCATTACTCTGATTTCTGTGTAATTCTTTGGATTCTCTCTCGTTTTACCTCAGTGGAGGAAATGCCTTGTTCTTCCAATGAATGGGCATGAGACATAATGTTTGTATTATTATAAGAAATTTGACACAGCATTGCTCTACTCAGTAGAATAATGTGGTCTGGAAAGAGAACGCATTTTTAAAGGTTGATGATGATATTTTGGAAATTTAATTTTTTCAGTGTCAGTAAACAAAATGCAAATCTAGCCAGGTGACTGTAGGGCCATTGAGATCAAGATGACTATTTTATTTAAATTTTAGTAAATACATATAACTGGCATTTATCATGTTTAATCTTTGAGGGAGATTGATATTTGCAGACTCAACAAATATATGCTATTTTTTTTCTTGTTCAATTTCTTTATCTGGGATATTAAGGAATTCACCATGGTATTCTTAATCTTCTCTGCTCCTTTCCAGGATTTACAGTGGGAGGGGTGTATCAGGGCATAAATTTGTTCTTGCTTATCTTATACGTGAACATACTTATTTGATATTGTTATTTCTAAACAATAGTCTGCATTTGGATCTGGGGAGTGTGGTAAGGTTCAGTGGCAACAGAATCTACTGGAGACATGCTGGCTAATTCAGCATGAGTTCCTTTAGAGTTCTGGGGTGCAAAGTACAATTTGGCAGAGGAGCTCTGCCACCCTTTTACAAGGTGCAGCATGCACTTATGCTACGCTCTCTGACTGATGTAGAAAAGGGGAAAGGAAGGAATAGATCCTACCTGTGCTACCTTTTGGTGGTTGACTGCAGCAACTAGTGCTTGGGGCATGCAAAGATTGTGATTGTGACTCACCCTCATGCATTTATACAAAGTAGGGAGGGCTTCTTGCACCTTCTTTTCCCCCACTTCAGCATCTGCTAGATTGACTGGCCCTGTGCCCTTAAACTTGGAGCTCCATTTCATGTTGGTATGTATACAAGCAGAGCTGGACATACCTGCTCACAAACAGTAGTCAGATTTCCGAAGTGAGGGGAAAGGAGACTTTCTTGTTTTCCAGCCTGATTAAAAATTTCATTATACTGTACCTGGTGTTTTTTTTTTTTAAAGGCAATTGTGTTTTGAAAGCCATGCTCCATATATGATATGGTATAGGGAGCTTTAGATACAGAATTGTATTTGTCTAAAGCTTTGAGAGGAGCTGTCGGTTAGTTTTAATTTGTATGACAACAATATAAAGAAAACATTTTCTTCCACTGAATTCATAACATGCCTAATAAAAGATGGCATACACCTGCATCCACAGTAGGAAATCTATATCAGCTCATATTAGGGTGATCTGGACAACAAACAAGGAGCGACTGTAGGTGAGAAAGCCAGTCTGATTTCAGGTTAAGAGGAAGAATAAATAAATGTATGAAAACTATGCCAAGAAGTTCTTACTTAAGTTTCTCTTTTAGCCTTGCTGCTATGTACCAAATGATCCTCTGTGTGGGATATTCCATTGGAAGGACAAGAGGCCCATTTCCACCCCGTGCACTAATCAGGGATAACAAGGTTGGTGCACTGTGGAAGAGACAGGGCATTGGGTGCACAAGCAGTAGAGGTCCTGGGATGCATATGGATTTTTGAGAATGTATTGGGGGTCAAGTTCATGTCCCTGTGTTGTGCCTCCTGCGCATACTACACATCATGTTTCAGTGAAACATGACTTCCGCTCGCTTGGGTGGAAAGGATTTCAAATCTGCACAAACTGCACAATTTTAATGCTGTCTGAATCAGCATTAAACTATGCCATGATTTCATATGGGATTTAGAGGACTAATGTAGTAGAGAACGGCCAGCTAACTCCTACCATGTCTCTTCTTGCCCCTTCACCCCTCCCCCCCCCCCCGGTCTCTGCATGGTGGGATTCTTATGGAATGAAGGGGGAAAGAGTGTTTTAGCAGAGCTGACTGGCCATTCCAAGTTGGGTCTGTTAGATTATTCTGCTCTCTGCTAGTGGGCACATATGGCAGCATTAGGCTCTGTGTTATCTTAAAACCATCAGTGTGTTATTTATTGTTTGTATTACTGTAGCACCTAGAAGCTCCGGTTATGGTCTGGTGCTAATCCCTGCCCCCAAAGAAGTTACTAATTGTTCAGAAAATTGTCAAAACAGAACTTGAAGAACGAGTTGAAGACAGCTGCTGCTGTGGTAGATATTTAGTCCTTTCAGAAAGACAGATACACAAGCACTCAGACAGTTCAATATCTGCCAGCATTCAGAAAATAGGCAATTATATTTTGCAGGTGTGAGATTTCACACTTACGAAATATATTTGAACATGAATGAGTCAATAAAGTCTTGAAAACATGTATCAAATTTGTGTTGGGGAATTTGATCTGAAAGAATCAGAATTATTTTATCACAGACCATCCCCAGAACATATTAACAAGGAGAAGAAATAACAGCATGAAGATGTTTATCCTTTATAAATTAGGGACATTTCTTAGGAAAGAAAGGGAGCCTAATGTGTTGACAGTTTTGTGGTACAACTTAACAGCATATGAAATATGTTCCTTTCATACTATTCTGACTGCACTGAATTTCCTATTTTAAATATGCCATGTGCAGGCTTCCATCAAGTCCCAAAGTTCTATGGTGATGGAGGATTGGTGATGGGGATAGGGCTGTGATACTTGGAGGCCCCCAGCCAAGAATCTGCACGAAGGTGGTGGATGCGTGATGGTCATTGGGCACCTGTGTGGGGACAGGGGTGCCTTTGCTGAGCAGTCATCTTCAGGAGCCCAGTGCTCACCCCAAATGGGAAAGGGGCTAGAAAAGGTGCCACAAAAATAGGCTGTCCCATCTCTCCTGGCTGGGAAACTGCACCCAGTGGGATCGCCATTCTTGCGGGTGAACCAAGAAAAAGCTAAACTTTGGAATCTAGAATGTGAAAATGCTAATTCACATCCCAAGGAGTGATTGCCTGGAAAGACAAACTGCTGTTCTGGCCTGGGAGCTTTTGAGGCACAGGTTTGATATTGCTACTGTTAGTGAAATCTGGCTCGCCAGGGAGAGACAATTGATAGAGATCAGCGGAGGGTACACTATCTTCTGGAAAGGAAAATCAGACTATGACCTCTGCATCCACGAAGTCAGTTTTGACTTCAGGAACAAGATCACTGTTATGCTCCCCAGGTGGCAAAGAGAGGCTGATGACCCTCTGGCTGCACCTCAGACAAAACTAACGCAGCACTGTCATCAGTGCATACCCTGACTGTGGATTCTGATGATGCAGTCAAGGAAAGATTCTACTCCAATCTTGCAAACACCCTTGCCTCCTTCCCCAGGGATGAAAAGGTGTTTCTCCTGGGTGATTTCAACACCTGGTTTGGATGTGTTTATGAAATCTGGAGTGGTACTATCCGCAAGAATGGTGTGGGGAAGGCCAATTCTAATGGCATCCTGCTTCTGACCAAGTGTATCCAGCATGGCCTGATTATGATGAACACAGTCTTCCACCAGAAAGACACTTTCAAGACCATGTGGAGGCATCTGAGGTTGGTGCACTAGTGCCTTCTGGAGTTCATCATCATCTGAGGAAGAGATCTGAGGGACATGCTTGTTACAAGGGCCATGAAGTTATCTGAAGATTACTGGACAGAACACCAACTTGAGTGTTCAGTGATGAACATCTGCCTGGTGCCAATACACCGGAAGACCCAGAAGGCTGCCTGGAGATGGCTGAACATCACAACCTTGAAGGACCTGGGGCAGCAGGAGGAGTTCCAGGTCCAGTTGCTTAGTGTGCAAAGCAAGTCCCTACCACTGATGGCACCTCTATCCAGTCACACTGGGAGCAACTCAAGTTCACTATCCAAGATGCTTGTGCCCAGATAATTGGGTTTACATCACAACAGAACTAGGAATGCGTTTGATGTCAGTAATGCACAGATTTACAATCTCCTTGAGCAGAAGTTAGCAGCCTTTATTGCCTAGCAAAGTCATCCATGAACCCGGCAAAAGACCACAGTATACCACCAGCTGAAGGCTGAGGTCCAGTGATGCATCCATGACATGAAGAACAACTGATGGTGGAGAAGCTATGAAAAATCCAGAGCTATACTGACCAGCATGACATGTGTAACTTCTTTTGAGCTTCCAAGACAATCTATGGATCCAGCTCCATCAGACAAAACACTCTCCAATCACAGGATGGCTTGTGGCTTCTCAAGGGCACCAGTGCCATCCATCAGCATTGGAAGGAGCATTTTGCACTCCTCCTCAATTGAGAGTCAACTGTATTGAAAGACACCCTCCAAGCGGTCCCGCAATGCCCTGTGGAAGATTCCCTTGATGAACCACCAACTTTTGGAGAGCTGAAGCCAGCCATCCAACAGATAGCAAGCCCACAGACATCTACCATGCCAGAAGATTCTGGTTCATGTTAAGATTTCATCAGCTCCTCCTCCATTTCTGGGAAAAAGAGGACATCCCTGGTGATCTCAAGAATGCAACCATTATTCCCATCAACAAGAAGGGTGACAAATTGGACTGTAGGAACTACAGGGGCATTTCCTTCCTGCCCATCATGGGGAAGACTCTAGACTGCATCCTTCTGAGTCAGCTTCATCCAGTTGCCGAGGAGGTCCTTCTGGAAACCCACTGGGGCTTCCAACCATCCCAGGGTACTGTGGACATGGTCTTTGTTGCCAGGAAGATCCAAGGAAAATGTTGGGAGCAAAATCAAGATTTTGTCCTTGCCTACATTGACCTGACCAAAATGTTTGATTCCTCAAATCAAGAAGCTCTGTGGGTCATCCTCCAATGCTTTGATTGCCCATTGAAGTTTGTCACCATGCTGAGACTCCAGGATGATGATATGACCACCACTGTGCTGAGTGGCAGATCTGAAACCAAAGCTGTTAGCATGTGACTGGGTCAAACGAGGTTGTGTGATTACCCCTCCCCACAACTTGTTCACCATCTATTTAGCTGTCATCATTTACCTCATCTGAGACAATCTACGACCTCAAGTCAGTACCCATTATTAACTGCATGGGAAGTTCTTCAATCTTAGTTGCAATTCCTAGGGACTACACAATTCTGTGTAAATGGACTTCTAAAAACACACACTTTTCAGTGAATTGTAGCAAGTCCTCAGAAACTACCCAGGGAGGAGTAGAAAGTATTGTGCATTCTGCTAAAATGCACCATGTTTTGATGGAAGGAGAGGGCTAATCATAAGTGGCATTCTCCCCTCTTCTCCTCCAACTCCACAGAAGCTGTTTCCATGGACCTGCAGCTTTTAGAGGTCATGGCTAAGCAAAAAATGGTCAGGGCCAGAGAAGCAACAGCCACTTCCAACTGTATAAGCCAGTGCTTCCCAACCTGTTGCTCAAGGGCCAAAAATGGTCCAGAGGAGCTTTCAAAATAACTGCTTCCTTTCTCCCGGCTGCAGAAGGGAGCTTCTGCCAAAGGATCCAGAGTGCCTGCCTTGGGCTAAAAGACTAGATTAGGCTCATTGCTGCTGCCCAGGGGATGGGATATCAGATCTCCCCTCTCTCTGGCTGTAGCAGGGAGCACAGTAAATGTTCTGCCTGGGTCCCTAAGTGCTGGAGATCAGCACTCCCTTCCCCAGCTTGAGAAGAAAGCAAAGTGCTGTGCCTGGGTTGCAAGGTGTTGGGGTCCTTGCTGGAGCCAGAAGGAGAGGAACAGTGATCTCCCATTCTCTTGGCTGCAGAAGGGGCCACTCCACAGTGTCTTAGTGGCGCACATGGGGCTACAGGATGCATGCAGTTTCCCTGGGGGACAGAAGAACCTCCTCACTGAACTCCTTCTGTCTGGCTGAGGGGTGGGGGGAGAGCAGACAGGGAAGACGGACTGCTGGCAGAGACCGATGGCCTTCAGGGTAGTTAAAATTATATCTGTGGCCCTTGAGCCGAAAAGGTTGGAACCACTGATGTAAGTATTTCCTTGTGAAGATAACACATTATCTCAGTCAAGGTCTCCCTTTTTCACTTTGAACGTCTATCTAAGGCAGTGTTGCTCAACCTTTAGTGGACCAGGGAACACCTAAAGGTATTAATTATTTTATGCAGAACACCTAAGGAAAACTTTCTCAAAAAAGCCAGTGTGTACTGGCTATACATTTTTTAATATCAGCATACTACACATTCCTGTGAAAACAATTCAGGAAACTGAATTAAATACAATTTTATGAATATAGCATGTTTATTTCTAAAATATAGACACTTGAAACTGAAAATAGTACTCAAGTTTTAATGGGAATTTTGGGCCAACATGTTCTATTCTAGGAGTAAGATTTGTCAAAGAAATTCTTACCATGAAATTTATGTCCAGACTATTTTGATGCTGAAGGTAACAGTGGTGGGAAATTTAAAATGCACCAGCTGCAACAAAGGAGTAAGGATGCCGAGGTGCTCCTGGAAGCTTTGCTGAAGCTGGGGCATTTTAAATCTCCAGGACTGTGTTGGCTCATCACATTACTCTCCCCTTCCCCCTGTCCTGTCCAACAGGGATGGGTTGGGGTAACTCATGGAACACCTTCATTATGCCCATGGAGCACAGGTGTTCCAGTGTACACCAGTTGAGAAACACTGATCTAAGGCGTATGTATGACTGAAGACCCAATGAGACAACAGTTACCGTGGGAGTTGCAGTACTATGGGGCATGGGTGGGAAGGCATAAGGGGAAACACAGAGGCATTAGGTCTGCAAATGAGGAAGCCTGTGCCCCATTCTCAGCCCTGGCACATAGGAGGTGGGCCTCTACTTTTGTGAAAATGGAGTCTGGATTTGCCCAGAAATAAATACTGCTGAATGCTCTGCAAACTTCTCTTTAAATGAGGGATAGTTGGGTTATCAAGTGACATTAGCTTTTATAACAGAATTATTTCTAACCTGATGGAAGAACACAGGATATTGATGGTCATGCTCCATTCTCCTGCTTGTATTCCGCATATGCAAGCACCATGAAAATATCTACCTTTGTCATATGGACACTGTCTTGTTTATGTGGAATAAAGGACAGTTGTTCAACATGAAAGGACATCAAATATTATATAAGGTGCCATATGCGCATTTTTACGGAAAGAAATGAAGTGCATTTATTTTTGTTTGCTTAAAGTAGCCTCAGGTCTCTAACTTCTTTGTACTTTCACATTGTCAGGGACTCTTAGAAGTCAAACTTTTCCTCTACACTGATATCCTAGGGGACAAGTGATTTATTCCCATGTTCTTTTTTTCCAACCTTTTAGCAGAAGATCAAACTGGTGTAGATTGGCTGTTTCATAACTCACTCTGGGACTGGGTGGCGGAAGGGGAGAAGAAATTAGGGCCTCTCAAAGAAGGCTTCAATAGTCATTTATTAACCCTGTTGAGCTGTCAGGGACTGCAGCAGTTGCACGTTCCATAAAGTAGAAAATAAAACTTAGACTCCAGAGGTGGGACTTTTTCCACATTTAAGTAGACTTATTCTTACTGAACTTGCCACTGGAAAATTTAGCTATCTCTGAAGCTGTGGACACTTTTTGGCAGCTGATTTGCTGGCTGAGTCTCAAAACTCTTGGATTTCATCTTAATTTAGACTGGGAGAAAAATCTTAAAACCCAGTGATGCTAAGAGCCATCAAAACTTTTACAATGAAGCTTTCAAAGTTTTCATTGAGCTGTCTCTTCAGAATACCAGGTCGAACAATGATGAATCACAGCCTGGTTTGCGCACATCATAATGTGGTAAAGAGTGTTGTCACACATCCATCTGAGAGGATTAGAAATATGTACTCCCCTGCTTCAGGACAACATTTCAGTTTAACAGGTTTTAAACATTTCTGATACAAATATTTAAAAGGATTTCTGAAGACCAGCCCATTATATCTACCTAGTTTTTGATATTGCTGATTGGAAAACATTAATGACACGTGGCAATGTTGTCCCTCGTTTCTTCAGGGAGGTGATGAAACCACTGAGCTCCTTGAGGAATGTAGGAATGTGTTGGTTCTCTGGTTTTTTTTGGCTAAGCAATAATCTGTACTTCATAACCATAAGCACTATCCCTGGGCCAATAGAAGTCTTATTAACAACCATGACAATATCATATGATTCATTGTTATTGAGTAATTTTATCACTGGGATAAGGGGAGAACAACATACAGAAAGCTTTTGATCTGGTAAGCCAAAAGCTTTTGCTCCCATTTTAATTGATTGCCCCACTTTCAGAATGGCACCACAAGGGGTATTTACAAAAGCAGAGGTCATTTTAACTTTTCTCTGCTCACACATGGGAACCTGATTTATTTCTGTTGGTGTGAATGGGCATTCTACCACCGACTCCAGTGTACAAGATCAGGCTTATGGAATGCAGTAGTGTAAGGGAAGGGATCTGGGAAAGGCTCAGTCACAATGCCTGAATCTGAACAAAAGAACATCTTCACAGACAGGCTTGCTAACCTGCTGAGGAGGGCTTTAAACTGGGTTCGCCAGGGGATAGAGACCTAAGCCCAAATGTAAGCGCAGAAGTGGGGTATTGGGAGGAAGCACAAGGAGACAGATGCAACAGGAGAGATCTCCTGATCCCTATTGAGTAAGTAGAACTATTGGCTATTTATCTTAGGTGCCTGTACACCTCTTAATATAGAATGCCTTGTAGATCATATCCCCTACCACCCATGACCAGTAGACCGCTTAGCCTCATATTCATAGACAACAGAGTCCTGTGGCACTTTTAAAGACTAACAGATTTATTTATCGCATGAGCTTTCGTGGGAGAAAATCCCACTTC
>ML685790.1:6812637-6833870 GCA_007922175.1 Pelusios castaneus | reverse complement strand
TTGACGAAGTGGGATTTTCTCCCACGAAAGCTCATGCGATAAATAAATCTGTTAGTCTTTAAAAGTGCCACAGGACTCTGTTGTCTTTCTACAATAGACTAACACGGCTACCCCTTTGGAATTTGACCTCATATTCATGTTACCTTCCTCTGGCTCCCACAGCAATTGCTTCCACAGGAAAGTAAAGCATTTATAGATTTCTAAATATCTTTAAAACAAACAAGTAGTCCTGTGGCACTTTTAAAGACTAACAAATTTATTTATCGCATGAACTGACGTGGGAGAAAATCCCACTTTGTCAGATGCTTAAAAGTGCCACAGGACTCCTTGTTTGTTTTGCTGACCTAGCCTAACACAGCTATCCCTTCGGTAAATATCTTCAGTATGTTTTCCTGTTTGAAAAAAGCTAATCACACTGTTTCCTTTGGCTGCTCCTCTCATCTGCCTCTCCCATCTCTATTACTATCCTCTGGAAACAAGGAAAGAGGAGCCAGCACCATGTGACCAGCCAATTCTCTGCAGCTCATCAGCAAACAGTCCTATCCATATCCTGCACCCCAGATTGGGAATCTCTCTGAAAGAGAGAGAACACGGACAATGCTTTTGGTAGGTATTGTTTTGGGTGACATTCCTCTGGTGTTCCCCTCATAAACATTTAATCTTTGTATTCTTGACACCCAGCTGCTCCTTACACCAGAAAAAATATAGAGGGGATTGAATTCTTGCCTTGTTTTTTGGAGGAGAGAGGCTTCCAGCCGAAGTTTAGACCCAGTTCTACAGACCCTTACATCCAGGTGAAATAATGGCCTTACACATGTGAATCAGCAATAGATGGAAGCATTTGCGGGATTTGACCCTTGATCATCTTTTTTTTTTAAACAAGAACAAGCGTCTTTTTCTTTAGCATTTGCAGGACTGTCATACACCCTGTAATGATCACATTAGCAAACAACGTGTAGTAGAGTATCCATCTTGTTCCTCTGGGAAAGGAATCCCCATGACAGCTTTTGAAATTTCAGTCCCCCCCCCTCCTCTCTTTGCAATGTAGCTTTGAACCCTGACCTAAATTCAAACTGATGTGACCCTCTGTGGGTGTGCTAGTTGGGAATGAGTTGCAGGAATGCTACTCTGCATCAGCATCTGGCTGCAAAATACTGGGGAGAGTCTGGCAACTGTGCTGAGGGCTCTGTACCCATAGATTTATGTCAGGGGTGGCAGGAGTGTGCCCTTGTTATATTTCCTCACACAATGTGCAGCTGCATACTTGGATTCTGAAGTGACTTTTATTTTAGATTAAAGGAAAGAGGAAGAAAGTAGGAAAAAAATCCCTATATCTCTTTGTAATGGCTGACAAGTACTCTCTGGGGAGAAAATGTCTGGTGCTGTGTGCACATAAGGAGAGTGGTTAGAAATTTTAAAGGTGCAGAAGCGTGAGGGCAGAAACTAGGTAAACCACACTTAAACCTCTATTTCCTGGCAAGCAGCAACTGGACTGCACTGGTAGATACAGCCAGCGCTTCTGTTAAAAGATGTAGCAAATGCCTCTGGCCAGTTTATTCCCTCAATGCCCTGAAGATGTGCTTTGCACTGGCATAATGCTTTACTTCATAGCCCTTAAGTGCTGACAGTGATCCCTGCTCTTTCAGCTTCCTTGACTCTGAACATCCATAATTTAGCCCTACGGTATTAAAGCACTAATGATGATTAAGGAGTCACAACTCTTAGAGGAGTAAAGTAAAAATGGCTTTTCTGAGGCTTTTACACTTAGACGTTTTCAGGGAGGGTAAATGCTACTTCTCAACCCCCTCACTGAACTTTTCAGCCTCCATAAATAGCCCTGAGAACTTGCAAGCAGTCAATGTTTATGAGAGGTGAAGTCCTCCAACTTCTTTCAAGCATTACAGGTTTGTGCTGAAGCCTCGGGAAGCCAGGCAATGCTTTAGTGAAGGTTGCCTGGGAATGGCTCATTTCCATTGTGTTTTGGGCTTTGATAGAAGTTGCAGTGTCAGGAGGGGAAAAAGTCCTTCCTGGCAGTTTGGAAACCAACCAGCTTAGATTTTCTGTCTGAAATAATACTTGACTGACTTCTCATGGCAGAAATAAACATACTTCTCAGCCTACTCCAGCTGTGCCTGCTACTGGTCCTTGACTACTCACTGCTCAGGTCAGGAAGTAGGAGATGAAGACAAATAATCCACAGCAAGTGGAGACAAGGAGTAGATCGTTTCTGGTGCAGCACCCAAAGCAGCTCTGTGTAAGCAAAGGAGCCACTGGGACGGCGTGATGGGCAAATATCAAGAGTGTCAGCTAGGTCTCACGGAACTGCTGAAATGTTTCTGGGAAAAAATTAGGGTGAACCAAATTCAAGGTTATAAGACTCAAGGCAACTTTGTTGTCTGGAGGGAGTGCTCACAGGATTGCTGTAACTGATTTATAATCTTTTCCAATCTGTATTTTCATAGAGTTTTGTGTAGGTGCGTGTGCCCATATTTGGGAATCCCCTGACTCTAGTTGAATCAGTGGCATTGACACTTAGGCCCTCACCTTGCAGAAGCCGCAAGGGGGCAGACAACATTGATTTCAATGGGTCCCCGTGCAGGGTCCATCTGTCAATTGTTCTTGTTTGTCTGGGTCTCATGCCACAACAGGTGAAAAAACGTTTTTTTTGTTTTTTTTTTAAGTAGGGATATCTGGTTTCAAAAATTAGCAGCATAAACCTGAGGGTTGGTTTCAATCCAGAACTACTTTACTGACATAAAAAGACTAACTTTCAAGTTGTTGGTGTCCCTTTGAATTTTGTCAAACTGGTTTGTTTCATCTCTGAAAAAAATGTGGTGGTGGGTGTGGGAAACTGGCACTAAAACGCGATTTCCTGGATTCATGTAATAGGAAAAGCTTGGTGTCCCAGCACTAGAACAGGTTTGCAGTATGATAAAATTTAGGTTTACAGTCACTAGGCTGTAGGAATGGCAGAGCATTTAAACGCCCTCACAAATTCTATAAATCATCCACCGTCTCTTTGTCAGCAAGCATTAGAAAGAAATTAGTTGAAGCCTGAAGTTAGGTCAAATGCTGGCCTTGTGATTGAGGAGATGTGTCGTTTCTGCTAAATCCTTCAAATGCATTGCTTGGAATGCTCAGGCGCACATACCGTGGTCTGTAAACTGTAATAAATAAGCCTCAGCAAAAAAATGTCTGAGGCAGTTGCTTTACTGCCTCATTGCTTCCATCAGCATCTTTCAGTGTTTTCATCCATTCTTATTATTTAAATAAGACTTCATTAGAATTCAGAAAGATTGCAAATCTAGCCTCCTAGTCTGGCTGAAGGCAAGGAAGCCTTTTATAATTGTATCTGATTTGTTGTGTATTCAGAATAATAGAACATCATGAATGAATTTCATTATTACTTCTGTGGCAAAGGTCATTCTCCCTTTAAATTGTCTCTGTGAAATATTGAACAACACATCAACTTGATTGAGTTTAAATTAGAGATGGGCAAACATTAAACGCTTCTAAATCCCCAGGGGAACTGCTGAAATCCTTCTGAAAAAAAATTAAAGAAAAACCAATTCAAGATCTTAAGACTCTAGGCAATGCAAAGAAAAGTGTCAAGGGTGATCAAGAACTCCTTTGTTGCACCCTAGATGGGTTATCTGGATGCTGCATCTGGGCACAAAGGAGAGCTCTGCACCTGCTTCTCACTAGAGAAGGTGGCTAGGGAAGGATGAGGAATGTAAGTAGCCTTGGCTGGCAAGCACGATTGAGCTGGTGTAGAAGGTGCTATAACTTTGCTATTATATAGGGCAGGAACAAATTACGATGTCCCCAGAACAAAATGGAAATGGGGAAGAAATTGTGTCCCTCAGAGTATATCTAGACTAGAATGGCTAGTTGCACAGCTCTGTGTCCGTGTAATGTAGATGCTTACTACAGTGACAGAAGAATCCCTTTGATCATTGTAGTAAATCCATCTCACTGATTGGAAATGGTAATTAAGGTGATGGAAGAATTCTTCTGTTGACCTAGTAGATTCTATGCTGGAGCTTAGGTTGATTTAACTAAATCTTTCAGGAGTGTTTTTTATCTCTAAGTGATGTAAGTAGGTTGACCTAGTATAGACCAATCCTAAGAGTTGTCTCTGAGGCACACACAGTATTTTCCCCAGGAATTGAGGAGAGCGTAATAAAATTGGGACTTTTCAGCTTGGGAAAAGTAATGACTAAGGGGAGATATGATGGAGGTCTATAAAATCTTGACTGCTATGGAGAAAGCGAATAAGGAAATGCTATTTAATACTTCATATAACACACTGCTTAGTGAGTTCAGTTCAGTCATTTCAACCAATAACTAAATTGGTAACACTGCATGTTGCTATCTTACAACTTGTTAGGGTGAGGGGGGAGGTGTAGGGAAATCCCTGGAGGCACAGCATCTTCCAGGGCTTCTTGTGGGATGCTGCACCTTAAGTACAACTCCTGGCTCAGGACTGTCCTCAGAGAATGACTCATAAAAGATACAATAAACTTCATCTCAGCAATTGGTGGATTACAAAGGAACGCGCTTTTTCTTTTTGTAAATTATATTTCTAGCTTTCCCTTTTATGTACTTTTTGTTTTATGATGCAAATTCCCTGTAAAACTAGACTTGAAAAAAACATGACCTTAAAAGAACACTAACAAAGTTGAATGACTCAAGGTTTGACTCAACACCTCTCGTCTTACGGCTTCTTCAATGAATGAACCATCTAACTCAATCAAACTGAGAGCCAAAAATGTCATTTGAATGACTTCCTTGATGTTAATTCAACTTCACTTACTGACACGGACTCAACATGTGAAGAGGTTATTTATGTCATTAATCCCAACAAAACCAAGAAGCTGGGCCATAATTTGGACAGCAGCCTGTATCTGATCACCCCAAAAAAAAAATTTAGTTTTCAAGGGGACTTAAGTGCTTTCTTTAACATAAAGTGCTTTGGTGATAGGTATGTCAACTTGTACATAAATGCTCTGTTGAATTGGGACCTAAAAGTGGGCCTGATCCAATGCTAGCTGAAGCTAATGGAAAGATTCCTGTTGACTTCAGTGGGCATTGGATGAAGCCCTAAGTCCCTGGTTTTATGTCTGAAATAGCTGAAATACTTGCAAATATTTCAAAATTGAGGTCTGTGAGCTTTGTGAATTTTAGCAAGAATTACCGTCCTTCCCCCCCCCCCCCCCCAATTACAGTAATATTCAAAAGGCTACATTTGGAAAAAGTCCTATTTAAAACTTTAGAAATGTACCACACTGCAGAATTTAACTATTTCCCCCCAAATAAAACATTGACTAGAGTCAAAATTTTGATAAGCCAAACCCATTTGTCATCATAGAAGATAAAAATCCTAACTCAACTTTACCCTTAATTAAGAAGTTGTGACTGCCATCTGCATAATGTTGTGAGAAGTAGCAATCTTTTAATTTCCACATACCATTGGAAAAAGAATGTGCTAGTTAAATCACCACCCCAGTTAGTGGTGGGTTCTAAGAATAAATTATGCTGTTAAAACATTTGTAAAAACAAGACTTTAGTAACTGTGGCCTATTTAATAGCCATAAGAGATCATAAAGTGAACAAAAGTCTGCAACAATGGGAATTTTAGGCTGGCAAACAGCAATTTATATCTATTGACTGCTATGAATAAGCGTAAAGTGAATATCAGCCCTGCCTGAAACAGTCTGTTCACAACTAGATATCTGCTATTAAACCATTCTGTAGTGTATTGGAATGCATTACATTGAATTTGATCTTCTGGAAATCATCCAGATCAAGCAGATGTTCTGTTTTTCAGATTGTCAATTATTTGGATTCTACACTATGTAAATATTTGGAATAACCAGTTGATATTTTAGTAATTTGTGATTACTGTGGCATTTACTGTATATTTACCTTGTCACATTTAATACAGAAATTATTATACACTATTGACATTTTCCAAGTTTCTAGTTCCCCAGCGAAGGACACCTGGAAGCTGAAGGCTCTGGGAGCTAGAAGCAAGTTGTGCGAGGGCACATATCTGTGGCTTGTAAGAGGCAGTCTGGTAACTAGTTGGTGAGTCATGTAATGTTCCTAGGAAGCTGAAGTGAACTGGCTGCTGGAAGGTGGATTGGCTGGGTTTGACTTGTAGAAAGAGAAGGGATTTGGTAGCTGGAAGACACAACAGATCAGGTGCATGCTTTGGGAGCGGGAGGCAACTGGGACTCAAGCCCGATGGGCTGAGGAGCAGGAAGAAAGGCTAGTCAATGGCAGGTAGAAGATGAGCCAGAAGCAGGAGGAGAAGTAGACAGCTGATTGGTTTGGAGTATTTGGAGGGGAAATGCAGGCTGGTTTAGAACCTGGTACAGGGTTGGTTCCTGCCTAGTGCATCAACTCCAATGATAAATTACCATGGTATAAAACTGTCTAAATAGTTATCTGCAGGGATCAGAGTTTAGGATGAAGGTCGAGACAGCACAAAAGGAGGGATCATAGAAGGAAGGGTTGACAGAAGCAGTTTAAAAAATGTATGCGAGGCCACAGAACTTCAATACAGACTTATCTGGTAAGATGCGTAATGTTTGGTAAACTACACCCCTTGTCATTCTGGTTTAAAAAACCAAACAGCCAGTATTTTATATAGAGCTCATTACTTAAGGTTAGATTGACAGGTTCCATTGGATTTAATCAATGAGATATTGTGATAATAAACTTTACAGACCTAATACATTTAACAAACTAGACCTCAGAAGTGGGGTTTTCAAAAGATCCTAGATGCTTTTGAAAACCTTACTGAAAGTGAATCAGTTTTAAAACAATTAATATTGAAGATATCAAAGAAACAGAAGTGAAGGTATTTGATTTAGTTCTGCTTTAGTAAATTCAAACTATGACAGCTCCCAGATTTTGTCTGTTTATTCTTAAAACTCAGGGATGATATAATCCAAATTATTTTCTGGGATCAGATTATCAAAAAGACAGACTATGCTATATCTAATCAGGATGTTTCTTCAACTTATTTAAATAATGAATTACAGTGCCAGGAAAAGCTCCAAACATTAGGAGGTTTGGCTCCAGGTTTCTACACCCAGAGTTTCCTTATATATAAAAAGCTTATCTGAATGAGCCAAACATCCTGTGTTTGAAAAAATGGGGTGAGAATCTTGTGTGAAAAACCTTTCTGTGAGAATTCCAGCATGTCCTGGGAAGGAAGGAATAATTAAAAAGGAACTTTGCTATGTTGCTTTTCTAAAAGTCTGGACTTGTCTGTGGCAAACTGGTGTCATCTATACTACAGGTAGGGTGACCAGATAGCAAGTGTGAAAAACTAGGTCAGGGGTAAGAGGAGCCTACATAACACAAAGCCCCAAATATATGGACTGTCTCTATCAGATCGGAACATCTGCTCCCACTAACTCCAGAGTGCTGCATGCTAACATATACATGTGGATCTGGCTGCAGCATTCTAAAAGTTCCCCAGTGCACTTTGCATCCTGTTGTTTAGCAGCATTATTCAACTTTCAATGGGTGGCACACTGTAGATTTGCATCTCAGATTGCTTCCCTCCCCCACCACCTCCCCAGCTAAATTTACAGAACAGACCTCATGTTAGGCAGAATTCAAGGTTCATACTTCATACTCTTCACTGGGAACCACCATACTTTACAATGTGGCCACCATCACTGCTACTAGACATAACTGCTAAGACTGTTTTTATTAAAACAGCATCATTTTTTAACCAAGACAAACTTTTGCCTTGCTTTCTTTTTATTTTACAAAACAGAAACCCAGGTGGAAATGTGACTTCCCCCCCCCCCCCCCAACATGTTAGCAGCAGCTAACATTCGAAGAATTAAAATGATTTAGAATGAAAAGACATATTCTTATTTCATATTAAGTAGGCTGTACTGGTATGTCAGCAAATGATACACTGAAAGGCAAATGGAAGCTTATTGTAGTTAAAGCAGGCTGGAAAAAATATTCTGATTGCTTGTCTGTAGTCAGATAATACTTCAGCAGAAATGTTGTTGTCCCAGTTCCAGGACTGTGATCTCATTTTTTCAAACAAATTAAAATGAAGTATAGTTACTGACTTGTTTGGGACTGCTTATGTGTGCAAGTTTGCTGCTCTTCAGGGAAGAGGCCATGGGCATGATTCTCTACTGCCTTGCAGCTTTTGTAGATAAGAAACCTTGAGCAAGCAGAGTGCAAAATAGGTATGCTTCCAGATCAGAAGGGGAGCATATTATAGCCACCTTTCTTTCACTTCGCTCAAGTGTACATGGACATACAAGGTATTGAAGACTGAGGGCTGTAGTGTGTGAGTTTAAGACAGAAATGCACTGTAAATGTAGGTAATGTGGCTTTAATGTAGGCTCACTCTGAGATTTCGACAGACATTTTTAGTGCCTTGATCAGAAAGGAGCTGCCTCCATTTCGGAAGGGGCTCTGTATCAATCTTTAATAACTTCTGTGGTGCAAAACTGCGGGTCCATGACACATTTAAAACAGAGGTGGAGCTGAACCCAAACTCTGACTGTTGAGATCTAGGTTGTAGCTCAAACTTCTCTCTGAATCTGAATGCCTCTAGTGCTGAGGAATTTTCAGATCTGAATTTCAAACTCCTCAGTTTAGTAGTGGTAGGTTCCCCTTTATTGATAAAGCCCATTACCTAGTTATGGAGTCAAGACTGAATAAAGGGCTTTGGTTCCAGCCCATCTATTTGTTAAAGTGATACCATTGTTCAGCGAACCCTTAGATAAGGAGTCCAGTGCTATCTTCAATTATATTCTCTTTAAATTGAATTTGCACTAGTATTTCAGTGCTGTGAGCTGTGGTTAGGCTTTTCAAAGCTTTTCCATTTCTTATAATCTTCCTTTAGTAAGGGAAACACACTCTGGGTTTTTCCTGAAACTGTATTACACTTGCTATATCAAGTACATTACTGAGTTCCTTACTGAGTCTTTAAATCTTTGGACATAAATTAATGTTAAAGCAGATGAGGACATAAGGTCTGGAAGTTGTAGCAGCTTTTGTGTTTAATCCTCTTATATGCAACTGACTATTCTACTTCTTGGACCAGTAAAAATAGTATTTTTCTTGTCTTTCATGTAATCATTCACCTGAAAAACAGGCACAAAAGTCCTGTAAGGAACAAAGGAGCATGTTAACATTTTGAAGCTTATAGTATGACTTATTGTGAATTTGCTCTTTGAGATCTGTGGTTAATGGAGTGGAAACTTAATTTTTTTTTTAAACGAATGAGTGATTAATCAGCTATGTATTCTGTGTACTGCAAGACATAAGCTTTGCTCAGAGAAATTTCTCCCTCATCTGGTCCTGCTGCTAATGAGAAGGGCAGTGGATTAGGTCGAGCTTGAATTTAAAGACCAAAAAGCTCAACACAATCCTTCTGATTATTTAGACAGTGATCAAACAGTGTCACTATGATGACTTACAATGGAGTTTGAGGTAGCGAGAGGAGCAGAGTGACACTTGCTAGTATGAATTTTTAAAAAAGACATTACAGGAGAGCCTTAAAATGAGGATCAAAGATACTGTAGTTATAACCCTCTGCTGTCTCCTTGTCCTCCAGTATGACTGTAGAGAGGATACCAGCAAGCAGGAATTTATAGCAGAAATGTAATCTGAAACTATGTGTATTTCCCTTAATTTACTTGGTGACACAGGCAATTTTATCAGCCTGACACTTGTTCTCAAAGTGCTTGGGCTGATGAAAACAGCTCGGACAATACCCCTGTCTGAATTGTAGCTCCAGTAAAATGCTTCCTGTAGCAAAGGAACACTTTATTGAAAAAATACCTTTCAATAAAGTTAGCTTAAAGTGTAACAAAAGGGCAAATGTTAACCATTTTGTGTTTCCTGAATAGGGTAATTTTGCTTTGAGATGGAGTGAAAAAAACTGTCCATCTCTAGCAGTCTATTTAGGGCTTTAGCAGAGCTTCCAGAAACAGAAGCTATGTAGTAAGGTTTTTTTAAGTTGTATACTTGATACAATGGGTCAGAGTCAGCTCTTGGTTACACTGATCTAAATCCAAAGAGAAGTCATAAAATTGAGGACAAAGTCTTGCCTGATGTTTGACATGCCATTAACTGTTGCAATGTCATGACTGACTTTATTTCCTGGAACAATATAAATTGTGTGTGTATCTCTTGCAATGTGTAACCAAATCTTCAAGAAGGCTCAAAACTTGGGGGATCACTCCTTCACCAGTATTCATGCCAGAGTTCAGATGTCTCAGTGGAAAAAAAAAAGGGGGGGGGGGATTTGCTGACTGTAGAATGCAGTTACATGACATAGTCTAGTTCAGAAGGCAACCTGGTGACTTCAGGAACCATATTTACACTTTTACAAGCTCTGACAAAACAGGTAGCTTTATTTAGAAACAGGAAACTGACTGTCGGATCTGGAATGGAGGCTGAAAGTGATGAAGTCACTGACCCACTTTGACCTGGGTTATAAATAGAAATAAGATGGAGCACTAAGGCCGGATAAATAACTGATTCTTCTTCCCTCCTCCCCTCCAAATAAGAAAAAAGAGAAAGTTCTGAAACATTTAGGTGAATTTTGACTAAACTGACATGTTTTGTTCAACTTGGAAATGTTTTGTTTCATTATTATTCATGTTTAAAAGTAAAATCAAAGGAAATGAAGGACTAGAGTCACAAAATGGCCAGGGAAAGATGAGGTGATGATACTTCCCATTAACCTTTAGTCTGGTGGTGAAAGTACTCATCTGGAATGTGAGAAGCTGGGATATAATTCCTCCCTCTGCCTCATGTGGGGATGTAAACTATTGGTTCCTGCCTCGCAAACAAAAACCCAACCATTTGATAGGATGGTGTCTCTGAATCTCTCCTGTAGAACGTGTTCCAATTTGTATAAATAACTAAATAGTAATTGGAGTAAGGTCTTGAACTTGTTCCCCCCATGGACAGGGCCTTCCCTAGAGGGGGCTCCCTGGGGCGGAGCAGGTGGCCGGGGCCTGCCTCTGCGGCGGTGGCCTCAGGTCTGTGGCTGGGGCACCAGCCGCAGCAGCCTGGAGTCCCGGCTGCGGCCGACTCTATCCACCGGCAGGCCCCGCTTCTGGGGTTGGGCCCAGAGCCAGCTCCCCGCTGGCGGCCTCAGCCTCCCCGCCCGAGCTGGCTCTCTGGGGGGGTGGAGCTGCCTGCCTGCCCTCCAGGACGGGGGGAGGAGGGAGGGAGGGGCAGGGCCCCGCCTAGGCCAGTTGGCCCTGGGCCCCAGTCCCCCGACGGGACAGCGCTGCCCATGGAGTGTTCCTTAATCACCTGACTTCTTGCTTAAGGTATTTCATACAAAGAGGAACAGCATCATTAGGAAAAATGAAGAGACCTACAGTGGAGCATCTGATGTTCCCTGTGTCTAGTCTAGGGAATCTCCTGAGAATGGGAAAGCCAAGTTCTCCACATCAGGCAGAGGAACTGGAGACTGAATCTGGGCCTGGATGAAACTTGCCTTTTGGGAGGTTGGGCTGGGGGGAGGCAGGGCTCAGACCTTCGCTTTGCTGTCTACTCCAATTCCTCCCCCTGAGGCTCCTCTCTTGTCTAAGCTACCTGCACATGTGCACTCCTACCTTCCTGGCCTGTCCTTATGTGCACTCACTGCCACCCACCTTTCCTGACAGTCTGGTACCTGGGGACTGATCTGCGCTGATGGCACCTTTGTTTTGCTGAGGCTGCTGCCATTGGCTGGGCTATCTGGACACTTTCTGGTGCAGGCCAACCCTGGGGCACTGGAGGGACTAGAAAGCCATCGCCTGCCCTCTTCCAGTGGGCCAGATGTGGTTACTGGCCCCAGGGGCATTCACAGACCTATGAATTTGTGTCTCCCTCGTCCCAGGTGCGCCTCCTAGCTACTGGGCTGAATGTTGTAAGGGAAGCTGCTGCTGTCCCCGACTATTTTTGGGGTGTGTGTAACAACACTATCCAGTGAATGTGTGTCAAATTCACATTTAACTTTGAGTTGACTGAAACTGCTTTTTAGAGCAAATGAGCTATTTCATTTTGAAAAATTTCTCCCAGCTCCTCTAAGCACAGAGTTTGAGTTCAGATTTGAACTGCCGAAAAGTGAGCATGCATTCGTTTGAAGGTGAACAATCCACCTCAGGCCTCTCTCTAACTGCAAGAGAAAATGAAATGTTTCACCTCTCCTCTTTGTTATACGAGGTTGTGATACAGCCAAATAGCATGTGAGTAGAAGGTCAATGGGTAAAACTTTTTGAAGTGCCTAAATGACTTCGGCCCTTTTGAAAGTTGTACTTGGTGTTTTTACAGCCATATAACTATCTACAGACATGTAATACGAAGTTATGATTCTTGATTTTAACTCTATAATTGGAATGTTCAGGAGTGTGCTGTGTGCATCATAGAAGCAAATAAAGACACAGTTTGTTCTGCTGAACATAAATATCTAATTATGAACCTAAATTTGTTGAAAGATTTTAAAACTGGGGTTATTCAGTAAGGCATAGCTTAATAATTCTGTTATATTCTGTTTAATATTTTACTCGCTATTCAAATGGCAGCAAGATTCACAAGAGTAAATACCACAGACTATTGGCACATGCGACAAAATACATGGATTCCAGTTATATACTTAAACCAAATTAATGATACATTGAAGAGAATATGTTGAATTTTGTAAAAGCAGAGTACTAGCAGTATAGTTAAAAAAGAGATGCAAAATACTGAAACACCAACTGTGTGTAGTAGAACATCAGAGTTATGAACACCAAAGTGATGAACTGACCAGTCAACCACACATCTCATTTGGAACCAGAAGTCCACAGTCAGGCAGCTGCAGTGAGAAAGAGGTGGGGGAGAGGGAGGAGAAGTAAATACCGTACAGTACTGTATTAAACATACACTATTAAAAATAAAGGCAAAGCAGCATTTATCTTCTGCACAGTAGTGTTTCAAAGCTATATTAAGTTGATGTTCAGTCTTAAACTTCTGAAAGAACAACTGTAACATTTTGTTCAAAGTTACAAACATTTCAGAATTATGAACAACTTCCATTCCCAAGGTGTTTGTAACTCTGAGGTTCTATCATACATCTGAGATGGGACTTTCTTCCCTTGCGTTTGCTGCTCTTGGGGAAGATTTCCTGTTAAAGGAGTTGACAAGTCCAGTTAGCCTCTCATAGGGGAAATATGTTTTCCCTTGATTATATTATATTATATTTTATATTTATATTAATGATAGATATCTGTATGTGTATATATATTTTCTGTATATACAGGTCTCTTTTATGCACTTGCACAAAGAAAACTAGCACTGATGCAATATTTAAGATTGAAAACAATCAAATGCCCAAAAGTCATGAGTATAATTGGAAATAGGGAAAGCAATGAGTAACTTTGTATATGTATCATGGGACAGATCCTCTGCTGGCATAATTTGTCATTGCTCCATTGACTTCAGCAGTGGAAGGTTGATTGGTAAATGTTTTATCAGCATAAAGTTTGGGATGAAAGTCTTGCACATAAGTGGCAAAGCCACAAGGGAATTACGCAGGTCATGTTGGATGAATGCCCATAAAAGCTTTCTGTCACATCACATAATCATGCACTCAGTGTATGCTATGTGTCATGCAGAAAAACTATTTTAGGGATGCTCAGAGTTTTGGGAAAAAAATTGGGATCTCTCTCTTTCTCTCTGCCTATAAAGCCAGGATCTTCAGTTATATTGAACACAAATGTACAGGGTCTCTGATTTTAGCTTGTTTTTTAGAGATTTTTATGGCATAAGCAGCTTTTCCATAACTAAAAAGGTCAGTTTTTAAAGTCCAATGACTCATAGGCTTAGAAATCGGAAATTTATACCATTGGAAAGAAGTGGATTCCTGTCGTCTTCCCAGTTGTACTTACTTCTAACCTAGGAAAGTCCCAGCAATATAAGGACAAAGAATTTTAAAAAAAAATGCAGACGTTAACAAGCTCTGAGAACAGTAGGTTCGGTCACAAAGGAAGAAAATCTGAGGGCTAAAAGGAGTTCAGGATAGCTAGCATTTTCTGAAGAAGGCCGTATTAAAGGCACAGCTTCAAACTATCTTGTGAAAGAAAGATTGGAAGAATAGTGTGAAGTCAGTATGGATCCATTAGTTCTATAATGATCTGAAAAATCAGAAAACAAATCCTACAGAAAGTGGAAACATGGACAAAGATTGCCAAGGATGAATACAAAAGAATAGCATGAGCATTTAGGGACATATAAAACCTCTTCTTATTGTCTTTTAAATGTATTACATACAAGAGAAAAATGAAATACAAACCCTGCCAGAGCTCTACTCTCTGAATACATCCAGCCACAGGCAGAGCTGGTATAGCCTCACAAATACAGACATACCAGATTTGTGAGGCTACACTGGCACTCGGCTCTGAGCCTGCATGGACTCTATTATCCCTCAGCCAATAAACAGTAGGCACACACTAATTCTCATACTCCAAGCCCCACCCTTCTCTTTCTCCCTCCCGCCAAGGGTCCAGCCCTTGTACCCTGGACACCCACCATATTCACAGATCTGCTGTTCCCAAATGAATAGCACACACCAGCTTACCAGTTACTCCTCAATATCACTGCTCCACTTAACACACAGTGCTTAGATTTGTTCTAAGTGAAAACAAGTTTAATAAAGAACAGAGATTTGAGAAACAAGTAGAATTCATGAAAACAAAGGATTATACTTAGAATCATTATATACATTCTCGAGCCTAATCTTAGCTGTATAGAAAGGGGCACCTATATCTCTGTTCCATGACTTGATGTCTCTGTATATGGAGGCTGATACTGTATTTTGAAATGAAGCAGGTAAAACTTTGAGAGGCATGAGACCTCCAAGGTATGGACTTGATGTGGTTGTTACTGAGAGAAGGTCTATACAGCCTGTGTTTATTCAGAAGGTCAAACTAGATTTGAAGACTGTAATAGTCACTTATGGTCAGGAAATCTCAACTATCAAGAGTTGGTGGCAGTGTCAGACAGGCTAGAGTGTACAACAGGTGTTGCAACCCCGTATGTTGTCTTTGCTGACCTTATTACATTTATGTATATTTTCTGTATAATATGTTCTCCTCTATGGGAGAGTGTTACCACAGCTCCTCCAGGAAAAAAAACAAAACAGTGTGGGCTGATTATCCTTGGGATTGTAAATGACACCCGAGAAGCACCACCCTCTGAGGTGTCTCGCAGGTACTGGTTCAGGATGGGTTTTCCATAGATTAGGAAACCAAGAACAGGTATAAAAGAATGAGCTTGAAAAGACTTGTGACATTCTTTCCTGATCCAGTAAATGGATGTGAACTTTCATCCAAGGGCCTCCCAATCCTCCTGAAGGGTGGCTAATCAGGGCCCATAAGACTGATGGGAATGTTTAGTATGCATCTAAATCTGTTTGTTACCCTAAGAATAAGTGTGCTTGCTTAGAGACTGGTGTTTGGATTATGGACAAATAATTCCTGTCAGGGCCCTTGGAAAGAAAACAAAGCCTGGGTTAACACAGCATACAGCAGGAGACTGTGCAGTCTTAAAATCCCCGGACAGAAAGGAGTGGGACATGGGTCTGTGCCCAGAGGCAGGTGAGGCTGGAGGCTGAGACCTGACAGAGCATTCCTGGTGTGTACGATGAGGGGTGGCTAACACATTTACTTAGAAACTGTGACACGTTGATACTCAAATCTCCCAAGAGGCTTAGAATGCACTGCCAGAACCAATATCAGGAAAGGGAAGAGACCTTTTGTGTCCTAGGTGGTACTGCCAACCCCAAGCATTTTAAAATCATGATGCAAGCTCTAAAAAAATCATGAAACTGATTGAAAAATTAATGGGATTTAAAAGCTAAAAAAAAAGTGTCTTTGCCTTCTAGTTTCTGAGTCTTTGGGGTGCACACAGGCCACATTCTGAAGGCTTCTCTTTGCAACCATGAGAGCTAGAAACTAACTTTTTAAAATTTAAAATATAAAAGCAGAGATTTGCATTTAATTGCATGCCTTCAGGAGCTGGAACACTACAAAACTACCAGATATCATGGATTTCATGATGCTGGCTAGATAAAGAAGCTTCTCCTAACCCCAGACCTCCCTGACACTGGGGGTGCAGGCAATTCATCCCTCCTTCCCTTCCCCAAATGACTGGGAAAGAACAGGACTGAAGATGGTCCCAGCAGTGCCTTTTGACCACATGACTTTGGCCCATTGGTGTGGGGGCAAAAAGTCTACAGTGATTCTTCCCTTCACTGCTCCTTCCCCACTCTGGAGAAGGGATGAAGCAACAGGGAATGGAGTAGAAGACAAGGTATGGAAAGATATTGAAGAGGAAGCTAAAAATAGTGTGTGTTGAGTTGTGTTAAAGTTGCTGTGAGGATTTGAATTGACTTATTGCAAATCAGTTCATCTCGCCTCATCACCACCTTCTGCAATCTATTACTTTGTGCTAGGGGTATATCTACACTGGCAACTTAGGTCGACTTAAAGAGGCTTAAGTCGACCTAAACAAAACCACGTCCACACTGGGTTTTTATTAAGTTGACTTAAGCATTTCCTCAAATTGACTTAAGGAAAGCTTAAGTCGACTTAATGACACCTGGTTTTAGGTTGACTTAAGCCTTAAGTCGACTCCTTAAGTCAACTTAAAGCCATTGTGGATGGGGATTAGGCCTAAGTCGACTTAACAAAGTTGACTTAACTTTTCTAGTGTAGACATAGCCTGGGAGAGGAATTCGGTCCTACTGTCCAGGCCTTAGGGATAGGGTGATTGACAGAATGTTTGTTTTCTATCCCCCTTCCGAATATGGAGGGGTACAGGATGGTGGTGGTGGTGGGCTTCTGGAAGGATCCTATCAACCGAAGAACCAGGCATTCTCTTTCATATCCTCATGCCAGTTTTCTCTGTGCAGTATGGAACTCCTCAGAGATTCCAGCACCATCTAAAGGTCATGGGAGGTCTCTCCATACTTTCTATCCCTGTGCAAGTTTTAAAGAGAGAGGGCTCACATTATCACCAGAGAGGAAAACAGTTTTTTCCTAAAAGTTGCCTGGCTGGGACCAGATGCTACCTCCTTGCCCTTCAGAGCCTGTCTGACCATCTGCTACCACTTATACTATCAGAGATCCCTCTTCTCTGCTTTTCTTAGACTTTCCTAGCCACCCACCTCCGACATTGTATTGTGGTGAACAGCAGCACAAATGATCTAGGAAAGCTGAAGGAAGACGCATCTCAGACACTGCAGCAAGCTGCTAAGGTTTCCTTGTCAGATTACTGGGGTTAAGAATGGTTAGTCTCAACCATGGCTCTATATTTGAAGAGGTCCTTCTGTATTTTGAAGATGTTAGCCCACTGTGATGGGTTTTTCCACAGAGGGCCCTTCAGTGTTTCACAATCTTTAGTAATTACAAGGACTGTGGAGAGAGTCAGAGTAAATTTTCTTTATATCTCCTGAAGAGAAGATGAGATGTGATACAAAGCAGAAGGATTTTTTTTAAACGTACGTTTGTGAATCTCAGCCTGATACAATATCACCCCAAGTATACTTATGTGGCCCCATTACCCTAGTATCTGAACCTGTATTAATCTTTAGTTTATCCTGTCAACCCCCCTGAGGTAGGGAATGGCTATTATCCCCATTTTGTAGACGGGGATCCGAGGCACAGAGACATTAAGGGTACATCTACTCTTAAAAGACCAGCCCTCACCAGGATGACTGCAACTGACTGGGTTAGTTATCTTGGGCTCAGGCTACACGGCTAAAAATTGCTGGTAGCTGTTGAGGCTCGGGCCAGATTCTAGGCTCTGGGCCCCTCCACCCCTCAAAAGAACCCAGAGTTTGAGCTCCAGCCTGAGCATCTATACAGCAATTTTATAGTCTCATAGCCTGAGCCTGAGTCAGCTGACTCAGACCAGCTGCAGCCATGCCATGGGTTTTTTGTAGTGTAGACGTACCCTTAGGGTACGTCTACACTTGCAAGTTAGGTCGACTTAAGGACGTTTATGTTGACCTAAATAAAGCTGCATCCATACCAGGCTTTCTTTAAGTCGACTTAAGGGCTTTCTTTAGTTGACTTAATAACTACCGGTCTTTAGGTCGACTTAACCACTAAGACGATTTGTTAAGTCGACCTAAAACTGGTGTGGACACCCTAGCTTGACTAAATTCCTTAGTCGACCTAGGGGTGGGGACAAGGGAGCCGCAGCTCCCCAGAACCTGCAGCTTCCCGGCAAGAAGGGAGCTGCGCGGGGCTCCCCAGCCAGGGCTCCAGTGGTGAGGGAATCCCCTGCTGCCCCATCCGGGGCTCCAGTCACGCGGCTGGAGCTCTGGAGCGGCAGGGGATTCCCTCGCCGCTGGAGCCCCAGCCGGGGTGGCGGGGGATTCCCTTGCCTCTAGAGCCCTGGCTGGGGAGCCCTGCGTGGCTCCCTTTGGAGCCCTGGCTCTCCGTGGACCTAGCCAGTCAACTTAAGAGTCTAGTGTAGATTCTCTAAGTTGACTTAACTAGGTCAACTTTAAGTCGACTTAAGTCAACCTTGTTAAGTCGACTTAGTGTTTCTAGTGTAGACATAGCCTTAGTGTCTAACCCAAGATCAAAAAGGAAGTCGGTGACAGAGAACAGACACCAAATACCTAAATTCCAGTAGTCTGTTTCCTGCCACCATCCATGGGGCACTCCATTACTAATTGCTATTGGTTTTGCGCCGCCATCACCCTCCATGTCTGCTCTTTCTTGCGCAGTGTATGAATATATATTTTTTAAAAAACTGTGGTGTAGAGGATTTGAGTCTTCTAGACAGTACTGCTGAAAAAAGCAATTTACAAATTCAATTCCTGCTGTCATAAAGTTGCATTGATCAAAGAAGATCTGATTCTTCAGCTCTTACTCACTCATTCCAAGTAGTGTGTGAGTAGCCCCGCTATCTCAGTGGAACTGCCTGCATATGTGTTACAAATCCATGTTTAGAGATCTTCTTGATAAAAATGAGACAGGGTTACACATTGTGTCCGCTTCTTAAAGTACAATCGTAGTCTACTGAAAATCGAGATCATGCGAGTTTTTGCCCCTTCTGCTCCACGGGAGGTTTCTGTCCTCCCTGAGCTCGCCTTAAGGACACCAGCATTATGGTTTGACAGGTGTACCACCCCAGTCAAACTCCCCACTTGACACCGTCCCCGGAGTGGGTTGTGCTCGGCATGCGCTGGGCGCTTAGAGCCAGAAGCGATACTCTTATCATTTTTTTCACTTACCCGGTGAGGCGGGGGGAGAGCCCCAAGGGGCTCTCGCTTCTGGCTCCAAGTGCTGACCTGCTCCAGGGACAGTGTCAGGTGTTTTACTGGGATGGGTACACCTGTCAAACCATAACGCAGGTGTCCTAAGGCGAGCTCAGGGAGGACAGAAACCTCCCGTGGAGCAGAATTGTAATCTACTGTGAGTCTGAATTATAGGTCAGACAGATGTTTTGTTATCTGATCTCGTACTAGGTTAAGTCTTGCTCCATTAAAAGAGTAACTGATTTTTTAGGTGAGTATCTTCTTTAAAATTAGAATGACATCATTATGATTCTGAAAGTGAAAATGCCATTGTAATTTGTGTTCATCTCCATGATCCATAGAAAATGATGTGACTGGAAGGAAAGCTGAGGAGGGAAGAGACAAATTTAAGAGCCACTTGATGAGATTGCTTTGTGTCTGGGCTTTATGCCAAAAGTACCAAGATTTTGCTGAGAAAATTAGTGTGTTTTGAGAAACACAATTTAAATGCACTGCACTGTAAGAGTTTGTGTCTTGCACAGCACTGATACACTTGCTAAGAAGTATCCTACGAGTGATTGACGTATCAGTGCCAGAGGATCATTAGTAAACCATATATATTTAAAAGACTCCCCATGGAAGGTAGATTGATTATGGCTATATGAGTGGATCTCTTCTCTCCATGTCTGGATCTTTTATGCAGGAGGGAGGATCTGTGGTTTCATGATATTCAGTAAGAAGAACTGTCTGGATCAGGAACTCTGATCACCCATTAACATGTGGACAGCATTTTCCAACCAAAGATGACTGACATTCTTGTCTTGCAATTCAACTAGGTATGGTAACACCGAGTCCTTTGGTACCGAGATGACAGTAGAAATCTGCAGAGTATGCTTATATTGCATACATACATTACTTGTATGCATGTATTCAGCAAGCTACAAATAATGGCAAATGCCAGCATTCTAAGGATTAAAGATATACTGTGAAACTTGCATAGATTCAGCAACAAAGAGAATCTTCCCTTAGGATACAACAGGCTGCCTATGCTGAATGGAGTTGAGTTGATGCATAGCCGAATAAACAGAGAGCATTTCTTCTGCCAGTTCATGCCTGACAGTTGCAATTTTGCACCACAGAGCAGGTGAATGGCTTCATGACACCCAAATGGTCTTTCATTTATTTGCTGTCTCTGAAGAAGTGAAACTTATTCAGGATCTTAGGGGTATGTCTACGCTGCAGTGTATGCCCAGGGTCAGTGGGACTTGAGTCAGCTGACAGTGAGTTAGAGAACCCAGGTTTGAGTATCCACACTGACTGTTATCCCTAAGTTAAGAATTTACAAACCTGGGCTCAAACCTTGGGCTCTGGCATCCACACTACAGTGCACAGAACTGTGTCTAATCAACCATATCCTAGACTTCCTAGCAACCTTTCAACCTGTGCCCCTCTAGCCCTTTGACCATGGTGCACTGTGGGAAAACTGGACTGTCCACCCAGGATATTATGGGGCTTTTGAACTGGCCACCAACACATCCTGCCACGTAATCATTATGGGTGCATCTACACTTGTAATTAAGTGCCCCCCCCCACCACCGTGGACCTCTCTGAGGTCCACCTAGCTCCTAGAAGTCGACCTAGGCATCCAGTGTGGATGCTCTAGGTCGACTTTGTAAGGTCTCCCCTAAGTCGACTTAAAATTTAGGTGTGGACATGCTAAGGCGACTTAACAAAGTCGACTTAAAGTCGACTTTGTTAAGTAGACTTTGCTAAGTCGACCTAAATTAACAAGTGTAGACATAGCCTATGGTCTGTGTGGCCTCAACTATCAGAGCCAGCAACATGAAGAACTTCTCTTGCTTGCACTTTCACTCTTGCGTCAGGAAACTGACAGAGCTCCTGTGAGATACTGGTTGATGTTTTGGTGGTGGTTTCTGATTCACCA
>ML685790.1:6630465-6812627 GCA_007922175.1 Pelusios castaneus | reverse complement strand
GTAAGGTTGGTGTCATTTCCTTCCCAGCTCTACAGAAATGGAAATTTTTGTCCAGATGGTACAGGAATCATAAAAAGATGCCTGTAGAAACAAGTTTTTCTGTTAATTTGCACTTAAACAAGCATAGCTAAAAACATCTATTTTCATCAGCTCTAACCGCTGCCCATTGAAAGACAAGTGCTTTACAGTTGTTTTTCTGTGATTATAGCATGTTTAAAAATAGTGAATATTTTATTGCAAATTAAAGTAAAATTTAATTGAAAGTACAGTAATTAGTGCTTTCTTGGTTGTGTAATTTCAAATTATGTAAATCACAACTACAGTAAGAGGAGTCTAAGAACCAATTTATATTTGTTTAACAGACGATAAATTATTAAACTTGATTGTTTGACATGCTCACTCTGAAGTATTACTAAATCATTGGTACTGATCTGCATGCAGGTGCCATTTTTATTTGTAAAGTGAAAGATAGGTTGTTTTGTTTCCTATGTGAAATGTTTGTGTGACACTAGTGAGTTGGTGAGAGCAAAAGAGAGAGTTGATGGCTTGTATTGACTGTTACTTCTACCGACCTGAATAAAGAGCCCAGGGCTGGCTGGCTAGATTCTCCCTCTGCATCTATGCATTGTGTGTGTCTGGATCTCAGGGAACCGGTTACAGTACCTTGATCACATGTCAACTGGTTATGATGTAAAGTAGAGAGGCTAATGATGCCACTTGTATAAGGGAACTCAGGGACTTTATACCAGCTGAAGATAGGCATAGAAAGCCCCTGCTGTGCTCCTGGAATGCCCCCTACTTCTCACAACTGTGGGAATGCCCCCTGGAATGCTCCTGGAATGCCCCCTACTTCTCAGAAACTGTGTGCAGGAGTTTTCTCTGCTGCATTATCCAGCTTGCTCCAGGGGAGAGTTCCCCTGTGCCAGTAGGAATTCTCTGCTGGCCAATTTTCCCTGGTTTCTGTTCTCTTTAGGCATTCATACTTCAGTCCCACGTATATTGGCCAAGATGATGGCTGTCACACAAGTAACATTCAATGGGTCAAAGCCCAGGAAGTTGACCTAAATGGAGGCTGCATTGTATCTCACAGAGATCGTGGGCCTTCAGTAAGGATCTAAGAACTTGTCCACACATGTCAGTACCGTAGTAGCCCTTTGGTTCAATACTAGGTTTGTCAGAAAAAACAGTGTTGAATTCCTCATTGCTTGAATATTTTGCTAAGTGACAGAAAAATGTGTTTCATTTAGGCAGTCAGAAAAAGAAAATAGGCAGAATGAGCTTAAAGGGCTTAAATGCACAGGACAAAAGAGATAATTACCTTTATTTGATAAAACAAAATTGGTCAGTAAATCTGGCTGAACAGCAACTTACTGTTCATAGTGTGTCTGGGGAGCAGGCAAAGCTTTAACTTTAACAACTTCTCTCTTATCTGTATTTTCTCCCCCTTACCTCCTTCATGATGTATTGATTTCACTTGTAGAAAAAGGTATAGCAGTTCTTTAGACACACTTTCCTGGTCATCGGCTCACAATTCAAATTTACCGATGAAGCTGACATTTAGAACAATGGGGAAAAATAAGAACGAATTAGGAGATTGACAGTCTGATTTTTCTTTGTTCACTTCATGTATAGGAAGAGAAAGAAATCAAATAAATTTACTCCATTAGTTTCTGGACAGAGCCAATAAAAATTCTGCAAAACTTCTGCACAGCAGAACTCTATTATAAGCCATTCAAACCTCACTCTTTTTCAAGGCTTCTACAGCCTTGCTTTGGTTTCTCTGATCCGCAATGCATGCAACATTTTATTAAATCTGTCTTTTCCCTATTAGCTTCTAAATATGAAAACAAACCTGCATTTCTAGTAGGACAGGTGGCAGCTGCATAAAAATGTTTGTCATTGTATTGCCCGGTTTTGCACAAATTTTTAAAGATCTACCAGCATTTCCATCATAAACCTCTGTTTTCATGTCCTTAAAGCAAGGACATTTTCAGTAACATCTGGGCTCAGATATCATTTACAAGTCAGCACAAACGTGGTTTATTTCTACTTATGCAAATGTGTCAAACTTTGGAATTTAAAAGAATCCTTATATTTTTAGTTTATTTTAGATATTATTTTGTTCTCCTGGGACTTTTCTGCTGTATCTTCCAAAATGCTTCTACTAGTTCAGAATGCCTTTGACTGCCTTCTGAATAGTGTAAGTCACTTAAAACACACTACATCTATGCTCTATATGTTGTGTTCACTCCTTATTTGCTTCCAAGAGCAATTTGGGGGTGACAGTTTTAATTCAATTAACCATATGCAGTTTGTGGGGTCATTCGTGAAGGATCCCTAGATTTGACCTTTGTAGCCTGGAGAGTCCTAAACTGGGGAATTTGCTCCCCTGTTTGTTTTGCTTTCATGGTATCTGAGCTTGCTGACCTTCGGAGCTCACTGGGAGAGCTATCTGTTTATCCAAGCATTTACTTGAGGAAAATAAGTGGGTAGCTACTGCAATGCTCAAGTGGCTGATGTCAATATAAAATTATCTATGCTAAGAAAACTTTCAACAATTTTTTTTCTGTTGTTGCTAACATTGGTTTAGCATCATTGGTGTTTGAAAGCCTGCTGTAGACAGGCCATTGTTGTTTGCACCATAGTAAGCCACTGTGGTAGCTAAAGCAGGGCTCGAAGACATGAAACTTGAAATGGTGGTAGCTCATCTGTGCTATGAGTGCCATAATGGAAACATCAGTGGGGATGAATTGGTGTTTTCAAGAATAGAATGCTTTTGAAAACCTTGCATTTTCCACACAGCCTATATTTTGGGGATTGGCTGTCATCTTGTCTCTAGAAATGACATGTCCCAAATAATTCCTCTTTCCCCATCGCACTGGTATTGTAAATCCCAGGTTTATCTCTTTAATATGCTCCCTGTCTCTGGCTCCTATTATTGCTGTTCCTTTTACTCCTTATTTCAGCTAAAGTCTTCCCCACTACACCAGTTTCTGTGATATGCTCCCAGTCCTTCCCTGTGCTCACTGAGGTCATTCTCTCTGGGAAGATCTCCCGCTTTGACCAGAACCAGTCTCTCTGACCTTGTTCTGTTACCTCTCCATGATCAGAATGGCCTGATGACCCCCTTCATTTCATACCAGGCCTGCTCCTACCAAGGCATCACCTCACATAACTCTTGAATGCCCCCATGCTCGTTGTTAGACCATCAAAGCAAGTCCTCCATCCTTGGTTTCCACCAGACCCTCGTTTATTTCAAAGGAAATAAAAATGTCAGAATAGTGTCTTTTGTAAACACCAGTGTTTTGGTTTTTTCCGTGTCTCCATTTGGAGCCTGAATAACACTGAGCTCCACTAGTGCTAATTATGGCAGACGAGACTGCTTTATTTCGATACCATAGAAGAGCCACCACTGCTCATGCTCAGCTGTGCTTAGGTGGCGGAGCTGAACCTTAAATTTCTGCATTGGTGAGTTTCAACCCTACACAGGGCTCACTCCCAGCATAGGCTGGCCTGCTATTAGGGCTGCTGTAACTTGCACCCTACTTGCAAATGTTCCCTAAGCATTACTTCAGGGGCACAGGATTGCTAGAGCACTGGATTACCCTTGCCACACCTCTTCCTGTCTCTGCTCTGCCTCCTTCTCCTCCAGTTTTACATCCTCTCATTCAGTCATTGCGGTGGAGCTGATATTCTTGGTGGGGAACTTACGCCTGCCCTGTAGTTCTTGTGTGTCACTCTAACTTGCGCAAAGGGACAGCAGAGCATGCTGAAATGGGCCCCGGTGTCTCTCTCCTAATTCGTAAGAAAAGTACATCATTGATGAAGTCTGGGGAAACAGACTCCCACATGCCAGTAAAGTGCCTAATTTAACATCATGAGAATGAAACTGAGTCACTCTTTGAAAAGTGGTGTATCTGATTAATGGGGTGACTAGCAGCAAAATTACTTCTGTGTGAGAAGTAGTAAACAACTGAAAATGGCACTGCAAAGAGGTGTCAGCTGGCTCTCCTATCATTCTGAGCAGCACTCGCAGGCATTCTTGTCTTCGCACTGGTGCTGAGAGAGCTCTGGCAGAATGTCACAGCATTAGCTGTAGCACAGGGGTCAGACTGCACCTGAGCTCAGTTTGCAGGAGAGGGAGCAAGGATCTGCTCCCTCCTCTGATCTCCTTGCACAGAGGATAGGTATCATGGGAAGCACAAGGACTTACAACAGCAAATGTCACAATTAGTAACAGCCTTTAAGTTTAGAAACTAGGTAGAAGACAGCATCACTCTTCTTCTGCACCAGCCAGCTAACTTTGCTGGGCAGGGAGGCAAGCATGCATCATGCGCTTTTGAAGGCTGCTGCAAGGACTGCAGTGCGTAGGGGCTTAAGGGTGCATTGCTTCTGACTGAGGCATAATGTCTCTACACTTGCTAAAATTAGTTCGGATTAGTTAGTTCGAACTAACTAATTCGAACTAATTTTAGTTAACTCAAATTAGCTTAATTCGAATTAGAAATCGTTAGTTCAAACTAAGCAAGTGCCATGAATGGCACTTGCTAGGTTCGAATTACCGATCCCCATTCATTTCAAAGGCCGGTTAGTTCGAACTAAGAAATTAGTTCAAATTAACATGGCCACATTGGCTAATTCGAACTAGTTAGTTCGAATTAAAGCCTTACTTCTGAAGCCCTATTCGAACTTAGGAAGCCCTTAATTCGAACTAACTAAAACCTAGTGTAGCCATGGCTTTAGTTAGTTCGAATTAAGCCTCCTTAATTCGAACTAACTTGCCAGTGTAGACATAGCCCAAGAGCTCCTGCTGGGGTTGTCTGGCTATACACTGCCTCCATTGGGGCCTGATGCTTAATGGGCTAGCGTAGATCCTGTAATTTGAATCGTGTTGCTGTTTTACAAATGTAAGGGTCATTGTCCATGAATTATTTTGGATTTCTTTGTTTCTGTGTGCTATTTGTGCATTTTTGTGCATATTTTGCAGAGGCAGGGGAAATTCAGACATGGTTATACAACAACCTTTGGGTAATGAAGATCCATGTTACTTTATATATATGTGAGATTTCTCCTCTGAAATGTCTAGCCACCTCATGCTCTTTTTCTCCACAGTTTAGCTACAATACAGTAAAACCCACCCAGGGTTTAATGCCAGTGCTTGCACGTAGCTTATCCTTGATAAAGAGCATTATCAGAATGATGTTGTCATGCCAACGTGCTATATAACAACATGGCTTTGTGGCAGTGATCAGTTAAGAGCATTTGCTAACTTTTTGTAATGATTGAGCGATTAGCAGCTTGCAATGCTCTCAGCGGCTCACTCCAAATATGCTCTCCACTTTGTTTAATTAAAGTGAAGAAAAGAGCATTTGGAGCCAGGTCAACCCACAACAGATCAATTTTTAAGGAGCGTGATTTAAATCAGATGCTGGTTATTATCTTTTTGAAATGTGCGGCAACTGTTCATTACTTAATTAGAAGACCCAGGATTTTCAATCAAAAGGCAGCAAGCTGTGGCTAGTATCTCCTGAACATGCCAAACTGTTCGTTTTAACTAAGACTGACAGTGTGGATGCGAAAGGTAACATGTAGAATTGGCTGAAGGTTGGTATGTGTTAAAACCTTTTCTTTCTTCCTTGTGGCTTGACTGTCCATTATCAGCTCAGGCCTGCATTGGTGTGGATGTGAATATACAGGAGCCACTCTATATTTCCTTACACAGCTGGTAGGGTGACCACATAGGAAGTGTGGAATGTGGTGATTGGGTGAGAGTTAACAGGTGCCTATAGAAGACAAAGCCCCAAATATCGGGATTGGCCTTATTAAAATCAACACATGAACAGCTGGTCACCACCATAGGCCTGTGCAGAGGAAGGCCTGTCTTTGCACCATCATCCTCATGCCTTTAGGGTGGCTAGTGCTACTAGTGCCAAAAACTTCACACCAGGCCTGCGAGTATCTGTCTCCACTGGTAATGATGTAAGAGTCGGGCCCAGTCTGTCCCTATGGTAGAACATTAAATAATTTTATTAATGTAGGATTTATAGTAGAGGTTATCTCCTTAGGTCAACCAAGAAATCCCATACCATCGGTCTAGTGATTCAGTCTACATGTAGTGCTAGCGGAAAGGCAAACTCAGTGAAGCCGAGAACTTTAGGAAACTTTTTGTTTCCGGGAATGTTTTGCCTTTCATATGCATGTTTTGACTTCTCTGGAAACTCCTCGTTCCCCAGGCTATACATTAGGCTTGTGTTTATTTTCATGGACATCTAATTTAAAAAAAATTGTTTACCTATGGCAATAGTTAAGAGAATGGCCGAGAATCCTGCTTGTCCTTTCATTCAGTACCATAGCACCTACTACTAGACCAGTGACTAGGTACGGAGAGAGAGGGCAGCTGTCAGTCTGCACTGCAAATGCAAGTGCCCCACACCTTCTTTATTGAAAAGTGCACTAGATTTGTAGGGAATGGGAGATACTGACCCATAGCACAAGAGAAAGGGCAGAGCCGGGAGGATGGATGTTATACTGGCTCTGCTGGTGTGCTGTGCTATTTCCCCTGTCAGATTAAAGGATTACTGTTCTGTGCAATAAGAGAAATGTTAATGAATAGTAGTTTTATTTATAAATCCATAAGGGTTGGTTGTATGCAGTCTTATAAGGGCTGTGTAAAGTTCACGTGGCCAGTGTGCCTGATAGCCAGTACATGTGTGTCTAATCAGGGCCACAGTCTGCATCAGAGCCATGTGCACTTTATAAAGTGTGTGCAGCATCCCAACGGATTTTATTAAATATGCAGAAACTTCTGGTAGTAATTAAGGGCCCAATTCATTGTCCATTGAAGGCCATGTAAATACCACCATACAAGAGGTAATGAATTGGACCCAAAATAATTCCAGGAATGGTCACCTCCACCCAAAGAATTAGTTATATGAATGCTCCAGCTTTTGCTGTTTCTGTTAGTGCTACATAGATTGACTACATTACTTCATTTAATGGGAGTTGTCCCTTTGATTTCAGAGGGAGCAGAACTAGAGTTATAAAACAATACGAGTACAAATGCCTTTTTTGTGTGTGACTTATTAACCAAATGTGTGGTTTGACTTCTCTGTTCCCAGGGAAAATATCTACTTGAAGCTAAAAATCACACACGAAAATCCAGATTGGTTCATTCAGGGTGAACTTAAGGTGTGGAGCCAAAACCGGGGTTCTCCTGGGGAGCCAGTTTTAACTGTAACGGTGTAGACCAGGATCTTTTACACAATAATAAATGGCAAAGCACCAAATTGTCAGGGGTCCAGCAGCACCACAATAAGTATTAGGTTTAATTTTCTTTAAAATCTTTATTAATAATATGTAAAGAGACATAAATAGCATTAGATGTACAAAAACAATGAAAGTCCTGTGGTACCTTAAAGACTAACAAATTTCTTCAGGCATAAGCTAATCAACTATTGTGAATGGGCCTCATCTACCCTAACTGAATTGACTTTGTCAGCACATGTCCTCCCCTTTGTAATGTTTTTCACCCTTGCAAGTGTGTGTATATATACCTCCTAACTGTAGTTTTCACTTCATGAATCTGACGAAGTGGGTTGCAGCCCATGAAAGCTTATGCCCGAAGAAATCTGTTAGTCTTTAAAGTGTCATAGGACTCTTGTTGTTTTTGCTATATACAGACTAACACGGCTACCCCTCTGGAACTTATTAAATGTACAGATAATGATAAATTTAGAGGTGTTTGCAAACTGTAAGGAAATAATGCAAAGGAACCTAGAAAGGTGTTGTCATTTCCTGCCTATGTTTGAAACAAGACTCAACCTGGAGCAATTCATTATAATGAATATACTTCAGCTAAAAATAATTTGAAACATGGCTATTCAGTAGCAGGAAATTATTTGTCTTATTTATGTAGAAGCATCAAATCATGGGGCAAAGGCAATCATTCTCTGGGCCGTCTCGTTTCTGGTGCTGGAGGAAGATGCATTTCTTGGTACCTCATTTCTGAAATCATCACAAATCTGCAGAAATGTAGAGAGAGTTAAGAATATATACAAGAATGAAAAACAATTACAAGATGCTAGACATGTGAGTCGTAGGCCTTGAGTCTTATGTATACGCTTAATTGCATGCAGTGGGCCCACTGAGTCATACATCATCAGTCTTTGCAGTCTTGGGGCTGTTGGTCATAGAAAAATGGTAAGATATGATTTCTGAGTATGTGAGCACTAGACTTAATCAAATAAAATGGATTTAAGAATACTTTACTCAGTGACTGGAGAAATTAATCAAGTAAGTTCTTTGCTACATATAATTCAACCATCTATGGAGCTGAATAAATATTGGATAATCATTTGTGAATAATTTGTTGTGATTAAAAAATGCCCTAATTCATTATATACACTGTGAACCAAAGATAATTCAAACTGTTCTGATAATTATAAAGATTGCCTGGTAATGTGCACACACAATGGGGCAGAGTTAAAACTGTGGGTTCAGCTCTTACTTTGGGATCTCCTGAATTCTGCGGATTCATTTATTCAATGTTAAGTTTTATTTAAAACAGTTTTTCCTGAAGTTTCTTTTTGTGTTAAGAAAGGAGTAGAGGCAAATTATGAAGAAGTAGGGCCCTTTTTCAGGGCTTCAAGGTACAATGGTTTGTGAGAAGCTGCATACAGAGCCTGACAAATCTTTCGTTATTTGGTTAGGAACATTCTGAACAGTGTCATCACTATCTGAAATCATATTGGAACCCAACTGGCCTTGCCGCACAGAGGCTAAAATCCACTCTATCTATGTTAAACTCAACCCATGGCTAGAGCTTCTCTACAGACACCCCACACCAGCTCTTCCAGACTATGGGGTGTACTACCAGTGGCCAGCGCCTCTGCATTGGCTGCTGAGAATATGAGAGGTACTGGATCTGTAGAAGAGTAGCTATCCTGACTACAGGATCTCCATCGTAGTCTTTTGTCCTGGACTGCATGGAACTAGCACGGAGATCCTTTCCATACGGCTGCTTCACCAACAGATGCCTGGGACAGCCCTCAGACAGGTTGTAGGCAATGGGAAAGGCCTTGTGTTGGTCCTTGGCCCCATGAGGTAATATCAATCCCATAATTCCTCCATGAGCTTCAGGTGGCTTTAGAGTTTGGCAAAACATATTTGCCAGTTTCTGGACCTTGCATGAGTGACATCATGGATCAAATTCAGCTCTGATATGAGCAGATACAGCTGCAGTGACTTCAGCAGAGTTACACTTGCTTTCACCAGTGCTGAACTGGGCTGCACTCTCCAAATAAATATACTCAATTAGTGTCACCAAATGCAGAGTACACCAGAGTAATGTGGGATTTGGCCCTTTTGAATCCAGCAAGATGATTAGAGCCTCAGTGATCCTATTTTTTCCCCTTGAAATTCCTTGAAAGATTTTCAGTAGTTTGGAATTCTTCCATTGATATGTCATATGACTCTGAACTTTGATTTTAATAACTCCTTAGTTCCTTAATTAATTACATAATCTGAACAAAATTTATTTTTCAGGCTACATCTTCCCCTCTTGTTGTGAAATTTACATTAGTAAAATGTTAGTGGTGCTTCAGATTATGCTTTTCTGTTACCTTATTCCTTAAACATAGTAATACTGTGTTGTTTTCTAAGTAGTTGTTAGAGCATGATGGGTCTCTTTCAGAGACTTCTCTGGAAAGCTTTCCAGTCTTGTGCTGGTCTCTCTTGATCTCAAGGTTGTTCTTAGAATTATGCGAAGTTATGGGGTGGAAGAAGTAAGGCCTCATACGTCAGCTACCTTGTTCGGAAGGAAAGAAAGAGCATAATGACTGTCTACAGAGCAATAGTAAACGGTTACCAGCTCACATTATGTGCTCCCGCTATGTTTTTCATTTGCCGATGCAGAGTTGGTGAGATAGTGAAGGGTCTGGTGGGGATTGTGTGGGGAGGTGGTTTGATTTGCTTTCAGGTAATTGATAAATCTTATTTATTACTATATTTTTAGAATATTGTCACGGGCAGTGGATGAGTGCTCGGAATGTAGTTTAGTAAAAATTTGGAAAAATGGCCTCTCTAACTTCTCTGCAGACATTTACAGAAGCAGTTAGGACAAAACATTTGATTGGGGGGGGGGGAGTGTTAAATTTTTTCAAAACTTATTATGTATGAAGATGCATCTGTCCATAGGGGAAAAAACAAAACACTTGGGCTAGTAGAATGTCTCATTAGCTTAGATTAAATGAGTTATTGTGTATTCTGGGCTAGATTGCACTTGCTATTTGTTGGTACCCAAGGTGAGGGAAGATCAAGAAGCCTTTTCCCTTCAAATCCCTGAGCAAGTGCGGGGCACAGCTGGAACCTCTTAAGTAATTGTTTCAGAGTTACAAAGTAAAAACATCTCTCAGCTGGAAACCAGATGAGATGGCTCAAACCAATGGGTCAGTGAAGCTATGCTGGTTTACAGCAGCTGAAGATCTGGCCCACCATGTCCAGCTCTGGCCACAAATTGCAATGTATTGACTTCTAAAATTTGAACTTGGTCAATGTAGCAGGTTCTTCATTCTCGCTCTCTTGCTTTTACGCTTACAGATTTGATGGCTGCTGCAAGATGTGTCCAAGCTGACTTTCCAAAATCAGAGTGAATCAATAGCTCTTTGTGGATTCTCTGAAGTGCTTCCAGTTCAATGTGCAGGGCCAGGAAGGCCACTAGAATGACCAGGTTTCAATGCTTGATGATTCAAGGAAGAGGGTTTTTGGTTTATTAGGAAATGGAGAACATTTTGGGAAAAGAGAAGGCTATACAAAAAGGTGGCTTCATGTAAACCAAACTGCTGGCATGTAAAATTAAAAAGGCTGTAGAGGATTTTTAAACTAAGGACTCTGTGAAATGCCACTGGTGTGGTATGGTTTGGGTGGAGTTGTCCCCCAAGAGTGAATTTTATTAAAGGAGAGACTTGATGGCTTAACAAATCATGAATAGCATTGAGAAAGTGAATAAGGAAATTATATTTACCCCTTCACATAAAATACGAACTAGCAGTCACTGGATTAAATTAATAGAAGGTTTAAAACAAACATAAGGAAATACTTCAACCTGCAGAATTCATTGCTGTAAGATGTCTTGAAGGCCAAAAATATAACTGAGTTTAAAAAAAGAATTAGATAAGTTCATAGAGGATAGGTCTATCAATGGCTATTAGCAATAGCAATGGCTATTAGTCAGAGATACAACCCTGTGCTCTGGGCATCCCAAAACCTCTGACTGCCAGAAGATGGCACTAAATGACAGGGAATGGATCACTTGAACTTGCTCTGTTCTGTTCATACCCCCTGAAGTCCCGGCACTGGTCACTGTCAAAAGATAGGCTATGCAAGTAGGTGGACCATTGGTCTGATGTAGTATAGTCGTTCTTTAGTTCTAATAATCAAAATAGCAGCTGACCTGTTTAGTGGACAGAGGTACACCAGTGAGAAGAATGATTCTGAAGGGACTGGCAACAGAAAGAGGGGAACTCCAGTGTTACTAGACCTCTCAAATTTATTGCAAATAATGTGATTTATGGATTACAATCCAAGATTTCTAAGTTTACAACACTAGAGAACTCTACTGCAGCAGCCATCTATAGTAGACACAACTGATAGACTGAAAGAAATGGTTGATGCTTGGGTGAAGTTTTTAAGAGCTTTCAGCTGCTCTGAATTTCATGGAGTATCCTGGATTTTACAACGCTTAGCCAGAACATCTCAAATTAGCTCTTCATGGTCATTTTTAAAACCTCATTATTGTGTGATTCTATGAAGCTACTGATCTTTTCATGCAAACTACGGCAGAATTCACAAAACATTGTGCTTTTTAAGAAAAAAGAGCTGAGTTCTTTTTGCTTTTGCCTGAAACCTGGGATTTAGATGTAGACCTGCTTTGATTTTTATTCCACACACGTGCACAGACAGCATCAGTCTGTTTTTAAAAAGATTCCCCCCCATCGCAGAAGTAGCCCTGCCTCACGAGCCTTATTGGTACAAGGCTATTTCTTATAATTTCCCATGTTAGCTACCACTAGTTCTTCTTCACTGCGTCTTTTTATACAATTTGCTGAATTCTTACATCATAAATTTCACAAGAATTCAAGTAGATATGAAAAAGAAATTTTCACTGTGGAGCAAACTTGAATGTTCTCTTGGTGTTAAAACAGTATCTCGGTTTCCATAAGAGCTTTCTCTTTCACACTCCACTTTATCTTGAACCTATAGTGAAGCCATAATGCTGTGCTGATGGTATATTGCTAGAGAAGTTATTGGGATTTCAAAAGTCAAACATTATGGATCAGATCCTGGCCCACTGCTCTGGTTTATGTGTTTCTGGGGATTCCCTAGCAAGAAGGTGTCCTTGCTGATGTACAGCTAGCAGTATCATTTCTATATCATGGACCCTCCTTAGAGCAGGGGAATGTTATGGTCAGGAGATGGGTGTTGCCAGAATGCCATGCACATGCACATGGTTATGCCTGGTAAGGGAATCAGTGGTACAAGGGCATTACTTGATGGTATACATTAGAACAGCCCCGAGGCTTTAAGCCAACTTTGATCCTGTCCTCACAACCTGCACTGAGCACAGCTCTGTCAGCTCAGAGGATCCAGCCTTGTGATTGCAGTGCAAGGAAGAAAAGCAGGCTTAGAAGATGATGACAATGACCTGAGGTTGCTCTGACATGCTTTCAGTAATTAACAAAACTGGTCAAGAAAATCCTGCAAAATATCTGAAAGTTCAATAGACTTTTGTTGTAATGTGGCATATTCAAACATTTTTCTCTTCCATGAAAAGTCCTCTTTATGAAAAAGATTTGGCATCTTGGATGCAAAGAGTGATGACATTTAATGATGTATTATGAGATAGTGTACCATTACTACAATCACCATGCAATTAAAGAACCCACTGTTCCTGAAAAACTAATGTTGGATACTTCAGAGAATAAGTTAGGTACTTGGAATACTTCTACTTTGCCATCCTAGTGCTTTCTTATGGTTCTTTGCTTGGTATACATATCTTTTCTGGCCAGTATTATAAATGGAGTGAAGGTTAGATTTGTTGTTTTGTCTTATTTTTCAGATTCCTAATACAGATCAACTCAGGGAGAGAGAAACAATTATTCGGCAACATAGTAGGTAGATATACTCATTCAGAGGGCAAATACTTTCAAAAGTGACTCGTAATTTTGGGTGCCTCAGTTTCTGGATGCTCAGTTTGGCACACTTTAAAGGGGGGCTCACTTTCTGAAAGTGTTAAGTAGTTATCCTCTGAAAATCTGATGTATACAATTGGAAATTGAGCTCCAAAATAATTAGACCTTTTTGAAAATCTTTGGTCTCCTGCTTTATAAAATGCTTGTATTATCCATCATTTGGTGGATCATAAATTATAGCTAGTGTCTGAATCAGATGCCATCATAATTAAAAGAGTGGTAGGGATCAAGAGTAAAAATTCATGAATCCTGCAACTACATTAAGGAGGACATCAACAGGCCAGTAAAATGTTGTGGGGGGTGAGGGTGGGGTGAGGGAGGGCTGAACCAGTGCTTGACTGCTTTGGTAATTATTCCTGATTGGTCTTGCACATTAAGAAATGACATAAGAGGACATTGGATTTTACAACTGTAGGAGAGCTTTCATGAAATATTTAATGACCATGTCTGATAAATTATCTCCTCTCTCTAAATAATGTAATCTAAAAGAATGGTATGGTTAATTATTCACATAGCACAGCTGATGCCGTCTCTCCTAAAGTATTTCCCAACATTCATTTGTTCTATTTGTTATCAGGTTGGCTTTTGAAACACAGAAGATATCAAGAATATACAATAAACTCTCACACACTTTTCTGCTTGCCTCTGTATTAAAAGATGAGGGTTTAGGCCTGGTACTGCTCAGTATTGCTGTAATTTTTTAAGAAGAAGTATGGACTAGTATGGAAGGCGGGAAGGGGAGGCAACCCAAAAGTCCTTGGTCTCCAAAACAAGAATAAGCTCCACAGGAACTGCTGGTGGCAGCAGCAGGTTAGGAAGCCAGAAGAGGTAGAGAACCTCTTAAGTAATTGCAGTGGTCTTTTTTGTTTAAAAAAAAAAAAAGTACTGGTACTCATAGTAAACTTGAAAATTGCATCTCCCACTATTCTTCTTCCTGCACCACCCCGCTTCTTCTAGCAGCGCGCTCCTTTCCCCTGCTGACCCTGCCCTCCAGCTGGGCAGTGGGGCTGTCAAAACAGGTTCCAGAACTTTGTGACCTTCTGTACTGTCACAAAAAAAGCACTGAGTACTTGAAGTGTAGGATGAACAATGCTCGAGGGCCTCAGCAGGGGGCATGGAGAAGGGGAGGTTGAACCTGTTAGTTTCATAGGGTGGCTGCAGTTAAGATCCTGCTCCCATAATCCTTCATTAATGGGGTGTAAATTGGAGTGCCAGCAGCAAGGGGGCAAGGAATCACCTAAATAATCTGTCCTTGAAAAAAGAGGGAATGGGTCACCTGGGATTTGTGTCCCATCACTGCATTCAGGAATTTTCTGCCTTCCTTACTTCCTACTGCCAGGTGCCTGAAGGACCACATAAGGGGAGAAGGAATGGAAGCTCTGTTGGCCAACCCCCTCTGCCATCTGGCAGACTTTCTCCCTCCATGCTGGCAGAACAGAACTCCCTCCAGTACCGGTCCTTCCTTCTCACACAGCTGACTAGTTTTCTTAGGGAGCTGAGTTACCCTCTTTTGAAGTACGAAGCTATGTTTCAGGCACCAGAAAGGGGAGCAGAGCATTTTCCATCACCTGGAGAGATTCCTGGTGGTGGTTAACTCCTAATTTATCAAAAAAGCACCACACCCACATTGGAGAATTACTGACCCCAACTCTCACGTGCACAGTGAGGATCAAAGGGAAGTTTAGGGCAAAGGCCTTCATGGAATTTATATATAAGCCCAGGGTCAGATCCTCCGCTGATGTAAATCAGGATAGCTCTGTAGAAATTAACTGGCAGGGCCAGATTAAGACATACTGAGGCTTTATGCTATATCAAGATTTAGAGGTCCCGTACCATAACAACAAAATAAATAAAGAGAAAAAAGTGTATTACATTCAAACAGGAAGGGCAATGAAAAAATTAATGATAGAACTTTATATTTACATATATACATAGGTGAAGATGCAATCAACAACTAGTAATCTATATAAAACTTGCAATTTGCAAAAAACCTTATTTACATTATTAAATACCTCATAATTTCTTAATTAGCATATATTTAATACTTCACAAAACACAAGAATTAGGTGTCCCCCAATGAAATTAATAGGCAGTAGGTTTAAAACAATCAAAAAGAAGCATTTCTTCCCATAACACAAAGTTAACCTAAACTCTTTGCCTGAGGCTGTTGAGAAGGCCAAGACCAAGGCCCAGTGTTCAAAAAAGAATTGGATAAGTTTATGAAGAATAGGTCCATGAATGGTATTAACTGGAATAGGCAGGATGGATTGTATGCAATACTATGCTCTGAAATGTTCCTAATCTCTTTTTGCCAAAAGGTGGGACCAGATGACAAGGGATGATGGATAGCTCCATAACTGCTTGTCCTGTTCATTTCCTGAAGCATCAGGCACTGACCACTGTGAGAAGATAGGTTACTGGGCTAGATAAACATTGGTCTGATCCATTATGGCCATTCTCATGCTCTTATGTAAAAATTAATTAAAACATAAAAAATGTTTAGTACAGAAATTATCCAAGATAACAACCTCTCAAGATAGTGATAATGTGAGATAATGACTTTGGCAAATAAAGCATTTTAAAAATCTTCGCCTACTAGGAAAGATTTATATAAGTTTCCCAGTCACAAATCTAGCAAAGTCACTAAATCACAGTTCAACAAACAAATGTTCCTTTAATGCATCTCTCCCTTCTTCTGCCACCGCACCCCACTCGCCATGTTTGTCCTTGGTCAGTACTGAAGACCCACAGTTCAGAGGTGATTTTGCATTGGTCAGTACTGAAGACCCACAGTTCAGAGGTGATTTTGCATGAATTCACCTTTCAGGGAAAAGGGGAAAGGAAGGCACTGTCTGCTGCTACCTCCACACTGTGACCTGACTTTTGTGATTTTAGGACTCTCAGTGGGGGAATTTACAATGATGCAAGCTGGCAGTCTCTCCACAGAAACACTGTGACTGTCCCATAGCAGATCCAAGCACTAGCATTTATCAATGATTTCAGCTATAATGGTCACTAAAAATAACAAAAGACACTGTATGGAGTCTGTCTAAGAGCTACAAGCACTATTTGACCAGCTTAATCCTTGTTAAAAGATAGCGCTGATTACTAATCAGATAGTGCTTGTAACTCAGGCATCTGTCCCCTCTCCACCTCCCCCTTCTCCTCTCTCTCAACTGAGAATCAATCTGGCATGGCATCTTGAACCCTCTTACTCCTTAATGAGTTCAGTTCACTCATTTCCAAGTTCCAATCAAGGACTAAATTGGTATAGCACTATGTTACTAGCAGCTGACAACTGGGGTGTTGGGGTGTTGGTAGGCCCTCATAATCTGAGGCTTACTTAGCTTGTGCCTAAATCCAGCACTGGTAATGCTAACTTCACCGGCTGAGGACCTGGTCTTCTATGTTCAGAGACAGGAATGAATGCTATAAAACACATGAGTAATGTATTATTAAAGACCTTGTGTAGCATCTGGTCTGCAATTCTATCTCAGATTTCAAACTGATTTATGCCTTGAGTTCATGTGCTTTTAATATGACAAATACATCAAGTTGCTGAGTCAACATATCACATCATTGGGCTTTCTACTTTGCAAAATCAACAGGCATTATTATATGCACTATTGCATTGTAATTCAGTCCTATCTTACTGTAGATGTTTCACTATAATGCATTCTATGAAGATATTCTCATACTGGATATTTTTCTGTTCAGGAAATAGGAATGAAGGCCACAGGGCAAGATTATTTCATTATATGCAGGAGAAGATTTCTTAGATATGTGGGTGATGTATTCTGGGCATTGGAGGTTGGAATTTTTCTCATAGGATCAAGTGAGAACAAAGGGCCTGATTCTTGTCTCAATTACGTGGTATAATCAGGAGTAATTCAAGTCAACAGAGTTTCAGTGAGGTGAGAGGAGAATCGGACCCTGAATGTTAAACCCTAACTCCACGTCCACACCGTCCTTAAGTCGACTTAAGGCTTAAGTCAACCTAATGGGTGGTTCTTATTAAGTCGACTTAAGCTTTCATTAAGTCGACTTAAGGAGTTCCTTAAGTCAACTTAATGAAAGTCTGGTTTGGATAGGGAGTAATTTAGGTCGACTTAAGCCTCCTTAAATTGACCTAAATTGCTAGTGTAGACATTCCCTAAATATTTAAACTGCTCTGATTCACTTTCTGACAAAATATCTAACTGCTGTGAGAGGGCCTGATGCTTAGAGGTGCCAAACACTTCATTGGCTCAGATTACAATGTTCACTTAGGGTACAACTTCTAATGCATGCTGTATTATAAGATAAGGTGTAGCAATGGCTAACAGGAACACTGAGCATCTATGATATGAAGAGAGATGGGCACTTGTACATTTATTTTCTTTGTCTTGGTAAAAATCTCTGCAGGATGGCACCAACTCCTAGTGCTGTGGGCAGTCTTGCACCCTATAACTGCAAGGAGCAATGTTAAGGAGGAAGTTTATGCCATCTGTTATCAACGGCCAAGGCCCATGGTTTTTAGTAGAAACTATTTCTGAAATCTTCACTCCTGTGCATGTGGCCTTTTGCATGCTCCAAAAGGATCTCAGCCTCCATTTGGCTCTTGGGGGACTTTCACTCATGCTCAAATCACTCATGTGCCCTGTGGTTTGAACAGCTTTTGGGGGGCTTGCTAATGCTCAGTTGGGATTTTCTGAAGTGCTCTATGGGCTGAGGTGGATGCTCTTGACTTAGCTGTATCAGAGGCAAGCCCCAGCCACCCACTGTTTATGATGTGTACTGTATATCTGGGACTCTCAATTTAAAACACAAATGGATAGAGTGAGTGACAGGCAGAGTCTGCACATTTTTTCAGGGGATTTGGGTCAGAGCAGAGAGCACTCTGACAGTGCTCCTGGTTTTAAGAGGCATTACCCAGTGCCTCAGCTCTCTGCTGTGTGCCCTAATAAGAGCCTTGTTTGAAAATCACCATCTGTGTATTGAAATCCTGCAAACACATAGCAGCAGCTCAGCACTAACTGACATACCTATGGAACCGTAGTGCGGCACACAGGAGTGCCGGTGAAGAATGATCTTTATTTTGTGGTCCTTCTTGTGTAACAACAATCAAGTTTACAAAAGATTGATACACATCAATGTTCAGTGCCCTCAGAGTTCAGTGGCTGCTGTTACAATCAGTTCTTACCAGAATGGCCTTGCCAGACACACTGGGAGTACTCTAGCAGGTAAAATGGAAGGTAACAAAATGCCCTTGCAAGTAGCAGCTCTTGGTAGCACATATGGAGATCCTGCTATTGGCTTAATCATCCATCAGGTATTAAATTGAGAGGGATAAATAGCATACCATTCACAGAACTGCTGGATACATAGTTTACCAAAGTATAGTTTGGAATTTCCTGAGGTGGCTTATGAAACCAAGCATGGACATAGTCAGAAGCAGCTTCTCTTATGACTATAAGCCCATTCTATTCCTGCATTAATTTCTGCAAGTAATAGATCTGAATATAGCAAGGCAGCACTATATAAAGGATGCTTGTATCTTCAGTACCATACCATATCATTTATGGTGCCCCCTCATTGTCCCCTCTGCTGGGAAGTGGAGTTAGGGGCTCTGAGGCCCTGGTTGGTGCTGCGGAGTACGGAGGGTGGTGGTGGTGGAGAAAGGGCGCATACTGCAGCCAGCATTGCTGCGATCCCAGGTGGCTGTGGGGGCTGGGCCGCGCTGCTGCGTGGGGAGGGTGGGACTGTGGGCTGGTGCGGCTGCAGGGGGGGGCACCTTGCTCTGTGTGTGTGCGTGGGGGGGGGGGTGCAGGCTGGGGCTGCTGTTGGAGGCTGGGGGAGAGGGTGGGCCATAGGCCATAGTACTCTAAACCTGTCCCTGAGCTGGCTGGTGAGCAGACCCAAAATGCCCTGCCCACCAGTGCCCTCAGGTAGCTGGAAGAAGGGGGGTTAGCAGAGGCATAGAGGGGCCCTGCCCTCGCCACTCTGCAATAGTATGTTATCTGTAGAATCATTGTGAAGCCAATTTTTAGCAAAATTCTCAGGTGTGGTGCTTCTCCCCTTCCTCCCCCCCCCCCCCCCTTTTTTTTTTTTTTGGTCTTGCTGCTCCCTGTGAGATTTGAGTCTAAATTCCTGCACGGGGCACTGAAAATGTAGATGTATGTGACCTTCTCTCATCACCCGTCTGTCCTCTCACAAACACACAGTATGAATGCAAAATAACAGACCAGCTTTAAAAAGCGTGTGTTTCCATTGCCTCTAATACCTCTTGAAGGTTTTCCATGCATGGCTATTACACATTGATAAGAATACTGGGGCTGACTCTCATTTCTGCCCTTGCCTTCTTCAATTGCTCTGCAAGTATAAGGGAAGTGTGAAATACCCTGGGGAGAACAGTGTGGCTGGAGGGAGTTCTTTAATACTCCTGCAAGTGTACTACGACATACTCCTTGCAAACCATTGGCACAACAGGTGTGCTGGGAAGGGATTCTGGGTCATGCCTAAAGCATGCTGCAGTACTGCAAGAAAAACATAAGTTTGAGCCCCAGGATTGGCTTGACTTTAAACCAGGGGCTACACAGAAAACTGGAGAGCCAAGGAACATGGGAAGTGCAAAGTTGTCAGAGGCTGTATCTATACTTCAGCTGGGAGTAAGCCACCCAGCCCAGCTTAAGCTACCATGCTAAAAATAGCAGCATGGATTTTACAGCACAGTTGAGGGTTTGGGCTCACTACTGATTTCAAGGCTGCCTGACTCTCTGCGTCCATACTGTGGTAGCTAGCCTAAGCCACAGTTGGTGCCACTATGACTGCTATTTTTAGCAGGCTAACTTTATCAGTGGTGGTAGGTATCTGTCCAGCTAGACTGGGAGTCCTCCCTTTCAGCAGCAGTATGGACCAGTGTTTCTCAACCAGGGGGACGTGTACTCCTGGGGGTATGCAGAGAAATTCCAGTGGTTATGTCAACTCATATGGATATTTGCCTTGTTTTATAATAGGCTACATAAAAACACTAGTAAAATCAGTGAAAACTAAAATTTCATAGCGATGGTGACTGGTTTATCCTGCTCTATTTGCTGTACGCGGAAATGTAAGTACAACATTTATATCCTGATTATTTTATAAAGATGTGGTAAAAATGAGAAAATAAGCAACTTTGCAGTAATAGGGTGCTGTAACACGTTTGTGCTTTCATGTCTGATTTCGTAAGCAAGTAGTTTTAAAGTGAGGTGAAACAAATCAGAAAGGGGCATAGTAGTCTGGAAAGACTGAGAGCCACTGCTATAGGTGTGCTCATCGAGCCGTCCCTGCACTTACCCTCAGTGTTGCATGGAATGAAGGAAAAGAGAATTGAGCTAAGTATGTTTTGCATTTGCTCAGGGCACACTGAGCTGTTTATGCAACATTGTGTTTGAACTCTGCTGATGTTGGAGTGTGAATCTTGCAAACAGCTCTGGCTCCTCCTTTGTCCTTCTTGATCTCATTTTTAGATAGTATGAGGGAGGTGCAAAAATCTGGCTTGGAAAACAGTTTATCAGTGTATTATCATGAAAAGTTACTTGGTAAAAATGGCACTTCCTTACTCACCAACTCTACTTGCTCCATGGATGCTTTCAGAGCCAATATATGCCAATTTTAGTACTAGAATTAATTTTTGTACCTCAGTGAGCATTGCGAAACCAACATAAATGCAGGACAAAATTGTGGCCTCATTACACTTGTGTGTGCCTCTGGATTGGATACAGTGAGTTACATCTGTCCTACCCCAATGGATGTATTGGGTCCTGCACATGTTTAATGAAGAGCAGCATTGGAGTGCAGTGAGGATATACAAATAACTGAAGTTTCCGTTTGGCCTTCAGAATCTTTACTGGTGGATAAGAAGCATGGAACCCAACTTGAATTTCAGATCCCACAGTGAGTTTTCAGGTCAGGTATTCAATGTGAGGGAACACATTTATACATGTAAATTGAGCACAGTTGAGGAGGTACTGAGAGACAAACTTGCAACTCCCCAATGCTTTTTTACAGTAAATTTTAGGAGTAAAACAGAACTTTAACTGTGTCATTTGAAACTGTTTTCAGAACAAGTTGAGCTTTTGAGTAGCTTGGTCAGAGCTTTATCTGCACTAAACCTTGTCCTTTCTAAAGCATCTATAGAAGTTTTAGACACAGGCTCACATTAGTACCAATAGCTCTTTGGGGCAGGCACTGGGTTTTCATGTGTGCCTGTACAGCTCTGTCAGGATGCTAAAGGCTTAGTTGTCCAAACTAGGCCCCAGGATCAAGTCAAAGCCTAAAACGAGCAAAACCACAAGTGTTGATTTGGCAGCCAAAACCTGACATGCATGCAAACTCTTGAACAGGCTGCAGCTGGCCGGCTGTTGGAAAAGGGGAAGGTTAAAAGGTCCCTAACACTCCAAATAGCTAACCGCATGAATCGGCAGATACCACACCACTGCGGTTTTGAGCAATAAAAGGAGGCCTTATGGGGGGGCAAGTCGGAGTCGTTCTAGTTAGCACTAGAAGCAGGCTTGAAGGACTGATCACCCCAAAGGCACTCCCTGCCGGCTCTCCATAGGACGCGGACGACAGGACAGGACATAAAGCACCGAGGCCTGGCCAGCTGAGGGAAGGTTCGGATTAGCAACCTGACATCACTTTCAACAAAGGAAAGGTAACTAAAGTAGAGGCTCGGAGTAGCGCCCGGCCCTCAAGCACAGTAACACAAAATTTAAGGTTTTGCCCGGCTTTATGCTGAGACTTTCAGGTAATGAACAATGGCGGCACCAATCTTGGGTGTGGGGCTGAAGTAGGAATTGGGGTAGGTGTAGGGTTTACGTTGGGTATAGTTTTGTTAATACTTTTGCCTGTTTGTTTTGTGTTTGTAAGTGATAAGAAGGATAAAAGACGAGTTGTGCTGGAGACTGTGTGCAAGGAACCAATAACCAGTGACCAGGTCTGGGACTTAGCCTGCGTTCAGCCGCCCCAAGGCCCGCAAGGGTTTTGAAAGCAAGGGTGCACAGGTGACCTCGTGACCCACTGGACCCCCAACTTGTATGAGTGTATAAACGGGTGCCCCTGTGCTAGGCATTGGTCGCTGCTATAAATTTGCTGCTGGGAAGGGGAAGTGTGAACAGGGGAATAACTGTTGACTGGGTCTGGGACTTATCCTGCGTGCATCTGCCCCAAGGCCTGCATGGGTTTTGAAAGCAAAGGTGTGCAGGTGAACCCCATAACCCAACGGGTGTGAATGAGATCCCTATACGATAGTATGAAGGGTCCCGTGTGGTTGTGTCTTACATATTGGCTTGTGTTCTTGATTGTTTTGGTTTGTGTGTATTGGGCTTTGTTATATTCTCTATATCATGTGCTTAAAGCCATAATTGATGAAAAATCCTGACTCTGTATGCAATAAGTGGTATTGTAGTTTAGAGTGCCTGTGGATATTTTGGGTGTTTACTGTACTACTAATCACGGCCTTAATCTGGTAATCTGTGTAACCTGCATTCAGTAATCCATAAATAAAAGTCACATACATAGTGTGTAAACAAAAATTCATTGCTAGTGGTGGTCTTTGCCTGGGGGCTTCGGGAACTTCCCCAGCAACTGCATCTAAAGAACCGGGTATTTTGTGGGCACCTTTCCCCCATTAGGGGATAAAGCCTGACAAACTCCAAATACTTCCTCTGATCTTGTTTGGGACATCTGGGAAATTACAACACTATAATTATTTAATAATAGTAATTTATTCTTTGTGTGCCCATAGCACTTAAAGGTGCCATCTGAGATGCAAGGATGAGAGAAACGAAATATCAATATCCTCATTTTATATCCGGAGAACTGAGTCGGGATTCTTAAGGGCCAGGTTTGTAATGATACATAGGTACCTAGAGAGGTAGCTAGGGCTAGACGTTTTGAAATATATAGGTGCCTAATGATCCAGATAGGTATGTAGTGGGATTTTCAGAAATGTCTAAAGTACTTAGCAACATCTGAAAATTCAGCAGGTACCTATCTGCATTATTAGGCACCTAAATGCCTTTAAAAATCAGGCCCCAAGTGATGTGCCAACCGTGTCACAGCAAATCTGTGGCAGAAGAATTGAATTTAGATCTCCTGGGTCCCAGCCCAGTGCCTTAAACACAAGATCTGCTTTCTCTAGCGGTGATAATTAATAATAGCACAATGTTTATGCAGACAAAAGAGCCACAGCTGGAGCAGGCTGAGCTGACTGTCATAGCTGATTTTTCTGGGTTGCCTAATTTCTTCACTTCAGAAAACATCATTGTCCCTGAAACCACTACACTGACATGATATTAACAGGGCAGAACACATTGGCATCCAGCTGTTGCTTTCATTATCAGCTTGCTATAATTGGTTTCACACAGCTATACCTTTTCTTTCGGTAATGTGGTACCTCAGTGCTTTTAGTAGACTATGGCTTGTAATGATGCAAGTATTCTGGAGTGGAAAATTGATGGCCTATTATAACTCTCACGTATGTGGGCAGCTGGCAGGTAAATGTTTGAAAACTTGGCATATTCTGTGATTGACCTTAAACATTCAGTTTTTTTATTTTATTGCTCACTCAGTTTAAGCTTCTTAAGGCAGTCATAAACACAAAATGAAGAGACATCACAGTTGTTTGAGAAGACCTGTAACAGTATGGATTGTTTTTAAAATTGCTGTTCATTCAAATATTATAAAAACAGAGACCTGATATAAAGGCTTTGAAATTAATGACATTTGGTAGCAGGAATATACTGGAGAGGCAGAAAAAAATGTAAATGATGGTGGGCAGGGCATTTTGCCAAGTCACTGGTGGGCAGGGCATTTTCGGTCTGGGTCTGCTCCAGACCAAGTCACTAATTAACAACTGAAAGGTGGCCCTGGACTGACTGAGCGCTGAGGAAGACAGATGTCCAGATGGCAGGCTATGATCCAGACGTGCAGGACATCAGACTGTGTTACAAGGTGATTGCAAGGTGACAGCAGTGAAACTTTTGCTGAAAGTAGGCTCTGCCTGAAGCTTCACAGGATGATAATGAATTAGTTGCATGCGTATAGCTGAGATCCAGAGTTAGAGTTAGATGCATGTGCAAGTGTGGTAATGGGCTTTTTCCATAGCGGTTTCTTTCTCATTAGGTTTTATTCTCAGTGGTTTGTTAACATGAATGCTCCCTGGGAGATGTTAACTTCCTGAAAAAATAATAAGACAAGTTGTCAATCTTTTGGAGGGGATTACAGTTGTTAATATATATATATTTCTTTTGTGTAGCATGGTAGGCATTTAGCAAAATGTGGATAACACTCAGTCCCAAAAGTGCTGGAACAATTTTTATGGGGGTGGGGTGCTGAATCACTGAAGCAAACTGCAAACCTGTATATAATGGAAACTATTTTAAGCCTTGTTTTTGGTGCCCTAAGCAAACTATGATTTTGATGCCCCATCCCCCATGTTATAAGCAATAACATATTCAATATTCTTTTTAACTAGAGAAATTTTTCCTTCCATCTTATTTGGTGCCCTTTAAAGCCTGGCGCCCTAGGCAACCGCCTAGTTCACCTATATGGTTGGGCCAGCCCTGCCTAGCTCCAGCACCTGTACCCAGTCCCTGCCTTGAAGAGTTTACAGTCTAGGGCTAAACTGTGATTAATCCCGAGGGGTTTGTGTGGAGTGGATTGGCCAGGATCACAGCCTCTGCATTCTAGGTGCTACAGGTGCAGCTAGCATAGTGCTCCATTGGGAAAAGAGTGTGGTGAGTAGGTGGAGGGATGACTCAGGAGGCTGGAAGGAGGAGATGTATGCATCGTTTAAAGGGATATTGCAAATTACTCACTTCTTGCTTCATGATAGAGTTCTTTGTGGCCCCTTCTTCCAGGCTGTGAGAGAGAGACACACTCTCTCTCTCCCCCCCCCCCCACTCCTCTGGGCCTAATTGATTATACCACCCTCACTCCCATTGAGTTGTACCTTATTATTGAATTAATAGATTTCATGTGCAATACACGACATCATTTGTTTCCCATTGAATTTTTGCAGTGTATTTGTAGAGTTGGTTACTTCTCAGCATAGGTAAGACAAACAGAATTGGGTCCTAATTAGGCATGGGCATAAATGACATTTAACGTTCAGTGTATCAATCCTTATTGCACCACTATGGTTCTAATGATCTATAATACATTTATTAGCTTTAAATGCTAGCTGAAGCACCAATTCACTGTTTGGGGAATCAAATTTCGGTGTTTGAATAGTCTTGATTGATAGTGCTTCATACAGTCATTGGTCTGGGAGAGAAATAATTAAATGGATGTGGGAACCTTAGAAATTCATAACTTATGATTGTAAAACATATAAACTACTCCGTGGCTTCCCTTTGAAGCTAATGAGGATGTGAGGCTTGCCAGAGGCTACACATAGATCTAGGCCTCCATTAGGTCTTAGTTTGCTTATGTTGGAGAGTCTGCTGCTGGCTGTAATAACTTGCTATATTTATAACTAAATTATAGCCTCCAAATTTAAAACTAATCTAGCATTGGATGCAAACCAAAACCTTGGATCCAGATCTGTAGTTTTGTAGCTTTATAGCACAAAACCCAAATATGCTAGATTCAAGGTTCCCTTTTTGACCTTGGTGATTCCCACTGTAAATTTGAATTTTCCCCAAATTCAGGGTCATTAGATTCAGTATTCAGATCCAGACCATTTGGAAATAGGGTAAAATTCATATCTTGGCTGTTTGGTTCAAGATCATATCTTACTGACTAATGCAAATATTTATAGAGATGAGACGAATTCATAACACATCCTATCTTAGGCAACTTGTCTCTTTTTGGTTATGAAAATGTTTATAAAATGCATTTCTATATTTTTTATTCATTATTTGAAATGGGCAAAGCTTTTAATATTTGAGCTTCAAATTTATTTTCTGCAAACATTTATGCTGTTAAAACTTGAGCCTGTGGATGTATACAGTGTGGTCACAGTGTGTTATGGGCTGTATGGTTCAGGGCCATCAGGCGAGAGATGTTCTTATCAGTCCTTATCGGTGTTGTTCTGTCTCTGGTGCTGATATCAGCTTGGCTGCGTGTGTGAATGCGTGCGTGAAGCTCTGAAGGTGTGCTCCCTCAGGATTACTCCTGGCTCAGATCTATAAGTGGGGACTCTGTTAGCTCAGTGATCTAGAGCCTGGCTGGGATCCTTAAGCAGGGACTGAGTTAGCCTGATGATCCTAAGCTGAGGTGCTCCTTTGGTGAACACTCTGGGTTACCTTTGGCTCAAATCTTTAGTGAGAACTTGGTTAGCTCAGAGATTTGGAGGCCAGGCATACCCTGTGTGCAAGAGGTAAACTGAAGCAGCACTCACGATCGAAGAAACCAACACAACCACAGATCTTTGTAGAAATGATGGTGCCAGGCTAGGCTTTATTACAACGTAGCACAATAGCAAGTGATCTATTTCAACAGATCTGCTGGCAGCATACGTACTCTTAATGCAACAGATCAGCTCATTTGATGGTAGGACTCCGCATCAGGGCTGGCCTTAGTGGTAGGCAAGATAGGCAGCCGCCTAGGGCCGCCGATTTTAGGGGCCGCCTAATTTCCAGAATGCATTCCGGGGCCCACAGATTTGGCCAGTGAACGTTCTGAGGCCCCCAAAATAAAAAGAATCAGGCGGAATGCAGATCCCACGTTCAACCTGCGGGCACGGTCCCCAGTCTGCCCAGAATCTGGAGCAGCGGCCAGGCTGGGGAGTTTCAAATCTCCTGCCCTGAGCATGCTCAGCCATGCCTGCAGCTCCAACCAGGTAAAGGGGGGTGGGGAGTGGGCGGGGGGCTGAGAGGATTGGGTATGGAGTCTGGGAGGGGCAGGGCCTGGGCCCAAGCCCAAGGGAGGATCAGAGAGGGGGCTGGGGCAGTCAGATAGCCGACGGACAGGCGGTGAAGGGGTCCAGGGAGGGGGGCAGAGGATCATAGAAGGGGCACGGGGTCGGGGAGCTGGTGGGCATGGGGCAAGAGGGTCAGGGAAGGGGTCCGGGAGGATCGGGGCCTGGGCCCAAGCCCAAGGGAGGATCAGGAAAGGGGCTGTCGGGGAGCCAGTGGGTGGGCAGGGAAGGAGTCTGGTGACCTGAGAGGATCGGAGAAGGTGCGTGGGGTTGGGGAGCTTACCTTTGCACGGGCCAAACCATGCATAACCTCTCCTTATCTTTTTGTTGTTAGACTGACCCAACACCACCTTCTTCAAGGTACATTCTGATTCTTATACTTATTGCAAATTCAGCTTGTTTCTTGCCAATTTTAGTGAAGTCAGACTTTCACAACCTGTATCTTGTCAGTACCTTCAGTTCAGGTCTGCCATACATTCTTTGGAAGGTACGCTACAGTACATTGCTTTGGATTACTTTGTTAGGCCCTGGGCCAGCACCTAGGTGGTTCTACTTGTCTTTCTGTTTTAACCTTTTGCTTTCTCCTACAGACAGAAAGCAAACAGAAAAGAGATGCAAATACAGCCAAAAGGAATTCATTAACATTTTTTAATGGGAAGTATTTTGCATTATTAAGCCAGTTTTAGTGCGCAAGCTTCAATGCGCGGGTTTGCTAAGTGCAGCTGACTGCAAGTTTTGTCACTGAATATAAAATAATCTCATAACCTTCTGAAAAGTGTGAAGAGAGCTGACAATGCTAAGCATGTATTCCTTTCCTTTCCTTTCACTGCAATAGGGCTTCTGTTGTGGAACATTCTATTGAATACTCAGTAAAAAAGGCTATTAAGTAAGATGCTACATGCTGTAGTGGTACCAGGCATAGCAGTGAAAAATATCTGCATTTGAGAATACTGTATTTCAGAATAAATTGCAGTGAACCAACGCACTTCCTATTTCAATATATTCTCTTTTACTACTGTAATTCATTGAATTATACTGAGGTAGTAAAAACCTTCAGTGTTTCCACTGTGCCTGTGATGATAGGAATGCAGTAGGTTGACAAAGAGCTACCACCACCACTAAATAATTCTCAACTGAAAGCTGCTTTAATATTTACGAAGGACTGTGTTTAGGATTGAGGGTAAAGATCTGCAGAAAAACTTCAGAAATGCCATTTAGAAAGAATAGGTCTCAACTCCTAAACCGAGCATAACATTTAATTAGAGTTTCTTTAGGGATGTGCTAGCAGCTTGTAGCTCACAGGGTTCTAGTGTCGTGTATCCTGGTGACTTCTCTTAAGAACTGTTTTATAATAAGAGCAACTGAGAAACCAAATTCAGAAATGATTCGAAGAGTCTGGATGGAGCCGTAATATGTTCTAACTTACAACTTCTTCACTGCATCTAAGGCAGGGGTCGGCAACCCAAAAGACAGGAAAAGCCATTTTAAAAATTCCTTCAGTACGCAAATATTTTGAGAGCTGCAATGGGTGTGGTTTTTGGTCCACCCTCCCCACCCCACTGCCCTGCACACCTGGCTGCTGGGGTCTGCCCCCCCAATTCACCTCCACTCTGGTGCCTTGCCTCACCCCTCCCACACCTCTAGCTCCCTGATACCAGGCCAGATTGGGCCTGCTTTGCCTCGCCTTCCTCGCCGCTACAGCTTCTCGCCACCGAGCTGGGTTGGGCCTGCCTTGCCCCCCGCCCCACAGCTCTGTTCCCCTGCCACTGGGCGGGATCGGTCCCACCTCACCTCGTGCAGCCCCGCCCCCATCCCGCTCTCCACCACTGGGATGGACTGAACCAGGCTGCCTCACCCCACTCTCCACCGCTGAACTGAGCCAGACCGGACCTGCCTCGCAAGTCTCCCCCACCCCCGCTCCATCTCCACACCACTGGGCCAAATCAAGCCTGCCTCAACCCCTCCCCCCATGGCTCCAGCTCTGCACAGCCCAGCTGGATCAAGCTTGCCATGACCTCCCCCCCAGCTCTGCACAGCCTGGCCAGATCGGGCCCGCCTTGCTCCCCCACCTACGGATCTGCATGGCCTGGTTGGATCAGGCCTGCCCTGCCCTGCCCCCTGCTACAGCTCTGCACAGGCTGGCTGGATGGGGCCCGCCTCACCCCGCTCCCTGGTGCTTCACTTCCCCCCGGGCTCCACAGCACCCAGCTAGATCAGGCTTGCTCCCCCCGCCTTCGGCTCCACGCTGCTGGGCCAAATCGGGCCCACCTTGCCCTGCTCCCCACCGCTGGGCCTGCCTCATCTTGCCCCCACCTGGCTCTGGCTCTCAGCCACTGGACTCCTAGCTACTTTGGGGGAAGGGCAGGGACACCTCTCCCCAGCTGCTGCCAGCCCCCCATTCTCAGGTTGCTTTTCCTCACTTCTGTCAGCTCCTCCCCCCATTACCCCTTCCCCCCCACAGCCCCTCACCCAGCTCCCCTTTTCCCATCCTCCACCTCATCCAGGTAATACTTACCTGGTTTATCCTGAGCTCAGGAAGAGCACCCCAGCCCCAAACGCCTCCAATAGGCTGCCAGGACCAGAGAGGAGGAATTTAAAATTCCCTCCTCTTCCCCTCCCTGCTAAGTGCTGCAGTGCAGGGAGATTTAAATGGCCAGGCTGCATTCCACAGCTACGTTCCCCAGGTGGCTCAGGCAGATTGACTCAGGCTGTACCTGCTGGCAGTGAGACCCCACCGAGCCGCAAGGAACCCCACTTTGCACAGGAACAAAGCAAGGGAAAAAAATCAAGCCCGTGCAAAGCTGTGGGGAATCAGACCACTTAGATGTAATTTCTTATCTAGATGCAAATGTGTATCTTGCACCCCACTACCCTTTTCCCTACACCTCATCTCTAAATTTGACCCATTGAGCCTGAAGATAGAAACAGCTCATGTAGCTCACCTGCCAAAGGGCGAATGTAAGAATGTGTGTATTTAAAGCAGCCCCCACCCTATTTTAACATAGACATTTTAACCCCTTCTTCTGCCTCCTTGCTACATAAGTTACCCTGACTTATATATGCTTACTGACAAGTAAGGAAGTATATGCAGGTGTGTGCAAATATGAGTGGTGATTCTATAGGAATCTGGAGATAAGGAAGTCTAAAGTATAACATCTTCCACCTCACCTTTGAATGTGGCCAATAAATTTGACAAAATTAAGGGAGCACTCCCTGCTCCTAGTGCACCAGGGGTTAATTCTGTCTGTACTTCCTTCTCCCTTTTACAGATAGTCAGAGGAAGGTTCTAAGAAGTGCTGCTAGAGAGAGGGAAAGGGGTGAATGCCTGTGGAAAGGCAAGGATCCATTCCTCCATGTGCTGAGAGAACCCTTTTCTTTTTTTTTCTTTTTTTTTTATGGTTGCTTTGGTATTTATGCTGGGGCTTTTTATTTACTCCTGCTGGTCCATGCTGTGAATCAGTGGAATTTTATTTTTGCAGAGTGTCTCCTCTACTTACAATGAGTCTGAAAGTTTTTGAACTTGTAGCAGTCATAAGAACAAGGAGAAAGCTAGGTGATCCACTCTTTTCATGCACAGAGCACTTTTCTATACATGACCTACATGCTCTAGGAAAAAGAGCAGCTTAATTAAATTAAATATACCAATGGGAATAACAAACCCAAGATGTACCTTTTGAGTGCTTGTGCTTACTCAAAGGATGTGAAACACACATGGCTTATATTGCCAAATATTTGTGGAGTTGTTGGATTCATTATTAATAGGTTTTCATCTCTTCTTCCAGAATCAAGGGTTCTCTTTGTTGGATTTAGATTATCATTGCAATCCCTTGACTCCACTAACAAAAGATGTCTGATTTGCTAGAGAAGCCTAGCATCAGGTGATTCAGAATGTCCATTAATAGTCTTGACTTTATTCCCAGGGAGTACTCTTCATTTTTGTTGCCTTCATACTGTGCTTGGCCTGATTTCCTATTGAAAAGCAAAATATTTGCCCCCAGATTCATCAGAGGCCTTTAAATCTTGAATAGGAAGGAAAAACTCATTAAGGTCAAAAGCAAGAGTAATGAGTTTGAGAGAATGGGATCTTTGGAATCCTTCCTTCTTGACTCCATGCCAAGTTTACCAATGGAGCGTCATACCATATTGCTCTTTTTGTTTTGCTTTAAAAATCCAGCAATGCTCTTTAGCCTTTTAAATCAATGAGATATAAATAGGTGGAGGAGTGGAAGTGCGAAGAAGGACAGAACTATAATTTGTTACACTCTATATATTGATTTTTCTTGAATTACAAATATTAGTTGCAATAACATCTTGGAGATAATAATATGAAGAATTAAATCACAAAGGAGATACTGATGGAACAAGGCTTATTTAGTCTGCAGAAAAGAAGACTGAGGGGGGACTTAATAACAGCCTTCAAATACTTGAAGGGGTGCTCCAAAGATGAGGGAGGTAGGCTATTCTCAGTGGTGACAGAGGAGAGAACAAGAAGCAATGGTTTCAAGTTGCAGGTGGGGAGGGTGAGGTTGGATATTAGGAAAAACTTTCTCACTAGGAGGGTGGTGAAGCATTGGAATGGGTTACCTAGGGAGGTGGTGGAATCTCCATCTTTGGAAACTTTTAAGGCCCAGTTAGACAAAACCCTGGCTGGGGTGATTTAGTGGGAGTAATCCTGTTTTTAGCAGGGGGGTTGGACTAGATGACTCATGAGGTCACTTCCAGCCCTATTATTCTATGATTCTATATAAGAGACATTGGCTCAATATCATGGGAAAATTTCAGATTTTCTGCTCCCTGTCAGACAATACTATAAAAGAATAAGATTTAATATTAATGGTTCCATTTTGTCACCTGATAATATTTTAGGTTAATATTAAAAGAAGACAATGTATTTGCTCACAGGGAAAACCCCTCAAATCATTAATCATTTTTACATAAAATATCTCATTTAATAACCCAACAGTAAATGACTATGAGAAGATTCTTTGAGGATCCAGACTCCTTTTCTCTTTTTTACCTTTTTTTTCAAAGGAGAAACAAATCAATAATTTTAATAATTAATCACATGCCCATTTAAGAAGCCAAGAATGAGAAATTCAAACTTCCCACTAGAAAATTGTCATGTCAACAGGCTTAGACTCCTCAGCATGGCTGGTTGGTAGACTGTATTTACTTTTAATAAGAATATGCCATGCTACATATACTGTATATAAATGTCAAGGGTGAATAAATGTGAAACATAGAATTCAATACTTGCATGTCACAATATCACAGAATTCAATGTCACAGAATTCAATATTTGCATGTCACAATATATGCATGTAAAGAACAATTGCACTAAGTCAACATCAGGGTCTGTACTGCCTCTTTCAAAACCGATTTTGCAGATCTTTCCTGTTTAACCAAGACTGTTTTTTTTTTCTACCTCCTACAGTCCTAAAAATGTATTTGTTTACCCTGGTCTACTCTGACTTTTGCAGAAAATACAGCAAGTTGTGTTCTTAGAATTTCTCTCAACTGGACTTCACACACTTTTTTTTGCAATGTCTCCCAGCCTCATTCTTCTCATTCATTGCTGTTTTATCAGTTTTCTACCTTACCTATTTTTACAGGGAAGTCAGTCAATTGATCTGACTTTTATGTTGTATGAGATCTTTATCAAAGATGGCATCATATTCTAAGACTGAATCTTCTATTTCAGAAGCCATGTATCAATGTTTAATTTTGTATATGTTCTCTTTCATTTTTCTGGATTTTTTAACATGGTACTTGTAATGTTTGAAATCTCTTACGCAGCATTCAGTCTGTCAATGCAGCTTCCAGACATCCAGGGTGGCTTAAACAGGAGCAGATGAAAGTCTGACATCTTTAGGTATGTGTGGTCTAAGAGCAATCCTCTTAGGAAAGTATTCTTTCCGGTCTGCATAATAGAATAATTCTTTTCTAGGTGACATCAATTGTAAGGGTTTGTCTATCACTATTTCTGGTTTCTTGCTCATCTGCTGGTGCCCAATGTAGTAGTATTTGAGCACCTTACAGTTATTAAAGTATTTATCCTCACAGTGCTCCTCTGAGAGAGGAAGTGCTATTTTTCCAATTTTACAGATGGGGAATTGAGGCACAGAAATAAGTAACTTGCCCAGAGTCATCCAGGAAGTCTGTGATGATGGGCACAGGGACTTGAACCTGGTTTCCTGTATCCCAAGTTAGTTCCAAATCACAGGACCATCGTTTCTTTCTCCGTTAGAAAAATTCCAGTTTGGGAGTGGAAGATGTGGGAATTTTTGAACTATATTGCATTTCAAGGTAACCAGTTCATTCTCCTGATTTACCCAGCATAATTCCAATCTTTCCTACTGAGGGACTAGACTGGATATAGTGCAATCAGTGAAGGAAGCTGATTCCCAAGTATTGAGTCCTCACTATACCGCTAATCATTTCCCAAATTTGTATACCCTTCCACCATGAAAAACTATCCCTATATTTGTAGGAACAAATGTATACTTTAGAAATGTAACATTAATGGATCCCTCCTCACGTAGTTGAAGGTAATGTCTTGGAACGAAATGGGGCACATGATAATGAGATGTCTCTGTGCATGTTATGTGCTGTTTTCTTACACAGAACTTTCTGTGTTTATCTTGACACAACTTCCTGCCCACTGCCCTCCAAAGCTTTGAACTCTAGATTGAATTTTTATGTCTTAGTGGGAATTATGTTGTAACTGAAACTCCAATAACTTGAACTTGACAGAAAAGGTGAAACTTTTAGATTTCTTTCTAAACAAGCTTACTGCCAGCTTGCTCCAGGGAATTGCAATATAAGGCCTATAAATATAACACGGGAATCCTGCAAGTCTGGTTTAGAAATGAAACAAGTAGCAGCATGAATCCTTATGCCCTGGCACTTGCCCCTGATCTGCACCATGTGCTTTACTATGAAATTGAAGCTACTATGGATAGAAAACTAACAGCTCAGCAAAATGCTGGAGAGAAAAAGAACCAGTGTTTCAGGGAGATTTTATTTAATGTTTAGAATCCTGGCTTTTTCAAAGTTCTTTGTTACACCTTAAGAACTGGCCAGTTTTGTGGGGTTTGGAAAGCAGCAATGATTGTCTTTTCTGTTCTCTGTGAGGCACCTGGCACTCTTTTGGTTGCAGGAAATATTACTACTAACAACATAAATAAGCCAGTGCAGGCAGCAGGCCAATAGCTATTTTCTCTGTTTGTTTATGTAACAGGTACAGTTTGAGCAGTGGTAAGACAGAGTATCCTGTTAGTACAACACTGTGCCTAACCTGGGTGTGTGAAGCCTTGTCTAGGCTATGAAAACCATTTTGGGGGTGGGGATGGGGGTTGGGGAGTGGTAACGTGTTTTTAATTAAGTGCTGTTTAACAGTGTGTTGGCACTAAATGTAGACAGGGCGTACCATCTTCAAACATGTTCGTTGATCGTGGTTTAACCCCAGCATAACAAGCTTCTTATTTTAAGAAAAATCAAATCAAACCACGTTCCCCCCACAACAATAGACAAGTAGATGTAGAGTAGATAGGTCACTTGCTAACCACATGCAATCACTACAGTCTGCTTAGTCTTCTAGGAAAGATGCCAATTAGCAACAACTGAAATGCTGGTTTTGGACAACTAGGGCTGAAGTTCTGGTCTTCGTTACACTGTGGTAAAATGAAAATCCAAAGAGTAACTGCACTGAGTTTAATGGAATTACTCTGGGTGTTCCTTGATGTCTGAGAACTGAACTTAGTCCATGAAGGCAATGGAGTAACAATTAGGACGTATTTGATCATGTCCTCTGGCAAGTGGAAGTAATCTACATACTTCTCAGACATTTGGATCATGGAAGGACTCCTTACTACTACAGTAGATAATCATTAGTAGCAACATATCTATGCCCTTTTGCTATGTTGCTTCTAAGCAGCTGTTGCTCTTATATGGCATGTCGACAGTTCACCTTAGGGAATGTTTTCCAAAGGGGTAGCCGTGTTAGTCTAGTTCAGCAAAACAAACAAGGAGTCTTGTGGCACTTTTAAAGACTAACACATTTATTTATCGCACGAGCTTTCGTGGGAGACAATCCCACTTCGTCAGGTGCTTTGAAGATGGGGAACTACAGAATGGGAGGAGACTCCCCCTCTTCAAAACGTCTGACAAAGTGGGATTTTCTCCCACGAAAGCTCATGCAATAAATAAATTTGTTAGTCTTTAAAAGTGCCACAGGACTCCTTGTTTGTCTTAGGGAATATGTTCCCTATGGAAAATGTTGCTCATAAGTGTCAGTTGCTCTTTCAAGGTGTTGCTGCAAACAAGCATCTAGTGTAATGAACTTTGGTCACTACCATCCTGAGTCCTAATATGGATCTTGTATTGATCTGAGTAGGAGTAATTCTGCTAAAGTCAGTGGAGTTACATTGGTGTGACTAAACTTAGAATAAGTTCCCTGGTCTGGATTTGAACCAGTAATGTGGAAGTAAAAAAAAAAAACTTCAGAATGTATTGTTTAATACCCTGAGCTGTCCAGTTTCCTACTCCAGTATCTTTTAAAGGCAGTATTTCTGGAAATGACAAACACAATAATTTTCCTACTAATGGGAAAAAGTAAAGGTACCTGAATACTTAGGGTATATCTCTGGGAAGGTATTATTTTTCCAATAAGGAGGAAATATGGCATTCTGAGTGACATTCTACTAAGTGAGAACAGTCAAAAGCAGTCTGAGTGTGGGAACGTGTTGCATGGGTCCCATTAAATTGTTTGCCTGTTGTCTTGAAAAGTTTGTATAGTAATAAAGAACTGATTTAACTTTGATACCATCACCCTCTTTGGAGAGTAACAATTAATATTTCATTTTCCCCGAAGGGCATGCTTCTGTGATCAGCTTTACAGTGTAAAGTCATTTAGTTTTGGCTTTGTTTATGCACAGCGTTATCACAGCAGTTTCCCATCACTGTGACGCCAACAGGGAGGAAGATGTCCACAAAAAGAAAAAGGAGCAGTAAGGAGAATGTGTTAAAAAAGAGAATGAAGAGAAATGCAGAATCGTCACCTTGACAGAGCCACAAATTGCTATTTTGCCTGTATGAGGCCGTGATATACAGAATAATTGCAATTTGATCAAATGATGGTATTAAATATCTCACTTGTAACTGGTTCTGCAAAGCAAGTATTAGTGCAGTACCTTGTGGGAGCTGCTGCTGTAACTGAATTATGCAGCGATTTCAGTCTTTTTTTTTGCTGGCTCGGTCAAGAAAAATACTCTTAAAAACAACAGATGCCAGGAAAGAGGAAATGAACAAGGCTTTTAGTAATGCTGGAAATGTGTAGTAATAAAAAGGAAAACAACCTAGGTTCAGGAAATATTTACAGTCTCAGCAATGAGTATATTGTATAATCTAAAGAGCAACTGATGTCTGATAGAAAAGTTCTCTGAGTCTGCCACTTTCCATCTTGGTATTATTGCTAGAGATATTGGCATAAGAACAGAACTTTTGTAACTCAGATCAGTGTTTTAGTTTAGTTAGTATCACACACCCTACGCATACCCAAAACTGTGTTGCTTCCTTGAGACATCTTAATCATTATTTCCATCATATTTAGGGTCAGACTAGCGTAAGATAACTAGATAGCTAAAACATTCTGGCCTGGGAGTAGAGCTGGTCAAAATTCAGAATTTCTGTTTTGAATGAAAATTTGACATTTCGACATTTGTTTTCATTCTGGGTCTTAACAAAATATGATATTTTAAAAATTTCGTGGGAAACAGAAATTCCAAAATATTTTCATTTTGGAAAACTTTATTTCAGGAATTTTGAAATTTTGTTACAAAATCTTGAAACGCTGAAATGAAATTTTTGAAATTTCCCCCCAAATTTTAATTTTCTTTTCATGGAAAATGTATTCAAAATCAATACAATTTCATGAAAAATTTTGGTTTAGTCAAATCAGCTTTTTCCAATGGAAACTGCTTTGGTGAAATTTTTCCGGTTAGTTCTACCTGGGAGGTAAACGGCCTGTGATGGCTTGAGTGTTTCTTCAGTTCTTTAAATCTTCAGGATCACTCTTTTGGTGAATTCATAGATTTTAAGGTCAGAAGGGACCAATATGATCATCTAGTCAGACCTCTTGCACAATGCAGGTCACAGAACCTTCTCCCCACTCCTGCAATAGACACCTAAACTTTGACTGATGTGCTTATTTGCTTTTAGGAAAACCGGAATATCCTGGCTTTATCCTAATCTCTCCTGGGGCTAATCAAGAGCAAATTTGAGAGAGGAGGGCAACACACACAGTCTGTCACTGGGGATAAAGCTGTCCTTATTTATGGAGACTTGGGAGGAGAAGAAGAAGAAGAATGGGGTGAGGCTCAAGATTGGTTCTTGGGAAAGGGTGCTCATCAGGCCTCCTTCTGACATCATGGTCCTGATCCAGTGCTTTTTGAAGTCTAGAAGATTCTTTCAGTTGTCTTCAATGAGTTTTGCATCAGGCTCTATTTGAGGGGACATAGGGTATATCTATGCTGCAATCAGGTGTGAGCTTCCCAGTCCAGTTAGATAGACCCACACTAGGTTGGCTTGAAATAACAGACTAAAAATAGCACCGTGGACACTGTGGCATGGACTAGCCACCAGATGCCCTGGGGTTGAACTCAGGTGGCTATCCTGTGATGCCACCTGTGTAGCAATGTCCACACTGTGACTTTTAGTGTTCTACTTCAAGAGGACATAGTAAGGGTTTGTCTGCTCAGGCTGGGAAACACACTTCCAGCTACAGAGAGAGATTGGTTTGCATGCAGACAGTGCATTAAATCAAGGGCTTGAGGGCAGGATTTGGCTGTGGCATTTACGAACAAGAACTTTAAGGGCAGCTTTGGTGCTGATGCTAAGAGAAACAAACAAGGAGTCCTGTGGCACTTTTAAAGACTAACAAATTTATTTTTCTCATGAGCTTTTGTGGAAGAAAGTCCAGCTTCATCAGACACTTTGAAGGTGCTTCAAAGGATCTGATGAAGTGGGATTTTCTCCCATGAAAGCTCATGCGATAAATCAATTTGTTAGTCTTTAAAAGTACCACAGGACTCCTTGTTTGTTTGGCTCTCCTAAACTAACACAGCTACCCCTTTGGAACTTGTCAAGATGCTAGGAGAGTACAATTTGTGGGGTTATGGTGCAAGCACATAGAAATCGGTCCCATGTGCTGTCTTGGTGATGAAGTTTCATAAGGGTGGTTTGGGAGAACTTTGGTGGAGCTGGGAAGGAGGGCCTCAGGGGACATAGTTGCCATTTTAAGGGAAGCGTGGTACAAATCTTGGCTCTCAATCTGAGGAAGTACAAAGTGCTAGCTGAAAGGCCTATCGTAGGAGGATGAGTACCCAATAAATCATATACCACTTTTTCTTCTGCCTATCAAGTCACATTTCCACAGAGCCCAGAATGATTTGTGTGATTTCAGTTATGTCTTTTCACCTACTTGGCACTGATTTAAGGGTTTTTATTCTCAGTTCATAGAAATAGATGCATTTTTATTTTGTCACAATTTCCATCTAAAGAAGAAGGAAAACACCCTTGCTGCCTTCCCTTTGCTCTGGAAACTTGTGCACTGGAGACCTGCATGAAATAATAAACTTCTTTTAGGGTAAGAAATCCTCATATCTGCTTGGTTGTGCCAGCTGGTGAATAGTTAACCAGAACATTTTTGACATCTACCAAAGTACTTTTTTTAGTGGCATATAGCTCATCCAGATGAATTCAGTAGGGAAAGGTTTTTACAGTGGACAGCCAGGCAGATCACTGTTTTGCTAGAAGGACATAGCTAGGATTACCCCAAAGTAGAATTTCTTTTTTCGTTTCCCCTTCTGAAGTGTAAATGAATCTTTGCTCTGTTTGTCCTGTAATTTGGTTGGGCCACTTGTGCTCACCATTGCACTGAAAAAGCTTAGCTGTCTAGGGGCAATTCTCACCAAGTACAAATTACCTCTTGGATCTGAAGGTGGAGGTTTTTGGTAAATTACAAATGGCAGCACTGAGCCTGCTGCAAGTGTTATCATTTTGATTTTAGCGGTAGGGTGGCCCAGTAGCTGCAATTCTGCTGCTATTTATGGCCTGTCTTAATTGCAAAAATAAAATCTTGACAGTTTACTGATTCAGTAGAACTGTGACTTCCCCTGTACTGGGACATGAAGAGGAGAAAGCACATGGGATCTCAAATCCACACAAGCCCTACATGAGGTTAAAATGGCCAGATAAGTCAATTTAATTTCCCAGGCTGCACAAGGAGGAGGAGCCAGAAAGCAAGTAGTGGGTTAACTGAGGCTCAGCTGAACAGGAATAGGAGGGACCTGTGTAAAGCCCAGGAACTGAGAGAAGAAGGGGCTGCAGGAAGGGAGTGTAGGGATTTATGGCTCGTGGTTCATGCTGAGATGGCACGTCCAGGCACACCTGGACCACCTCGATGCATGATCACGAGCTGTCCACCTGTAAACATGCTGGGCAGGGGGAAAGGGAGAGTGTAATGAACAGACACTGAGTATATTGAGAGATAGTGAAAGATTTATTCTCTTCCCTGTCCCAGCTTCCTTTCTCAAGGTTTCAGCTAGAAATGTAATCAACAGAGCTTATTTTTTCATCCCTGCGTAAAAGGCCTTAAAAGAACTTGTTATGTTCTTGTATCCTGTTATGTTATGTTTTTGCACAGGAATGCTTATTTTAATCTTATGTAAGTTGTTTGCTCTGCTTAATAAAAAGGAGGTAGCAAGCTCAAAAAGGCAGCTTCTGCTCCTCCATGATCTGACACCCAGTGTCTGTCATCCCTTCAGGGAGGTCATAGTCACTTCCTGAAAGTGGCTGGTGAACACAGGGACAGGGGAAGGTGGGAAGGTAGGAAGGGCTCAGGGGGAAAGCAGCTAGATAGCATAGTTCAGGCCTTGGCTTCTGACTGAAGGGCCCTTGAGTTGGAATCTAGAGTTGAGGATGGGTTCAGGTTCCCCTACCAGCCTCTGTGGATGTGGCATTGACTAGGCAGAGGACAGTGGACTGCCTGATATTATTTTGGAAAGATTTTGTTACATTCACCCCACTCCGTCCTGGGTAGAGAGCTCCATCACAAAGATGAGGCTGCAGTTCCTGGATTGAGAGGGGTGTCTGGCCAGAACTAAATCTCAACGTGACCAGGAGGAAGCACCACCAGCACCAAGCAGACCCTGTCATAGGGTTATTCACGTGCACCACTGTAGGAATTGGCCAGGATACTGAGTCAGTACCTCCTTACGTGCTAAGTTTTTCTGCTGGTCAGCCTGTGGCTCTCATCACACCAAAGAGGATGTGCAGCCGAAATGGAAATTCCAAAGGATTCAGTTGGAATCTTTTGTGTGGTCTCTGGCATTGTCGACTAGTTCATATTGGATTCTACTAGAGAACAAGAGCCCTGCTTCCAGGAACCAATATACTAGTGGATCTGTTGGTTTATTCCTCAATCTAGTTCAAAGTAGCTCAAAAGTTTCAACTGGGATTATCACTTGTGCACTCCTCTGCATCTGTTGGCAGCAGGAGACAATTGCACTTCAGTGGTGACTGTAAATTGTGCCTTTCCTAACTTCTAAACCAATCTGCTATGGATCCTCTAGGTCCATATCCCTCTTCATCTCTCCAGAAAGGAACAAATGTTTGACACTAAACAAGTATCAGGCAGGATTTCCCCTGGTGTTACCAACTAGGTCTCTAGGTGGAATTCAGGTGATAGGGAATGTATTTGTAGACACTAGGAACTTGTACTCTGGCCTGGTTGGGTTTGATTTGCATTCTCTGCCTTGGGTGCTCAAGAAGCTGGCAGAATCATATTTTTGTCCTAGGTATCATCCATAGAATAAATCTGGCTGCCTATCTGCATTTTTATCATGTATAGAGCCTTGCCATCATTTGTGTGTTTATCAAAATTACTTTTTCACCATGAATCCTTTCAATAATATTCTGAATCCTATACTGATATTTTGAATTATGGCGATTAATTTTTACTGTGTCCATAATATGCTATGCACTTTACCAAACAAATAATAGAAGTGGTCCCTACTGCAAAGATCTTACAGTAGCTTAAGTTTAGGGGTAGGATATAAGGGAGGATGAAAGGAAAGTGAAATGAACACATGAAAAAAAGCATGGAGAGTTAGTTGCTTAATGCGATGTTGCTTAATCTGTGCCAATCTGCTCTTTGGATCTGTGTGTTTTCCCGACACCTTGCTATCCCTGCTCAGATTTCAGTAACACCTAAATGTTTGAGTTTCTTTATAGAAGAAATAAATATAAAATATACTTTAAAAAATCTATATGAATAGACCTTAACAGTTATAAGCTTTAACTCTCGCAAGAATACGGTTTAGATCAGTGGTTCCCAGCCTGTGGCCCAGGTGCCAAAAGTGGCCTGTGGGTTCTTTCAAAGTGGCCTCCAGCTCCCCTCCAGCCTAAGGTTTCAGGTGGAGCATGTTGCCATAGGGCTACAAGTCCAGAGCAGGCTCCTTAACACAGCCAAGGGGACAGGAGATCAGCAAGGAGGCAGCCTCCTCACTGAACTCCTTCCATCTTGCTTCAGTGTGTTTGTGTGTGTGGGGGGGTGGAGGGGGGTCAGTAATGCTAGTGAGGCAGCCAGGATCTACTATGCTCAAGGAAGGGCTGGACTCTGAAAATCAGTGCCTTCTGGTTTGATCTGCATTTAGCAGGTCACCCTCTGTGACTTAGCTGTCAGGCCATGTGTTTCAGTGAATAGTGAGAAGTTCCAAAGGGGTAGCCATGTTACTCTATTCAGCAAAACAAACAAGAAATCCTGTGGCACTTTTAAAGACTAACAAATGTATTTATTGCATGAGCTTTCACTCATCTAAACTAGTGCTTTGTCTGTGAGTGCATGATATACTGTGAATCATTTGTAGGTGTAAAATAGTGAATGTAAAATTGAGCACAGAAGTATCAAAATGTTTCACTAAATACGTAGTGATTTATAGTTCTTAGCGGTGTACATGTCAATATGTTTTTTATGAGCTGGTAGAATGGTGGCCCTTCCAAGTGATAAAAATGATATTTGTGGCCCTGGAGCCAAAAAGGTTGGGAACTACTGGTTTAGATGTTTTGCCTTGGCTTTGATATACTTTAATAGTAACTTTCTTCCTTGCCCATAAATATATATATGTTCATGTGCATGTAAATCATTTATTTTTTGAAGTATTGTTTCATTTTCTGGATGATGATAAAAAGGCAAGCTGTGATATGCATGTTCTTCTACAAGCATAAAGAGATAACAATAGAGTCATTATTATAACTTGTGTGTATGTTTGTGGCTGGAGTCATTGCAATTTACCAGACAGATATCCCACCTGCTGTGTATTCTTCCTAGTTTTGGTCTGAAGAATTGCTGGAGCTACTGGACACTCAACTGTAGCTGAGGCATCCCACAATGCACTGGTAATAACTCTTCTTCAGGATGAAGAGACTTTAACTGGTGCACACAAATCAGTAGCCCACATTGGGGGAAAAAACAAATCAGAAAACCACTGTTCCATAAGCTCAGAATTAAAAGAGCTTCATAAGTAAAATGACAGGCTATTCATTCCAGTTTGGAAAGCATGAATAAGATTTTTTGATGAAGCTTAATTTTCTTCTAGCTCTTCAGCAATGGATAAAGCATTAAAAAAAAAGTGTTTATAGAACACTATGCTTCTCATTATTTATTTGAAATAAAAATTACCTTCCCCCACTCAGTAATGGAAAATGAGTCAGATCCTGATCTCAGTTTCACTTGGGTAAATGTGGGATGGTTCCACTGACTGCAGTGGAATTACCGCCATTTCACCCCTGTAAATCTGAAGTATCATCCAGTCCACTGACTTTGGCTACTCACATGAATGCTTCCGAATAGTAGAAAATGCATTCTCAGATACAGCACTGTGGATTTGAAAATTGTTTGCTGTAATATAAATAAATCTCCAGTAGATGAAATTTTAATTGAAAAGATATTTCATTAAGTAATGTCATGCCTCATTATTGGCAGCAAATGAGGCTTAGAGGCATCTAGTGCCCTCTTTTACTGACTGAAATCTATCTCCCCTTCAAACAGAATGCACCTTTTGAATGCTTTCTGCTGATGTATGCAATTCAGTTTGGTTAAAACCTCTAATCAGAGTCCTAGAAAATGTCTACATTATCAATTGGCTTAATTAAAAAACAAAAAAAATCAGTTGTGCGGAAGAGAACTTTCAATTCAGAAAGCCTTTATAGGTCAGTGAATGACTGTCTCTGGGACAATGTGTGACCAAAGAGAATACTTTGATTTATTCTGGTCCTCATTCTGAAACCTTCACCAGCTGGGTACCATCTTACTGCACAAATAGCTCTGTTGGAGAGTAAGGTACTTTCAGCATTAATGATGCCATTAAAGTCTGACTGATCCTTATTAAATAAATGAGATGCTCCTTGGAAGAACATACATATGTATGATGAATCTGTCTGAAGAGCTCAAGCAGGAAATAGGTAGGAATGGAAATGTCCTTCATCCCTATTCCCACCCTTTGTTATTTTCCCTCCGTGTGTATTCAGCATTGGCTGTGCAATTTGCACCGTTAGGTATCGATAGAAGGAGCCGCTTAAAACATAAAACAGACAATCCCTGGAAATATCTTAATGGGCGTAAATATTATAGTTTAGTTACTCTGTGTTAGGTAAAGTATCCTTTGTAGTTTTGAGGAAAAAGTAGCATAGGGCTGTTGAAAAGAATGCTTAGGTTGTTGAATTAAGGGCATTGTCCCATGTCATTTCCATGTGTTGTGCGTGCCCTTAGCTTTTGTATTTTAAAAGTGCGAGCTGCCGGTTATTAATCAGAGGTCACAATACTTCGTACTGCTTAATGTATTGTTAAAGGACAGTGCCAGACCTCTCTATTACATCTGGGTGTAGTTTTTAAGAGTGAAAAACTTCGTGTGTGCCACTTTTCCCCCTTAGTACATACATATTTTTTACCGGTAGCTAGAGGACAGGACAAGTGTTTTTGCTGCATGACTTTCTACCCAAAATACACAGCTGCATAATAGCCTCTTTGATGTGTGGTAGCTGAGTGATTAAGGCATTTGATTACAATTCTGAAGTTCATGGTTGAGTCTTGCTTATTCTCGCACTGAACGGCCATCTTCAGTTCACTCAGCAGCCCAATGGGGTACCTGATCCATGGGGTTAGAAGTGTTAAAGGTGGTCGGACGTGATGCTGGCAGCATCATCATCACCTTGTATGTTGATGGCTATGAAACTGACATGCCTGAAGTGTGCCCACAAAATGATCTGCTGGCATGTGGGATCTTTGACATAAGTGGGTTGAGATTCCTAGAGCTAGTTTGAACAATGAAAGCATTTTGTGAGCATTTATTTGTCTTCCAGAAACCTATTCATTAGATAGTTTATACCTCAGATTAATCAGTATTAGTGAACATTTGTGCAAATGGGTTGTGCTTTGCTCTGGGGAATTGCTGTTCTTTGTATGGATGTCCATATCTGTTGTTCATTAGCCACAGTTTATCATTTGTTTTTCCCTATTCCCTTATCTATGAAGGGTGGACAGCCAATGCTCAAAATGAACAATTTGCAAGCAAGTCAGAGGCTGTGATTTATTTGAGAAATGCATGCAAAGAACAAGTACATTAGCAGAAACCAGCATCATAAAGAGGAAAAAAGGAGGGGGGGGAACACTATTTGGTTGATAATTTAATTGCCACAATAATTCAACCAGGCCTAGTTTGGATGGTGATGTACGAGAATGCACATTTAGTTACAGATAGGATTTTTTCCCAAGGAAATCAGAGGTTTTTGAATGCACAAGACATATTTATCGACTTTTGGTGCTATTGTACCAGATGAGAGAGCAGATAATTGAGGCTCATGCCAAGATAAGATCACTATGTCACCCTAACTCACATTTGCAAAACTTAGAGCAGTGATATACTCAGAGAGGCTTTGGAGAGCCAGAGTGTATAATCTGTTTAGGTATCAGTTACTCCCCTCTGGATATTTTAATATTCTGAACTACATTTTGAGTCTCATGAGTAGCAGTTAAGGGCTTGAGCCGAGCCCTTTAAAGTCAATAGAACAATACTCCTGATGTTTAATGGGTCATCCCCGCTTTACAAATAGTTCCACTGATTTAAATGGCTCTACTTGCAGAATAAGAACTTTACTATTCTGTGTAGTACTGGTGGCAGTAAGAGTGTTGCTTCACTTTGGTTTCCCACCACATGTTCTTAATTACACATCGTTTCAGCCAGGTATTTAAGCACTGGTCCAACTTTTAATACAGGTAGTTTCCTTGATCTTGCTGAGTGGGGCCCTTAGTCACTGAGGGCCAAATCCTGTGGTCCTCTGCTCAACCACAGAAAGCCCCAAAATGCATTAGAAATTATATGTTTCTGCTGCTAGGTGTGTGAACTGGAGACCGAAGAGGTTGCTGAAGGCTCCGGGGTGCTATGTAACTGAGCTGCCTGGGGACTTTCCCTATAGTAGCGTTGTCTACTGTCCCACATTTTTCAGAACTGTCCCAGTTTTGGTACAATGTCTCTTGCTCTGAATGTATTTTGTCTCTAACTTATGGAAAACACTTCCTCCTCCCTGATAATTAAATTAATGTAAGCTGCATTGTATCTTTTGCTAGTGCTGGCTGAGTAGTATCTCACAAATTCAAATTTGATGAATTTTGCCCAGTTCTCCTTTAGGATTTTTGTGAATCCAATTAGAATTTGAGTCTACTCAGTGCACAGTGTAAATGAGCTATAACAAGTCTATGTAGCCACCAAATATCTGAAGTTGGTATCAGATCTGAAAGGGGTCACCTGAGAGATACGGGATTGTGAGGGACAGACAGACTAGGAGGACAGATGTGAGTAAGGGCATAGCAGAAGCCTCTATTGCAGGGAGGGACCTATGAGTGGCAGCTACCCCAGGTCCTACAAGAGGGGCCAGGGAGGAGATGTAGGTGAGAGGTAGCTAGAAACATTCTCTCCTGGGCTGAGAACTGAGAGAAGTCTTGGAGACTGAGTCTTGAGCTGGAAGTTTGACTGAAGACAAGGACTGCAGCCTTCCTGAAACCCTGAACACAGGGAATGTGTAATACATCCCTAGCAGGGAGGGTGCAACCCAGAAACTTGGACCAGTTGGAAGCTGGGACTAGCCTGCAAGGAAGGAGGCTGCCAGCTGGGTTGAAGATTCTGTGGTGTCTTCTATTTTCTGCTGGATTTTTTTAAGTGAAGGACTTTAAAGCCTTATAGGGAAGTAAGTAGTAGGATTGACCCAGGGAGGCAACCCCAAAGCACTCTGGGATGTATGTTGACACTGTCTCTTGTAAGGCCCTGGGGTGGAGCTTGGTGGAAAGGGAGGGTTTAGGTTCCTATACCAATCACTTATTTTGTGGAAGGGGCATAAACACCTTCCCCCACCCTTGACTTGAGGGAGGTAGAGAGGATAGAGACATTGCAAACCCCTGAGTGAAGGATGCACAATCCCCAAGGGCCCAGAGACGAGCTGAAAACTCTCTTGTGGGGTTGTTGGACTGTGTCTATTTTCTTGGCCTCTGATACTCTGGAAAGGGGCAAATTGAACCAATGATCCAGCTGGTGGGCAGAGTTTCCATCTCCTAAAAGATGAACCACCCCAGAATGATTGCTAGTGAGGGAAGCCAGAGAGGGGGGCAGAGCTGGGGCCCAGTGAATTAATCACTTGGTGGCACCACCTGTAAGTACAGTACCATTATAGGTGGATAAAATGGAAGAAATGATTTAAAAACTAAAAAATATTTCTGATACAGAGAGATAGAACGGTGTGTTCAGAAATTCTTCAGGTTGTGCTGGGGTAGGCCTTGTGAATTCCCATTCCATCTGCAAAAGTGGCTTTACTGTCACCTCTACCCTTTTCTTTGTTTCTTGGGAATACTATCCTACTGTTTTAAATGAGCTACTTAAGGCAGGGGATCTCCGACTTTTCCATTGTGTGGACCCTCTCTTAGTAGCAAGTCCCCCTCATGAACTGTCTCCCCTCCAGATCTTCTAGATGGGCTTGGATTTGCTATTGCTCATCACCCCTGTGGCAACAACTATAGTTGCTTGCACTGAAAAATAATAGATTCTATGTATTAGGTGTGCATTGAGGGGGATGAGCTGCTTGCTTTCTAGGACTCAGTTTTCTGATCATATGGGAGATGATCATTTTCATCCTGGGATCGCCACCAGCTTGCAGTATGTCTCTGTACTGTGCCTTAGACGCCATACGCACTAAAAGTCCATTTTCACACAGGCATGTCCGTGTGAAAGTCACCCAACATTTCAAAACTTAGGCCAAGCAGTGGGTATTCTCTTGTTGCAGCAGCCAACATTTTATTAAGTGTGGTTCTTGATACCTTATTGCAGGAAAGTTTGGAGAGTTCAAAACCTGAAATGTAGTTGGTGCTACAATTAAAGTATTTCAAATCCACTTATCCTTGTGTGTGTCTTCTGAGCAGGGCTGCCAAAGAGAAAAATTTGGGAGAAATCATGTTTGCTGGGACCCCCACTCTCTCTCTTTATGCCCCCCGTATACACCAAGCTTTATTGCTGTTGCGTTAAATAACATAGTTAGCTGAGACAAGCTTTTACTAAAATATTTTTGAAATGTTAGCTTTTAACCACTGAGTATTATGGTATATTGCCAGTTCTTCTAGATTAGGAAAAGTGCATGCCTAGATCTTGGACAATTTCTGACTATTCCTATTAGTTCAGCCCCACATCAGTTCTGCCTATCCAGCCTCATCTCTTCTCTTGGGCTTCTTCACCACCCTTGTCCCTGCCTGGTGGTATGGGCTCCAGCCAGTGTCCCATCATCCTCTGGTTTCTCCCTACAGTAGAAGGAAGGAGTGTAGGTGAAGAAACAGAGGAGCTGTCCCTGCCCACAGGCAGGGAGAAAGAGGAGGGAGCAGTTACAGTGAGCTTCCTGCAGTAACTTGGATTCGGAAGTGCTTCCCTAGATCTAGGGAAATTTTCCATGATGCTGGTAACACTATAACTGTCCTTTGCTTACCCTGGCATAGTAATGGGTAACAGTGATCATGAAATGCTAAGGGACGCTGGAGAGGCTACAAAGGCAGAAAGTGCAATGATAATGAGAGATTTCAGCTAGCCTCACATTGACTGAGAAAAAGTCACCTGAGAGATGATACTGAGGAAAGAAATTCTAGACCAATCATTGCTTCTTGGCACAGCTTGTCCTGGAACCTACTGGAGAAAGGCAATTCTTGATTGATGATGAGATGACTGGATTTGTGGATGCAGGAAGAGCTGTTGACCTGGTATACCTCGACTTTAGCAATGCTTTTGATACGGTTTCCCACAGCATTCTCGTCGGCAAGTTAAGGAAGTATGGGTTGGATGAGTGGATCGAAGGTGGATAGAAAACTGGCTAGATCACTGGACTCAGTGGGTAGGAATCAATGGCTCGATGTCTGGTTGGCAACCAGTAACGAGTGGAGTGCCCCAGAGGTCGGTCCTGGGGCCCGTTCTGTTCAACATCTTCATTAATGATCTCGATGATGGGATAGATTGCGTGCTTAGTAAGTTCGCGGATGACACCAAGCTGGGAGGAATGGTAGACATGCTGGAGGGCAGGGACAGGATCCAGGGAGACTTGGACAAATTGGAAAACTGGGCCAAAAGAAACCTCATGAGGTTCAACAAGGACAAGTGCAAAGTTCTGCATTTAGGATGGAAAAATCCCATGCACTGCTATAGGCTGGGGACCGATCGGCTAAGTAGCAGCACTGTAGAAAAGGACCTGTGGGTTATGGTGGGCGGGAAACTGGATATGAGCCAAGAGTTTGCTCTTGTTGCCAAAAAGGCCAATGGCATATTGGGCTGCATCAGAAGGAGAGTTGCCAGCAGATCGAGGGATGTGATAATTCCCCTCTGTTCAGCACTGGTGAGGCCGCAGCTGGAATACTGTGTCCAGTTTTGGGCTCCCCACTACAGAAAGGATGTGAACAAATTAGAAAGAGTCCAGCAGAGGGCAACAAAAATGATTAGGGGGCTGGGGCACATGACTTATGAGGAGAGACTGAAGGAACTAGGCTTATTTAGTTTGCAGAAGAGAAGACTGAGGGGGGATTTGATAGCAATCTTCAACTACTTGAAGGGGTGCTCCAAAGAGGAGGGAGCTAGGCTGTTCTCAATGGTAACAGAGGACAGGATAAGGAGCAATGGTTTCAAATTACAGCTGAGGAGGTCGAGGTTGGATATTAGGAAAAACTTTCTCACTAGGAGGGTGGTGAAGCATTGGAATGGGTTACCTAGGGAGGTGGTGGAATCTCCGTCTTTGGAGATATTTAAGGTCCGGTTAGACAAAACCCTGTCTGGGATGATTTAGTGGGAATGGTTCTGCATTTAGCAGAGGGTTGGACTAGATGACCTCATGAGGTCCCTTCCAGCCCTATGATTCTATGATTCAGTCTTAAGTGGCACACAGCATCTGGTCACAGAGATGAGCATAGCTGAATTGGTTGTTAATGGTGACCCTAATGTAATTAAATTTAGCATCCTTGTAGGGGAGATATTAAAAACAAACAAATCCCACCATGATGATATTAACTTTCTAAAATGGGGAACTGCACAAAAATGAGGATGCTTGTTAGGTGGAAATTGAAAGAAACTGTACCAGAGGTTAATTGTCTGCAAGCAGATGGAGATTATTTAACAACACTATAAAAAGGCTAAACATGTATCCCAAATCAGCAAAGAAAATAAGAGGACCAAAAGAATGCCACCATTGGCTAAACTGTAAAGTAATGGAGGCTGTTAAAGGACACCTTTTTCCCCTTTAAAATTTGGAAGTCCAAGCTTAGTGGGAATAAAAGGAAGGAGGACAAGCTGTGGTAAGTTAAGTGCAAAAGTAGAGTAAGGCAGGAAGAGAGAATTTGAGATACTCCAAGTCCTTGTCTAGATGAATCCTAGCTGGAGGAAAAGAGAAAACATTTAGAACGGAAGAATGGATCTGAACCACACTGGTTTTTCTGTTGATAACATTCTTTCAAATGAAGGGCATGTAAAACAGAATCAGAATGATAAACTTGTGCTTCATAACACAAAGATGAAAACCCAGCCAGAAAGGGATTCCAAAGGAAAGTGTTTCCCTAGCCATTTCTCTCTTCCAGACTTCCTAATGGAGAATGTGCCTGAATAACATAATGCAGCATGCGGTTTACTCCATTCCATGTTGACTTTCACCAGGGAAACTCAAGGTGGCGGTGGTGTTCCAACCTTAGCCACTCTAAATGGACGTCTTGCAGATTACAGCTACCACTAGCTGTATAAGCAGATCCCTGACAACGAAAAAAGCGACACAGAATATGCTATATGAAATGGATGGACTTGAGAAGAAGACTGAAAAGGGATAAAACCATTCACTTATTTGGCAAGTGGAAAAAAAAGTGGAAGGAAGTTCTGAAGCATAATTTAGATGACATTTAGTTTCTTGGAGAGAGAGGATTAGCTCTCCATGGCTCAAATGGCAAGATGGATGATAAGTCCAATGGTAATTTCTTGGATATTATTTAATTGTTAGAATAATATAATAATAGGGATGGAAGGGACCTCACGAGGTCATCTAGTCCAACCCCCTGCTAAAAAGCAGGACCACTCCCACTAAATCACCCCAGCCAGGGTTTTGTCTAACTGGGCCTTAAAAATCTCCAAAGATGGAGATTCTACCACCTCCCTAGGTAGCCCATTCCAATGCTTCACCACCCTCCTAGTGAAAAAGCTTTTCCTAATATCCAACCTCGACCTCCCCAGCTGTAGTTTGAAACCATTACTCCTTGTTCTGTCCTCTGTTACCATCGAGAACAGCCTAGCTCCCTCCTCTTTGGAGCACCCCTTCAAGTAGTTGAAGATTGCTATCAAATCTCCGCTCAGTCTTCTCTTCTGTAGACTAAATAAGCCTAGTTCCTTCAGTCTCTCCTCATAAGTCATGTGCTCCAGCCCTCTAATAATTTTTGTTGCCCTCCGCTGGACTCTTTCTAATTTGTCCACATCCTTTCTGTAGTGGGGAGCTGAAAACTGGACACAGTATTCCAGATGCTAGTCTAGTATGACCAGAATTTGAGTGACCTTGCTGACTGTGTGAAAAGAAGCACAGGCACAACATCTGAGAGTTCAGGATTTCAAGTTCCTACTTGGCACCTGAGAATCCAAATTAATTTTTTCAAGAATGCACAGGGCAAGTCATGTAAATAGTCCAAGCTGAGGTTAAAGAGGCCAAGTACTTTTCAATAATTTCTGATGCAACAACAGGCAACTCAGATGAGGAACAAACACAATTGATCAGATATGTTCATCAAATGCCTGCTGGTAACTTTGTGATTCAGAAATATTATTTTGGGTTCCAGAGACTTTGCCAAGAAGACTGGTGATGAAATTGCTGAAATGATTTGCACAGCCATAGCTGAACATGGGTTCAATTTCAAATTCTGTCACAGACAAGCTTATGTTAATGGTGCCAATGTACCAGGAAACTACTGTGGAGCTTGGTCCTGCTTCTTTTGATTGAGTCCTCAGGCACTCTTATTCTTATTTCTTGTATTTATAGAACATGGCACAATTGTGTCATTTATTGTATTTGGATACAAATGCTCTTCAGCTGTCTTCAGTCATTGTATATTTTCAGTGCAAGTCCACAGTGATGGAAAATGTTGAAGAAAAATGTTTCCTGCTTCATTCCCATCCAAGCCTGGTACACACTGTTGGTTTGTGCACATTCTTTTACCAAGAAGCTGAAAGGCTTATAATGGCCTTAAATGAATTGTCTGAACTGAGCCTGATTGCAAAAACCAGAAGTGATACTGCTAGAGTAGTAAAACACAGAACAAAATTTAAATATGTTCTTCTCATCTTAGTTTGGCTGAAAAGTCTAATCACCATCAGTTAATGGAATTTTGTCTTCTAGCACTTAGATGGTAAAGTTGATGGTGTTGAAAGAGACAACATTAAGGGCTTGCTCACTGAACTAGCTGAGTTACAAGAGAAGTGGAACAAAATGTATGATGGATGTGTGTGCAATCCAGAATTTCTCTGGGCCTTTCTTGAAAAGGATAAAGTTGCTCTCAAAGGCTATGTCTACACTGGCAAGTTAGTTCGAATTAAGGAAGCTTAATTCGAACTAATTTAAGCCTTGGCTACACTAGGCTTTCATTAGTTCGAATTAAGGGCTTCCTTAATTCGAACTAATAAATTCGCTTATACTTTTCGAAGTAAGGGTTAATTTGAGCTAGTTAGTTTGAATTAACCCAATGTGGCCATGTTAGTTGGAACTAAGTGCTTAATTCGAACTACCCGGCACATTGAGCTCAATGCAATTGACTAATTCGAACTAAGCAAGTGCCATGCATGACACTTGCTTAGTTCGAACTAAAATTTGCTAGTTCGAATTAAGTTAATTTGAACTAACTAAAATTAGTTCGAATTAGTTAGTTTGACATTAACTAATTCAAACTAACTTTGGTAAGTGTACACATAGCCACAGACTTTCTGCATCATTATGCCAGTGACATCCGTGGTGATATAAAAGAGGATTTAATGTTTCTCAAATGCATTTACAAAGAAAACATTGGGCCAAAAATACTGTTGCTGTTTCATTTATTAAATCACCTGCATGAAGTCTCTGACTGCACCATCTCTTCCCCGACCTGACGGCCGCACTTTGCATATTTTGCAGAATACAGCATATGTGGTCAGCATAGAAAGATCATTTTAGTATGCTTGAACAGGTGCAGAACTGCCAGAGCGCAACTATGGGTCAGTGAAGAGTTAATGGTCTAGCACCTCTTGCAATTAAAAGTAGTCTGGCAAGATTGGTCAGTTGCAATGATATTATTAATTCATTTGCTGCAAAACAGACAAGAAAAGCACCATTATAAGTTGAACATCTTAAAATAAATCATATGGAAACTTCTTTTATTTTTGAGGGGTTCTTTACTGCATTCTTCAGTATCACAGATTGACAGCATTCTGTTTGCTTATATTTCGCTTGTACTTCAGTCCTGAATACAAGCAAAGAGATAATGACTAAATCAGTCAAAATTAATTTACTCCTGCCACTTGTAGTCTGATTCTTTAGGATTTAGATTAGGAATTTGGAATTTAGAATCTTAATTGGGATTGCCAGTAAATCTTGCTAGGGAGTTCAGGTTCACGTCCGAATCTGACCACAGTAGATATTTATAAATTTGAACTAGGAGCCCTCAGAGAATGGCCAAGAGTGATTATCACACAGATACTTTAAATTACTTTATAAAATCCTTTTTTTTTGCCAAAGGCATAATGCATAAAAATTAAGAAAAGATTAATAAATGTACAGTGAAATAATCAGTTTATACATACAGAATTCATCTAGGAAATTTTATGCAGTTTATAATTTGATAGATTGTTTCCTGTTAAAATTTATAGTTGTTTATACTTATACGCTGGAGTTAAGAAGGATGTCTGATATCTCAAATTGACATGAGGAGTGCAGACTCTAAGAAACCTAGCTGACATATTTAAACTTATTAAAATAACAAAGACTGGATAGCTAAGAAAGAGCAAGATGGGTCTGTGGTGTTCTTTTCTCGAGAAAGGTTGAGCTGAGAGCTGTGGTCTGGAAGCTTCACTGCTCTCCAAATCCCAAGGCCTTATATTCCTTTTTCTATTAACAACAGGATCTATAACTTTATGCCCCTCTAAAAATAAACTAGATTACCTCATTCTTCCTTACTCAAATATGGGTCCTCACCCCAGAAATTGTCAGGGTACTGTCAGATCATTGGTTAAGGGGTTCATGCGTACAATTGACATATTTCCCTAGTAGAATATTCCATACGACCTTTCCACATTTCTTGTTTATAAATTATGTGGGGTTTGCGGTGTTCTACCAAAATGTCAAAAGTTTTACCTAAAGTTCTTATTCAACTAAGATCTATATATATTAGGATCTGAAATTGTCTGATCAAAGTGAAACAAGACTCGCCCTGATATTTTTAACTTCACAGCTACTCCTTCTATATCCTGTTGCAAAACTATTGCATACAGGCTCATCTTGTAGTTTCTTACAATGAGGCCTGTAGGTCTCTTGCATTTCAGCTACTAATATAGAAGTTACGCTCACTTACCTACTTATACTAAATATACTACTATAAAACCAGGATTTCTTAAACTTATAAAGAAAGATATACATGTATGAATTAAGATATGTGCATAAAGTGATATATATGCATGCAAACTAAGCATGGGTATAGTCAAAGGCTACACACTTTATACAGATATTTTGGTCCCCTCCGCAGAACTCGGGGCTTCAGTACAATTGTCCCTTCCATACTCCTGCTCTCATCAGCTCTTGTTCTGAAAAGTATTTATGGAACTGCCTTTTCAGAAGAGTTAAGTGCTCTTGAATAGATATTTTCATTCAGAATGGAATGCATTTATTGACATCAGTGAAGGAATCATTCACAGCAGGGAACATGTCAAGATGGTCTTTGTTTACTCTCCTTTCCATATTTTTTTCTTAAAATCCTAGATTCAGTTTCGTCCTCTATTCTGAACACTGCCACTGGCTGCCCTTGCAAGCTCAGGTGGAGTCCACTCAGTTGAATAAAAATATCCAACAAGTAGGCCAGCTGTGCAAACCATGAGAGGTCATTGAAATAGGCAGACAATGCAAACAAGTGACTTGACAGAAAGACAGGTGCTTCTAACTGGAGTTCATATGGGCATGTCAATATTTTCTCTTGTGAAAGCCAACAAACTTCAAGGTAGAGGAGTTGGAAATGCTGAATGCCACAGGATACAGCACAGCAAAATGCTAAGAATTCTTGAGATAATCTAGGACAAAGTTAATTTGAATAGATATTTTCATTCAGATTGTAATAGTGACATCCATAGTTTCCATTTGTTCTGTCATTTTATTTGTCTAGGGCTTTTCGTTGTATACTCACTCAAATGGACATTGGGACAATGGAGGTATGTATGTATGACCATACCACTCTCTCTCATTCTCTTTCCTTGTCTCAAATTGCTGCCTGCCCATGGACCTGGGCTCATTTCCTGTGTATAATGGTACATTGTGCCAGTACCATGAGAATGTTGGGTCACTCAAGTAATTGTGTTTTAATCACTATTATGGATTATTTATTACATATTGTTTAGGTAAACAAGGATATTTTTAATGGGTGGAGGGGCTCAAGTAAAGCAGAATAAACTATTGAAAAAGGAAATAGAAAGTTGACCAACTGGCAAGTTCTTTGGGTTAAATTTCCTCAAGGCCATAGATGCAATCTATGATAAAATGCGACAGGAGTACAAGTAGGGATGTCTCTTGCTACCTTAAAGGAGGTAATACTGAATCAGTTTAACACCTCGTAAAGGCAGGCTGCAGAGATACTTTCATAAGATGCAAAAAAGGGCAGAAATGACCTATTAGATGACGTAACGTTTGGATAAGCAATCATAACATTATTTGTATTTCAATTAGATTAACAGCTGAACTTGGCAACCACATCTCTGGAGGGCGTTTTGGGAAAACTAACTAATTGGCAGTTGTCTGAAGTAAATTGCTTGATTTTGGTCAATGGTAAATTATTATCGTGTTAATTTAATTGCAGTTTTGTCAATGGTATAATTAGCACTGCTATCAAAGTGATGAATCGGTTTACTGGAAAAAGATAACACAGACAAAGCATTTTAACATTAAATTCCCAATTGCCAGCGCACAATGTAATTCTGCATAATAATGATGTCAGCTTAGCACACAGTAAACAGAAACCAGTGTTGCCAATGGAAATGGGTGGCAACTAGAAGTTATAATTCGCTGAGGCCTGCTGCAATTTGACTGCATTGTCTATTGGTAATGCAGAAAGTTAGCCAAGTCACCTTGGTAATATTTCCAAACCAGGGGCCCCATTCAGCCATCACTTACTGCTGAACGTGATCCTTCCTCCTGGTGAGTTTTCTCACTGTACTCTGTGGAACTTGTCAAGTACTGGATGAGTAGTGTTAGAAGGATCAGGCCATGAGATTGTGCAGTAGGGCTCTGTAGATACTCAAATAAACCTTTATGGCTCAGCATTCAAATCTGTATTTCGGTTTTTGCTTCAGGGAGTCATTTATAGGAATGAAATAATGTCAAATTTGGCACTATCCACCTTCTCCTGTTCAAGAGGCTCCCTGAGGCATTAAAAGAAATACATGAAATACAAACACACATGCTAGAATTCACATACAGTGCTCATCCAAACCTTTCCTTAGTAGGGATTGTTGTTTGCCCTTGACCTGATTTAATGTGAACAAAGCTCTGTGTTCGTAAATTCTTCTAGCAGTTTGATTAACTGTTTAGAGCACTGTTACTACACAGTCACATTAAGGGGCAGATCCTTGGGTCCTCTGAACTTGTGGCATTTTTTCCCATAAAGCAGCACAAAGCAGAAAGAAAGTTGGTGTATATAGGTCAGCAAAAAATTCCTCTGGTATAGGGATGTCCTCTACTGGTGCAGGGTCATCAGAGACTGCAGTGACACACCCATTTACAGCCCTCAGGGTGAAGAGCAGGGATGAGGAATTTTGCTGTGGCACCCTGGCATTCCAGCAGTCTCTGACTACCTGAATGTCTCTTTGGATTTTTTGTGACTGGCGCAATTTAGAACATCCCCAAGGCTCTTCTAAATTGCTTTTTTAGGACTGATTGGCACCTGGTTCCCCAAGGATTGAGGAACCACAAAGCTGCCTTTTTCCTACCCTTCCTCATTTCTTGTACTGCACCAGGCAACAATCAGCCAGTACAAAGAATTTTGCCCAAAGAACCTAATTTGAAATGAAGCTATTAGATCTGGTGTCTCCCCTTTTAATTAAGCTATGCTATTAAACTATTATAACCTTTCCTCATAATTCCAACAGCACCCCAGGCACCTTATTGCTCTTACTCCAATTTCTCAGTATTTTTCTGATAATAAATTGCCCAGATGTGTATTCCAGGCTCAGTCACACTAAAGGGCATAACAAGCAAGAGAGTTACCTTCCTGTCTGGTGACATGATACCCTGTATCAGTTTCCGGCAAATAGGCACAGAGCATCTCAGCTTTCAGGAATATGTAGAATCTTCCAAGCCATAGCTATTTTTCTTTTCTCTAATGTTTTTAGTTAATCACATGACAAAAAGCATGCAAAACTTACATCCTCTGTAAAAAGAAAATAACTCTAATGGAATGCACAGAATAATTGCTCTTTGGGCTCTGGTATGTTGCAAAGGACTGACAATCCAAAAGAAACCATGGCATCAACTAGGTAGCCAGCTATTTCATAACACCATATAATGCCCAATTTCACAGTGGTTTATTCTAAAATTTAACACCCCTTATTCCAACAAAACTCCCATAGGTTTCAGTGAAAACTTCGCCAATGTAAGAAGTGCAGGATTTTCCCCATTATTAAGTGTTTCAACTAAATACTTTTTGAATAAAAGTGTTAGACTTGAACTATATGTCTTTAAAAAATAAAAATGTATATTAGCTGTAATACAGTTGAAAACAAAACTGTGCAGCTGTGACTCATTTCAGTTTCATTTCACAGAAAAATGACATTCAGGGAGGTGAAAAGAAACCTGTCATCTACCAAAAGCTAACAGCTAATTTTTCATTAATTCAAAGAACTAGCATGATTTAATACATCAGCAGGGAGAAAATGGGGTAAAATATTCAGATATTTTAAATATAAAGTTATACAAATAAGATATCAAATATTATTCTTTTAATACACGCCATGCTGCGAATTAACTTGAAGAAGGAGAGGAACTGCAGGGAGATTTGTGCTTTTTCTTTAACTGACAACCTAATAGTAGTGTACTTCAGATTTGAAACAGCAAGTGAAAAAATGACACTGCTCATTTGCAATTGAATGTGAAATTAGGAGATAGCCATCAGCTGGCTAAAACAATACCCCAACATGGAGCTTGGTGGATTTAAGGAAATGTTTATATTTTAAAATGAAAAGTTTAAAAGCATATGCAGTGTGCCTTTTTATTTTTGATTTTACAGGGTCCCCTCAATTATACTTAACCCACAAAATAAAACTGAGGAAGAATGTGAAGCCTCCCCTTATTCCTATACATCGCCCCCCCCCCCCCAAAAAAAAAGATTCCAGTGAATGTTTCCCTTGTTAAACAAACTCTTAATTCTTCCACACATTTTTGTGAAAAAAGTGAACTGCTCTTCTATCTCTTGAGATGGTTATGGTAACTGTTACAAGCATTAACAGTAAATTGTAAATCAATAGATGAGCCTGGGTTTTACAGAGGCGTCTATATAATTGATGGAGATTTCTGTCTTCCAGAAAAAAAATGTTCTTTGTTAATTCCCTATCATCTCAATTTTGATCTTCCAAACAATTACACACTAACTTAGTTTCCCCTTACATTGTTTCCCAATTGAATATTGTCTTGACCTACAGGGGTTTCATTAGAGGATCTCCTGAAGTGCCTTCTAATCTTATTCTATGATTCTGTGATTCAGCAGGTACAGGACATTCAAGTCACGTTTCCATCCATTCACCTTTTTAAAATCTATTCTCATCCCTTGATCTTTGTAACGATATGGTAGCTGTCCTTGGTGATTTTGATCATGTTGGTCCTCCTGTGAGTATTTATCATTAGATATAAAGAGTGTCCAGTAATGCTTTGTGTTTCTTCAAATATGTTTTCCTAAATACTTTCCTTTGATACACTGGGACTCCAGTTAGCCAGAGGAACTTCTAAAGTTACAGATAAATGAGATTTGGATGATTGTAAGGACCACCTCCTGATACCATACACAGACTTTTAAAACCTGTTGGTTGGCTCCCCTGGTTATAGACAGCTGGTAAGCTTCCCTAAGGTGCATGAAGAGTTAGAGGAAGTGTGTTTTTCTGCCAGTGGTCCATAGCAGAACTTTCAGAAGAAAGCACAAGAAACCCTGTAGTAGACAATTATGGACCAACTGCCCAAATGGTAAGTGTTTAAACCTGGGCAGTTTGTAGTGGTTTATACATTGAATCAAAAGATTTGATGTTTCCATGTGGCTGAATTAGAGTTATATCCCTTTGCTTATTTTCTCCAGTTTCACTAAATGCTGGATGTTTCATTTGCAGTCTAGTCAAGTTTTCATTTCTGCTAAACTGTTTGCTTTAGATTCATTTGTGACAGAGTTCCATATGGGCTCTGGGGGTTTTTCGCCTTCCTATGTAGCATTGGGAATGGCTCACTTGCTGGTGGATTCTCTGTATCTTAGTCTTTAATTCATGATTTGCAGACTTTAATAATTCAGTCATTGGTTAGAAGCTTATTGAAGGAGTGGGTGGGTGAGGTTTTGTGGCCTGCATTATGCAGCAGGTCAGACTAGATGATCATACTGCTCCCTTCTGACCTTACAGTCTATGAGTCTATGTAAATTTGGATGTAAATCAGTTTTTCCTTATTCTTGTATTGTAGAACGAAAGGTCCGAGTGTCTGATTTATGTTTTCATTATTTGGCATACGCTCTTCAATTCTTCCCCAAACTAAACAGTCTGTCTTTTCAGTAAACCCTTTCACAGTTGTCTTTTCCATGCATCTAATACAATTCATTATCTTTCTCTGTACCATTTCTATTTCTGCTATAAGATTGAGATAGGGTGACCAGAACATTCCGAGAAGGGTGTACCAATGTTTTATATTAAGATACAGAAAATTTCATTGTGAGATAGTTTGGGTTCTTACAAACATAACATCCCTGATGCACAAAAGCAAGGAAACAAAATGTTAAGCCACCTCACAGTATATATCCTATGTTCCCTACCCATAGTTACACACTTTATCATCAGCACAATTATTATGCACTGTAGATTATACACAAGTACCTCCAAGCTTCAAAACTTATGCAAAAAATCTTGAAAAACTCAAGAAAGCCCTAAACACAAGACAGCTAAAACACTTCCCTTCATAGCAGGAACATATGGAAATTTGAAAGTGCACTAATTACATTCAAATATAATGGGGAAGTTGTTGAAAATCTTTTCAGGAGGATTTCTTAAGTTTTCACGGCAAGTAAAACCTTTAGAATTCAAACAGTTGCACTAAGTCAATTACTGTCAGTAGATCTCTATATCACACATCTTGTGGTATTAGATCTTGACACCTTTAGATGGTTGTATATCCAAGTTTGTTGATCATGGTTCCCAGCTGGAAAATATTGAGCATGGCAGAAAGAATGAAAATAATCTACCCATTTTCCAAAAACAAAAATGATACAAAATTGGGACACATTGCCTGAGTCTTTTTTTTTTGTGTCCACATAAAAACTAACCAGAGATTTGTTGACAATATGCTTACATGAACAAAACTGTTTCCAACAGTGAGCTTCATCAAGAAATGGAGATGATGAGTGTAGTATGTGTGGTACTAGAAACTGCAAAACATCGGTCTAGAATTAATAAACTGTCTTCTGAAATTCTGCAGTAGGAGTCTCACTGATGGGACAGCTTTTGGCATCTCTTGCTCACTGTGTGTTGGCAACCACTTCATAGTGCAAAAAGGAGTTGCAATCACTGTCTCTGTATATCATTTATCAGCACTATTCTGCCAAGAAATTTTTCTTTCTATTGAGGTTCAGAGCAGACTAGTAGAATAAAAGAGAGGTAGAGATTCTCCACCATCCTGCATCTTTTGTTGTTGTTTACACAAATGCAAGGGAGTGTGAAATGATGATATTCTGATTTGGTAGCATTTTATATCTATTGCATTGGTGTAAATGACTGTCCAAAACCCAGGACAATGGAAAATGGAGCCTTCACTATTTCCCTGTTGTAGTTACACAGTGCAAAACATGTTTTCCTTTCATTTAAAAATACATTCCCTTTCTTGAAATCATTAGACTATATTGCTTTCCCTTAGACTGAATCTCGAACATTTGTATAGCTAACTTCTGTGCATTCACTTCTCAGTTACAGCATTGTCATTGGGTTTTTAGAGGTGGCTGTACATATATTAGGAAAGTGACAGAAAGGGAGTAGGCAATATTTTTAGAATATATTTATAAGTTACTTTCTTTATTAGACATTGCAGCAGGGTTCTCCAGATATTTCTGGTCTTTTTAATGTACAGTAAAAGGAGTTTGATTTACTCAAAGGAATAAAAACACACACAAAGCAAGTGGGAAATGTAGCTAGCTATGAAACAAAATGCATTTTGTTGTCATAGCAACTAAAATGCTAAAAGGGATGCCAAGAAGTAATTATTTAATAAGATGCTGCATGAGGCTGTTATGGCAAATAGACAGACATTTATACAAAAGATGTATTCAGCATTATGGTGTGTGAAAAATTATCCTCATTACATTATTTTTAAAATTATATTTATTGTTGAAAAAATGGCATCCTCAGCACTATAAGAGAGCAGGACTCAGCTGCCCAGCTCAGCGTGTTTACCCCAGGTAGTACCGTGTTCTACAGAGAACATCTGCGGCCAGTCACATCCCAAACAAAGCACAACATTGTCCCCGCACAAACAATGTGAAACAGCCTGGTAACCCTTCACTCAAATCCTACTGTTCCATCCAGCTTATTCATGAGCTAGTCCCTATGCGGTGGTGAGCTGCCTCAGCTCCCCTTGAGTGTTATGGCTTGCAGTGGAAGGCCTTGGCTCCCCAAATCAAAATGAACTTGATGCAAGAAGGAGAGCGGAAACAGTGACTCTGATATCCAACACTGAAGAATAGTGTTAGCTGGCTCCAAGGGTTTTATTTATTTATTTTAGTAGACAGGAGGTTATCTTGGTGTGTTTAATGTAGTTTGTGTCTGCTAATAAATGGAGGTATTCCTTTTTAAAAGAAATGGATTGCGTAAGGCTATCCTGGAGCTCAGGGGGGCTTGCACACCATGGCAAAGGTTCTGTCGTAGGGCCCTTCATTTTTGGTGTTTCCCAGCAAACCCAGAAAAATCCCCAAGTTTTGAAAAACCTGGGATTTGGGTTTTACTGACTTGAGCCTGAATTGTGCAAGTGCCCAAACCTCCTTAGGCCTTATTCCCGCCTTGCCTGTTTCCCGCCAGATGGCACAGGGCACCTGCACTGAGTGGGAACAAGATGACCACTGCAGCTGCTCATTGAGGGAGTTGGAATGGGTTGGGAGCCTGGTCCTAGCAGCCGAGACAGGCCTGCAGAGAGCAGAAGGCTGCACCTAATACTGGCCCCTGTTGCTTGAGCTCCTTCTGCTCCTCCATCCACTTCCTTCTGTTGTCCTTGACTGCTGATGGTAGAACAAGAAGCAATGAGCTTAATCTGCAGGAAGGGAGACTTAGGTTAGCTATTAGGGAAACACTTTTTTAATTTTAAGGATAGTTAAATTAACTAGGCTTCCAAGAGAGGCAGTGGAATCCTTGTCACTGGAGGTTTTTAAGAACAGGTTGGACAAAAGCCAGTCAGGAGTGATCTAATTATACTTGGTCCTGCCTCAGCGCAGGAGGCTGATTAGGTGATTTTTTGAGGTTCCTTGATTTTTTAATATAGAGGGCTAATAGCAGGAGTTTAATCTGAGCAGAAGTTGGTGTGCATCAGGGCAGTACTGAATTGGTGTTTTGAAGATGTAAGAAAATTCCCAATAACTGGTATTTGTATTCAACATGGACTGAAAATACATGTGAACAGTGACATGAGGGCGGAAGTCTAGTTTTGGGATGTGGCAGCTTGTCCTGGGCACTGGAGTGTGGTGGCTGGTGGGGAAGCTAGGGTAGTGGTGACAAATTCCAGTATTTGATTGAATAAAATGAGTCTAAACCAGTTCAAAGTTTATCACTTTCCTTTTAAGTATACTTGTGAGCATTCTAACGTTGCCAATATTTAGAGAATAGTGAGTTTTTAATAGAAATGGTGACAGCAGGAACGTGTAATTATTTCTTTGTACATATGCCACTGTCTAGAGTGACTGTTTTAGAGATCTGAATTGAGCTGATTGTATTGATTGGCTCGTGCTGAGTGGAAAAATTGCGTTTATTGTAGAAGATGAATAATATAATGAGGGCTAGAAAAAAAAAACAGCACAGTTGGGAGTGCCACTCTGAAGTAAGGCAGTGGGAAGGAGTTCATGCAGGATATATGACAGCTATGGCCATTCTAATCCTTTGACATAGTGTCCACCAAATCTCAACCACCAGAGCTGTTCCAAACAGTGAGCTGCTTTAACTGGCCTGGTTGGCTTCCTCCCAGCCTCGAAGCTCAAGCACTTCTTATTGTGGGGAGCTCTTGCCCTGCTTTGCCAATCAGAATGATTGAATGCAACAGCCTTGCCATCTTCAACTAGACAAATTTGGATTAGGGGGATTCTGATCTCTTTGGTCCCAGTGCCACAAACAGAGATCATGAAAGTCACAAACAGAGATCATGCAGATGAACTGCATCCGAGAGTGCTGAGGGAGTTGGGGGAAGTGATTGCAGAGCTGCTGGCCATTATTTTTGAGAACTCGTGACAAATGGTGGAGGTCCCGGAGGATTGGAAAAAGGCAAATATAGTACCTATCTTTAAGAAAGGGAAAAAGGAGGATCCGGGGAACTACAGACCAGTCAGCCTCACCTCAATCCCTGGGAAAATCATGGAGCAGGTCCTGAAAGAATCCATCCTGAAACACTTGGAGGAAAATAGAGTGATGAGGAACAGTCAACATGGATTCACCAAGGGCAAATCGTGCCTGACCAACCTGATTTCCTTCTGTGATGAGATGACTGGATTTGTGGATGTGGGAAGAGTCATTGACGTGGTATATCTTGACTTTAGCAAGGCTTTTGATACGGTTTCCCACAGCATTCTCGTCGGCAAGTTAAGGAAGTATGGGTTGGACGAGTGGACCGTAAGGTGGATTGAAAACTGGCTAGATCGACGGGCTCAGAGGGTAAGAATCAATGGCTCAATGTCTGGTTGGCAACCAGTAACAAGTGGAGTGCCCCAGGGGTCGGTCCTGGGGCCGGTTCTATTCAACATCTTCATTAATGATCTTGATGATGGAATAGACTGCATGCTTAATAAGTTCGCAGATGACACCTAGTTGGGGGGAATGGTAGATACTATGGAGGGCAGGGACAGGATCCAGGGAGACTTGGACAAATTGGAACACTGGGCCGAAAGACACCTCATGAGGTTCAACAAAGACAAGTGCAAAGTCCTGCACTTAGGACGAAAAATCCCATGCACTGCTACAGGCTGGGGACCGATCGGCTAAGTAGCAGCACTGTAGAAAAGGACCTGGGGGTTATGGTGGATGGGAAGATGAATATGAACCAACAGTGTGCCCTTGTTGCCAAAAAGGCCAATGGCATATTAGGCTGCATCAGTAGGAGTATTGCCAGCAGATCGAGGGATGTGATAATTCCCCTCTATTCGACACTGGTCAGGCCACATCTGGAATACTGTGTCCAGTTTTGGGCTCCCCACTACAGAAAGGATGTGGACAAATTAGAAAGAGTCCAGCGGAGGGCAACAAAAATGATCAGGGGGCTGGGATACATGACTTATGAGGAGAGACTGAAGGAACTAGGCTTATTTAGTCTACAGAAGAGAAGACTGAGAGGAGATTTGATAGCAACCTTCAACTACTTGAAAGGGTGCTCCAAAGAGGAGGGAGCTAGGCTGTTCTCGAGGGTAACAGAGGACATAACAAGGAGCAATGGTTTCAAATTACAGCTGGGGAGGTCAAGGTTGGATATTAGGAAAAGCTTTCTCACTAGGAGGGTGGTGAAGCATTGGAATGGGTTACCTAGGGAGGTGGTAGAATCTCCATCTTTGGAGATTTTTAAGGCCCAGTTAGACAAAACCCTGGCTGGCTGGGGTGATTTAGTGGGAGTGGTCCTGCTTTTTAGCAGGGGGTTGGACTAGATGACCTTGTGAGGTCCTTTCCAACCCAATTATTCTATGATTCTATGAAAGTGAGAGGGGATGTTCAAAGTACCACTGGTAAAACAGACTCTTGCCCCTCCTGGTTAGGAAAAGATAATGAAAAACACATGGACACACTATTAACCAAATTATTAATGCTCCTTAAAGGAGGTCCAGTTGCCAGCCTCCCTGAAGCATGCAATGGCTTGGCTCCTTCTCAAGAAATGACTATATGCCATACTAACTTGCCAACTACCGCCCTGTCTTCAGCCTCCTATGCATGGGTAAAACTCCCAAGAAGGTAGGAGCAAGGAAAATTTCAGTAACATTATACTAGACCACATTTAATCCGGATTTAGATGTCGTCAGTTAGTGGTGACAGTACAGCATGCTTCCTGCTGTCACAGAGGCGTGTGTTCTGTTGGCGTCTCCTCATCTCCCATAGCAATTTCACTGTACAGCATAACTTACACAGTGTGGCTAAGGAGTCAGTGAACTAGCCAGAAAGCAAACAATAAGAACGCTCGCAGACAAAACAGTAGAAGGAAGAAGTTTTCTTGGAGCAAGGTAGAAAAATGAGAAAGGGCAATAAACAGAAAGGGCAATAAACAGGAATGTGCGAAGTGACCTGCAGCAGGTTGTTAACTTCAGCTCCCTGTGGAGACCCACCAATAGCAGTGTATCGATCCAGGCCCATGATCTGTATACTTGGGAGAAGGAATACTTAAAGGGTAACTAAAGGACAAGAACTCGATGTGAGAAAAATAGCTGAGGCGTGGGAAATCAAGGAACCAGCCTGGTAAACAAAAACATGGCACGCCCGCGTGCCAAGGAACTGTAGCCAAATGACCGGGTCAGGGACTGAAGAAAAAATTGCTGACTTGGATGTGAGCATAATGATATGGAAAGCTACTGAGTACACAATTTGTAGGGTATAATAATGGCTGTAATCTGCTAATAAAATGATTTCTTGCTTGCCTTAGCCGGAGTCCGTGCCTTCATACACCACAGCTCCCAACTGTGAGGGATCACCAGTCTTGAAACTGAGCTTGCAGGCAGTACTCAGACAACAGTCACTACTCAGCAGCTCCCCTGAACAACTGGGGCGGGGTGGGGGGAGGGCAAAGCTCTAGCTTGCAAAGGGCTCACCCACGAGCTACTGATTCGGTGAAATATCCAGTTTCATCAATTGCCTGGGAAATGTTACTTCAACCAGGAAGTTGTCTGAGAAACTTGCAAAATCCTTGACAGGCTGCTTCTATGGATCCTGCATTTGCATGACTTCTGAGGTCTGTGTATTTCTGGTTCCTGTAGTCCATCTCAGGCCCCTTCTTTTCTGCCTTCCTCCAGGTCCCTGCTCCTGTGCTCTGCTCCTGACTCTGATCTTTGCCTTGGCGTCGGATTCTGACCCCAGCTCTGGTTCCAGGCACCTGATGCTAACCATTAGGCTTGAATGCCAGTGCCCCATTCTGTACACCAACAGGCATAAAAGTAGTACGCAGTGTCTGAACAAGAAAACTTCCTCTCTAAGCAATCCAGGCAAAACTGTCATTGTCTGGAATGGTGGATCAGATCAAGAAACAGTAGGCCATTTGTTCTAGGGATCCCTTAAGAATCTTTTCTCTCTCTCTTTCCCAGGGGAGAGAGTATTGGCTGGAGGGCCAAGAGCTTTGTTTTTCCCCTGTCCCCTCCAAAGCCTCTTCTGCTAGGTTGTTCCTTTCCTTTGCTGTGTCTCACTCCCCTCAGTCCCCATTCAGGCAATGTTGCTTCACAGGTAGGAGCAACAACCCGCAGAAGCAATTTTTCTTCATTCAGCAAACCCTTTCTGTTGGCACACAGAGGTGGAGTCCTCAGCCAGGCAGTGGTTGTGCTCAGGGCCTTTCATGGGAGCAGGATTCATCATGATCAAGTGGAGGACAAGGTGTGCGTGTTTGTTTTAAATGAAAGTTAAAATACTGCAGAAACTGAGGGTATGTCTATGCAGCAGATGGGTATGTTTTCCAGTGCAGCTAGACAGACACATGTTAGTTCTGTTTGAGCTAGTGAACTAAAACCACTGCATAACCAGGAGCTGCACAGGTGGTGACTGGAGTTAGACACTCAAGTGCACACTCTGGGGGGGTCAGGCACATTTGTAGTGGAATGGCTAGCGCCAGTTGTCTCCCAAACCACAGTGCTCATATGGCTATTTTTAGCACACTAGTAGGAGCAGAGCTCCTAGCTGCTGTGTAGACATGTCCTAAAAGCAGCACTAGTAAACCCCCAAAAAACCAAAACACTCTCAGAATGCTTGATGGGTCTGCACACTGCAGGGCTAGACCCCAGCCAATTCCTTTACATCATTCACAGAAGGAAGTGCTAAAGGCTCTACAAAATGGCTCCTATTGTTTTAAGTAATTCCAGTGCAGAAAACATGCAGACTTTCTATTTCTGTATGAAGATCAAGAATGGAACATATGATGTTTTTGTTCTGTTTGAGACAGTGGAGGGGCTGAAACAGCAATTGAACACATTGAGAGAAAAAACTTGGAAATTGACTCAGGGACAACACATGCCATTAAAAACTCAGCATTAGCCCCTAGAGTGATTGTAGCACCATCACGTCTCCCAACTAATATTAGGAAGGTTCCATAGTTGTTGCAATGCCTGGGGTAGTGCTGAGTCCCCATGGATATCTCCCAGGGGAATATTGTGAAGAGAGACGTGGGAGGTGTGGATGACAGGTCGGATGATTGCAGGTGAAGGAGTATGGACAGAGAAAAAGAAATGAGGTGGATGAGGTAATATCTTTTATTGGATGCGAGAGAGAGGCGTTTGAGCTACACAAAGCTCTTCTTCAGGTTTGTGCGGCTCAAAAGCTTTCAAATAAAAGATATAACCTCACCCACGTTGTCCTTCTAATATCCTGGGACTGACCTGGCTACAACTACATTGCACACATGGGAAAGAGAAATGATTCTTAAATTTAGTTAATTTAAAAGCTCTCTTCCCATTTATCTTATGGTGCTGCAAAACTCTGAAGCTGATGAACCTGTTCACCACCGAAGTTAGGGCAGCATCACTGTGGGAATTTGGAGATGTTGTTATAAAAGTTTGGTCCGCTGATCTGCAAAAATATCTGGGATGTTGAAAATAAACTTTCAGTCTAGTTAAAATTCTGAAATCTCCATGGCATGGTAATATTGTTTGTTCATATCCTTATAGAAAGAACAATGCCAATTTGTGGATTTATTGGTCATGAGTCATGTAGACAAGGTACAGCACTGGGGGGGATGTCAGCTGTTTTCAGTTTTCTGAATAGTTTGCCTTCAGATCATTTAAAAGAAGTTTGATTGCAGCTGGATATTTTTTCTGTTGAATTGTTTTAATGATACCATTTATGCTTCAAATGGGATAGTCAACAAAAGTCTCTTAAAGTATTTTCCATTTTTTCAGAGTGCTCTTTATTACATAGGGCTTGATAAAGCTACAAATAATGGGCTAGAGATGGTATTTTGAACTGTATGCATTTGCTGAATGATTGCATTGTTCTGGAGCCTCAAATTATGTTGAATAAGATACATTTCTTTTCCTTCCTGCAAAGTAAGAAAGAGCCCTCCATCCCTCACCGAATAATAATCAAAGAAGATGGTCTTTAAAATAATCCTCACAGAACACAAAGAGGGGAGACTTTTATCAAGAATTCACACAGTGAACACTGATGTATATTTCCACAAAGTTTTCTTAGGGTATACTTCCATTTTATCCTACTGGATTCCTCTGTATCCCTGGCTATAAGTACACCATGGCTCCCATGCTATTGCTGACATCACCGTATCCGTGTTTTGAAGCCTCCTGATGTGCCTGCAATGCTTCTGACTGAGTAAGCCTAGAAAATATAAAATACTGACTCAACTCTTACTGTATAGAAGCAGAGGAAGAGTAAGGGACTGACTTGCACAGAAACTCTGCGTACCAATTACATTGAATCAGTGGATTGATCTGTGGCTAATAAAAACCAATGATGGTACAGAGTTTTGATCCAGATGTGACTTCCCCCCCCAAATCTAGGGGGTGGAGGATTATTTGAATACTAGTAGTGCCATAGTGTAAACTTAATGATTGCAGCAAGAAGCAAATAAACAGTGGTATGAAATTGGGGAAAAAAAATAGATGAAGCTGTGGGACTTGAGCCTCTTTTCTTGCTTGTACCAGCATAAATAAGGAGTAATTCCACTGAAGTCCATTGTGCTTCTCATCTAAGGCCTTTGTAAATGAGGGAATAATTGTGCTCATGGATTAGATATGCTCACCTCTGCCCCCACAAGCCAAGGCAATGGGACACTCACAGTGATGTCAGCACCCACCCCCATCTTTTATACTGTGGTCAAAATCACCACCATAGCAACTTCACTCTGACAGTGGGGCGCAGCCAGAAGACACTTAAAGAATCCTGTCCTTCTGCCTCCGCATCTCACTGATACATGAGTGCACAATTGCACACAAAATAGCCTGAGCACAGACATATTGGAGAAGAAGAGTGCAGTTGCTTTATGTGCAATACAGTACACACTCTGGGAGACGTGAGCAAAACAATTCACTTTACTATAAGTAATCATTTTTGATTCCCATGGTTTCCATTTAGGTGATATTTGTATAAGGGCATGTTCTATACGTGATTTAACAAGAAGAGCATCTATGGAACTAGCTGCATAAATGGTTCTCCTCTTCAAGGACCTTGTAGAATTCTGTTGTTTCCTGGCAGGATAATTGGTGTATTCAAGGAAGCTGAGTTTTCTGCAGGAGAGACATAAATATGAGGCTGGCAAGGCTCCCTTTCTCAGCTTCTAGCTGGGAAATAATATTACAGACTACTGTACCATTGCTAATTAAGTATATTAGAATCATAAAATTGTAGAACATATTGTTCTTTTCTCCTCAGCAAATCTGCTTCAATTTAATTTTAATGTTGTTTAACCTTTCCTAAATTGTATGTAAAATATAAATGTTCAATAGGAATATTATGCAGTGACCCTGGTGTACCTGGAAATGATTCCACGAGAGGGAACATAGCTCAATGAATAGGTTACTGAGCATACAGTCCAGAGTTCCATTCCCAGATCTGCTGCTGACTTCCTCTGTGATGATATGTGTTCACCGATCATCTTCGTGCCTGAGTTTCCTATCTCGAAAATGGGGGTAGTAATGTTACCCCTTCTGTAAAGCACTGTGAGATCTGCACGTTACAAAAGTGGTATCTTTCCTACATGTCAAGAAAGGCGGAACTGGTTCACTTTAAGATGAATATTTGTTTAAAAGATGCTTTGCAGGATCTCTAAACCATGTTTTGGTTTTTTAGGTGTTCATGTGCATAGCAAGGATATTTATGGAATGCCCATCAACGGTAACTTCAGAGATGTTTAGCAGGCGTGTTTCGTGGCTCCACATTGATCAGGCTAGAGCCCAAATATGAACTTGCTGCTGTTGAATTTAAAACACAATGAATGTTGTGGCTTAGAAAAATGATCTGTCCTGAGAATGGCAGAGCTCTATCTTTTTTGGGCTATAATTAAATCCATGCTGTTTCTGATTATGAATAAATCCAAATGTCAGTTTCCTGGTTTTAAATGTCAGGGCTTGTGCACATCTTTAGGGGTAATGCCTTTTAAAATTCTATTAAATAAAAGGACGACAGGACAAACAAACAGCATTTTCAGAATTTCTACCACAAAATACCGATGTCAAAGTCCAGAAACATTATTTTGATTATGTTCAGATTAACTGAGAAATGTTGCATTGAGGTACAGTAAGAAAGGCCCGTATCCATCTTGTATCATATACCATTGATCAGGTACTATTTTTTTTCATTTTTAGCTAACCTTGATAGATTTCCCCTATATTACACACAGGTGAGCTGTCAAATAAATGTAGAGATACGTAGGTAGTGCAGGAGTCTGTATCCCGTTGTGTTAAAATGTACAGCATTAATCATTTCAGTGTAGTAGGAAGCTTTGATAAACACTTTGATTGCTTGAGGATTTAAATCAGAAATATTACCTAATCTCTCTTATCTCAGAATGGGGAGAATAAATCCTTTCTATCACTGTTTTCCCTTAATTTCATGTATTAAATTTGCCCAAGCTGGTAGACTAAAGAGTAATGAATCCTCTCTCCCCAAGATTGCATTTCCATCGAGTTTCTGTTGATGGAGGCCCTGCCGACATTAAGGACATTCACACGGTGTGTGCTGAGGTGAGCTGTGTGAGCAACAGCCCTGCTTTGTGCTGGTGCAGTGCATCCAGGGTAGGGAAAAACAACAGAGTCCTGTGGCACTTTTAAAGACTAACAGATAGGGGTTTGCACTAGCGTAACTAGCTCAATTTTGCTACTTGGTTGTAAATTTCCTTAATGCAGACAGTACCTGGTTTATGTATTTGCAGATGGAATTCTAGCCTTAATTTAGGTGCTCTTTGGTATGTATTAGTTAAAAATACATTTCCCTAGTGAAGAACAGATAGCAATTGGCCCTGCATGGGTTTGAAAGGGGGAACACACTGAGAGCTTTCCTCCTTGCCCTCATGGTGCAGGAATGGCAGCGTTCCTGCACTCTGTGTGTATATGGGGGGGGGGGGAGGAATTCAGAGAGGAGAATGTTCAAACCCCTAAAGACTGGTGCAGCAGGCATGCTGTCCCTGCATGACTGGAAGATCAGGGATAGGCTGTGCCACTCTGAGGCACAATGCCCCCCCCCCAGCTCTCCGTGCAATAGTGCAGGTCTGACCTGCCCCTCCCGCCCCCTGGTGTAGAGCTGTGCCTTAATGAGCCTTACAAGTCTTGGTTTTCTCCCTCCTTTCTTTCCTAACTTTCTTCCCCCTGGTCCTAACTTGTCAGTTCTGAGGAAATTCTGCAAGAGGGGTAAGTCTCTACCTCCATCATTGTGGCCTGGGTGGTACCCTGTAAGATGGGCCACTAGTTTATAATGGAAATCATGCAAAATACTATGCTGACCCTGACCACTTGTCAGACTTGCCAAGCTACAGAGCCAGGCAGATACATTGTGAATCTGGGTCCAATGATTATACCTCACAAAGTTCAGAATGTTTTCCAAATGTTTGAGAACTATTTCTTTAACCATGCCTCTCCCGGCTTCCAGGAATTAGTGTCCTTTTGTAGTCCACTGGTGAGTTTGTGTTACAGATCCTTTTCTGTGATGATCTGCAGGGAGTATAAATTGTTGCAGCCACTACTTTAGAAGCTTCGGCCCTTTTAGTTCAAGGTGGAGTTTTACTTCTGGAAGTCCCTGGTGTATGGACTTCTCATTTTATTTAACAATAAGAGCTGAATAAAGTTCCTCTGGTTTGGGTCCATGTTTAGCCAGCGTCCTTCCTTCCCTCTCTCTCTCTCTCTCTCTCTCTCTCTCTCTCTCTCTCTCTCCCCTTTTTCATCTTATTTTCTTCTTGTTTTGCTCTCTGACTCCTTCCTAGTGTCTTGGTGGTCATTTAATTTTGGCCTATGTGTTCAAAAGTGACTAGTGATTTTTGGGCTCTCCCATTTTTGGGCCCTCATTTTCAGCAAGCACTGAGAGCCTGACCTCATACCTGGCCCTTCTAAGATGTGTCAGATTGGGCACAATGAAGGCACTTTTGTAAATAGAATCATTTCTTCTTTCTCTCAGACTTGTGGCCTGGAGAATTTACAACATTACCTCATTGCCAAGATTTTAAAAACAGCTATCTTGGTTTTACCATAAAGCTGTCACTAATACCTATATCTGTATATACTCAATTTCATACAAAGCTCCAGGCGTGTTAACTAAAGCACTTTACAAACTTTTCAAACTGTCTGGCATTGTTTATGCAGAAAGAATGAATGTCAGCAGACCTGAGGAATTAACTAGACCTGCTTGTTGGCTCCTGTGGGAGCTGAACCTAGATGGATACCTAAGAAGAGGAGAGCTTTGTGGAATAAAAAAGACTGAATGGTAGATGGTGCTGCCATTCACCTTGTGGTCTTGATTTCCTGGTTCTTCCCTTTGTTTCTTTTCTCACTTTCTGTGTTCGTGGGTTTCCATTCCTGAAAAAGTTATTGCAGTTGCAATAAGCACTGGGGTAGAAAGAACGTTTGCTCCAACTGAATAGTTGAAAGCTTGGGTTCCCAAACGCTATCCATTTAAAAGAACCGAGGCGTTACCACAGATATGCTGTGTTCAGACCACATTAAAAGACACTGTATGCACCACTTCGTTAGTTAGTCAAATGCTAGCAGTCTACACAACAGGGTCCTAAAGGACTTAGGCTGGTGAAGCTTCCCTTTCTAAGGTATTTAGTGACAGCTTAATGGTAACATACTTTAATGTTGGCGCATAGGTACAAAGTGCTATTTTCTTATCAGTTTCCCCGGAAGCTTATTCTTTATTCCCTTTGTATAGTCCCCTTGGGTGCATCTACACTTGTAAATTAAGTCGACTTAAGCTTGCTTAAGTGACTTAATTTACTGTGCGTCTACACTACAGCTGCTTAAGTCGACTTAAGGAAAAGTTGTCGACTTTATAAAACCTCGTTTTTAGTCGACTTTTGGCTTAAGTCGACTTTAGAAAGTTGACTTAAGCCAGTGTAGACTTGGAGTAGCCCTAAGTCGACTCTAAGTCGACTTAGGGCTCTCCAGGACTTCCCCACTGCCCTCCCTGCCAGGGTCCCTGTCCCCCTTTGCCCCATTGTACCCAGGCACAATAGGTCAAAGGCTGAGCCCCCTGGCAGTTGGCAAGGGGTGTCCCCCCTGCCACCGTGGACCAGTCCCAGGTCCACCCCTAGAAGTCGACCTAGGCGTCCAGTGTGGATGCTCTAGGTCGACTTTGTAGGGTCCTCCCTAAGTCAACTTAAAATTTAGGTGTGGACATGCTAAGTCGACTTAGCTAAGTCGACCTAAATTTACAAGTGTAGACATAGCCCTTTTTATTTTCTTCTCCTGTAGCAGCCATGTTCAGCTCAATAAGAAAACATATCTACAAGTCAATGAAGGATCAAAAACCTCAAGATGTTGGGTTTTTATTTTTTTTATTACTATTTAAAAAAAAAATTCAGGTGCTTTCTCTAAATGCTGTGAGGAGAAAATAAATACAGACAACACTGAGCTAATGCTTCACTATCAGGAGGGAGGTGGGATCCAGGTGAAGTAGCTTTTTTTTTTTTTTTTTTTTAAATCATCCATGAGTTGTCATCTATTGTAGATATTTATTACATCTCCATCTTTAAAGACCAGCAGATTGTGCTCTATTAGTCCTGTTCCTACCTCGTTATCTTTTATGAGCTTGGTAACAATCATAAAGCAGCAAAATATATTAAAATGCAGTTGGAAATTACAGAAATCAGGAGGAGTTCTTGTAGAAGTGGAGGAAAAGTGTAAATCTTCTATGAGAGAGATGGTTCCCTCTGTGTATTCAGGATATCAATAACCTCACTGGAAAGAAAGAATCATAGCACTGAAATATAATAAAGGTAAAAAGCGATCAAAGCAGACTGAAATGAGCTCAATTTTCTCATTTACAAAATCCAAGCATTTCTTATAGCAGCATTTTAGAGTACATTAATGGGAAATATAATTAATGTTGGATTACAATAGTAGTTGCATAAAAGTACAAGGCACATACGACATCCACAGAAACATCAAATAAATTGTTTGCAAGGGTAGCCTGGCAATTAGAATGGATGCCAAATGGATTTATAATGAAGGAGGACTTGAAATACAGTCGTACCCATTATATTACCATAGCAATTACCTATGATTGTGTTCACTTTAATGACGGTTCTTTGGGAAGAATACTAATATTCTTGTTTTGAATTTTTGGCTAAAAAGCTCATATTTGGGGTGTTGAAATAAAATTGGTTTATGATTATTACATATATTAATAGTTTCAGGATCTATAATGTAGAGAGAAAGAGAGAAAAGGGAATCCAATAAGTGAGGGCACATTATATCAATAAAGAATTTGAGTGCATTATTGAAATACTCAGATAAAATACTGTTTAACTATGGTCATACTTTTATAGTAATGAACATAATTGCCATTGATTGCTACAGTACTTTCCTAACATTAACAAATCTGGTAATTTCAGCTAATGGCATCTTAAATATTTTATGCATTTATCAAGAAAATACGTAACATCTATTCATCTTGACACTTTAAGTTGCCATTAATTTTTTCCAAAGAAAAACTTTGTTTCCTTTAAATTAAATCTAAAAATCCTGTGTGTAAAGATGCTGTGCACAATATGTAATATACAGAAATGCTCATATTCTGTGCTGCTACGTATGACCTTGCAAATTTTAAATTTGTAGATGAACAGAAACTTTTGAATTATCATTTGAGTTGTAAAAACAAAATTATTTCGTTTCAGCAAGATTGATCAAAGGAATTTTCTGGAAACCTAACAGTGCTGAAAGTTGGAAACTTTGCTTATAGATGTTGCAGAAAATATGGTGCAATAGGGGAATGATAGGATGCTTTCAAATTTGTGTTTTGGGAGTTTTGTATTGTTGAGAACAATATGAGCTTATTGATAGAATTTCATTGAGTTTCAAGTGGGTTTCCTACTGCTTTTCTTTTTATAAGCTTGTAAAGCTGTCTTCACTATCTATAATACTCATTATTACTATAATACCCTTTCCCTAATTAGACAATATATTTCTTTGCTTTAAGGCATTTTGTCATATCAGGAAAAGCAACAAGTAAATAAGCTATAATGGCATTACTGAACATTCCCAATATCAGTTGAAGCAAACTGATTCCCATTTAAAAGGAAGACAGACAGATCACTTTAGACATTATATGTATATCAACTGAGAGACTAAAAAAGAGAAATCACTGTATGCTATTGCTTATTTTTCTTGTTTCTTCTTTTCTTCTGATGAAGCAAGACAAACTTACTTTTCCTTAATAGCAATATATATATTGAACCAAGGTGCTGAAGTATTCATGTTTAACTAAATACATCATTTGGACTCATTTGACCAATGGATAGGGACAGGAAATAAATGCACGCAATAAGCTTTGACTCAGTAGAAGTATCTGAGTTTAATATTTTTTAAAAGATCCAATATATTTAAGGGTTCCTACCGAACATAGTGCACTTTTAAGGTTTGCAGAGGTATGGGTGAATTGCAGTTCATTCATCACAACTTCAACCAACCAATAAGCCTATCATAATGCAATGGACAGGCTGAATAGAAAAAGTAGAGGGCAAATAGTTTTGTGGTGAATTTGTTGGAACTGGTGGATGGGAAGAGGATTGGAAAGAATAGTGTATAGAATACCTGGAATGTTCTGGTCAGTGTGGAGAGAATGTGTGAAAGGCAGTCTTCCAGATCCAGCTTTTGGGCAGAAAGAGCTATGGCCACAGAATGAGAGAGCAGAAGGCCAAGTGAAGGTGTGTGTCTGGGGAAATTGGAGGTGAAATATATACATCTAACAAACATATTCTAAATGTAGGCCAATAACTCCTCCCACACCCTGCAAGAGTAAAAATAATGCAGGCAGAAGTCCAGCAGCAGAGTAAGGGCTATCTAGTTTTATTGCCCTGAATGCAGCATGTATGATTACCTGCCTTGTGGACAGGTGGTGTATGTGTGCATTTGGTGCAAACAACTTGTGGTCCTCAGAGACAAGTACAGGCTCTTGAAGCCAGCATGACTGAGCTAAAGGTACTAACAGAGACAAAGAGGTTCACAAAGGAGTCTTTCAGGCACACCGTAGAGTGGTCTGACAACCTTTGTGGTATCAAGGAAGATGAAAGTCTCAGGGAAAAACAACATGAAATTGGAGCTGAGGGAAACAATCCCATTGTTGGAATATCTTTCCAGATGATGTTCCTGAGGCCAAATTTAGACTTCTGAGTATGAAATGAAAATTGAGGACCTCTGTGATAGTATTCTCTGAAATGCTTCCTGTTCTACATGAAGCGCCACAAGATAGGCAGAACTTCAGCGTTCCAATGCTTGGATGAGATGATGGTGAAGGGAGAAGGATTTTAGGTTTCTTAGGAGCTGGGGAGCCTTTTCGGACAGGAGTCTGTACAAGAAGGATGGCTCCATTTAAATAAAATGGAGCCAGACTGCAGGCACGAACAATGAAAAAAAAAAGTTGTAGAGGATTTTTTAAACTAAGGGCTGATGGAAAGCTGGCAGGTGCAAAGGAACACATGATTCTGGTGAAGACATCTCTTAGACAAATTTATTAAAGGGGGAATTCTATAGCTAACGTACAGGGAGGAGCTAGTGAAGAACACTCGAATATATGAACTCCATTTAAATATAACACGGGCAGCCAAGCAACTAAGTAGTGGCTAAATGTACAAGTGATTGTATACAAATACTAAAAGTCTAAATATTAAGATGGGTGAACAATAGTGCCTGACATAAATGAGGATTTTGATGAAATAGGCATTATGGAAACTTGATGGAATGAAGATAATCAATGGGGCATGGAAAAATCTCAGTACAGAATAGACAGGAATGACAGAGTAGGTTATGCTGGTGGATGAGTGACACTTCAAGTGGAAAAAAAAGTACAGAGTCAAATATAGTAAAAATTGTATCTAAATTGGTTCAATATAATCTCTATGGTTAGAAATGGCATGCTTGACCATTAAGACTACAGTAGTAGAAATATTCTACTGACCACATGAACAGGATGGTGATGGTGGTTGTGAAATGCTTAGGAAGAGAGTTGAAATCTCCCATTCTTATTCCTCCTTTTGACTGTATCATGTCACTTCAGGATGGGATGCAGAGATAAAATTTCTAGAACATCAAACATAAAAATGACTTTTTGGAACAGTTTGTCCTGGAATGAATAAGAGAAGAGGCGATTCTTGATTTTATCATAAATGGAGCATAGATTCAGGTCCAAGAAATGAAAATAGTTGAACTGCTCAGTAATAGATATCATAATGTAATCATTGTAGAAGGAAAAATAACAAAGAAAACTACCACACTAGTATTTAACTTAAGAATGGGATACTACACAAAGTGAGGAAGCCAGTTAAACAGAAATGAAAAAGAATGGTCAGAAGCCTGAGATGCCTGCAAACTGATTGGAGACTATTTAAAAACACCATAATAGAGACTCATACTAAATGTATATGTCAAATTAAAAAAAAAAAAAAAAAAAAAGAGGACCAAAAAGTGCAACCCTGGGTAAACAGCAGTATAAGACAGGTGGTTAGAGCTAAAAAGGCATCCTTTAAAAACTGGAAGTCAAATTCTAGTGAGGACAATAGAAAGCATAAAGTTGGACAAGTCAAGTGTGAAAACAAAATAAAGCAGGCCAAGACAGAATCTGAGGAGCATCTATCTAGACCAGGGGTCCTCAAACTACGGCCCGCGGGCCGGATATGGCCCGCCAAGGTCATTTACCCAGCCCCTGCCCCTGCTGCGGCCGTGGGCAGCGCTGCGTCCAGTTCCCCTAGGGCGGAACAGGCAGGATCAGGACCGGGGCATGTATGCGTGCCTGCCTGCCTGCCCCATGCGGCCGGGGCAGCGCGGTGGCCGCGGCCGGGGCAGGCTCCCGGGCTCCCACCCGCCGGCCGCCTCGACTTCCCGGCCCAGAGCCGACCCGGCCCCGCTCCGCCAACAGCCTTGGCCTCCCAGCACAGGGCCAGGATCGGTCTCCGTTGCCGGGGTCTGCTCTGCCCTCCCGGGACCGCGTTCGGGTCCCCGCCAGTGTTCCCTCTAAGCTGCGTGGGTGTGCGGCCACGCAGCGGCCGTCACAACCCCCGCGCAGCAGTGAGGGACCCCTGCGCAGGCCGGCAGCCCCCACCAGAACTCCAGGGCTGCAGCTTTGCTGCGGCAGACCTGACCTGAGCCCGGCCTCTGGGTTTGCCCTGCCCATCCCCAGGGCGGAGCAGGCAGACTCAGGGCTGGGGCCAGAGGCGTCGTTGTTGTCGGGCTGGCAGGGCGCCAGCCCCGGGTAGAAAATGCTGAGCCTCGAATCTATTTTCCCCAGCAGGCACATGTGCACCCAGGCGGAACGCTGCGTTCCACCCAGAGGCCCCAGTGAAGCCGCAGACTCCTGCTGCGGCCAGGCTGGGGAGATTCAAATCTCCCGCCCTGAGCATGCTCAGACAGAGCGTGCTCAGGGTGGGAGCGGCCTGGCCCAGGACGAGTGTGCTCAGGGTGGGAGCGGCCTGGCCCAGAAGCGGCTCTGCCGGCTGTCCCTGCAGCTCCGAGCCTCCGGCCAGGTAAGGGGGTTGGGAAGGGGCTGAGGGAGGCCTGGAGAGGGGTGGAGGGGACAAGGAGACTGGCTGGGTTAGAAGCCTGGAGAGGAGTGGAGGGGACAAGAAGAGTGGCTGGGTGGGGGCTGGGTAGTGGTGGAGGGGACTATGCATGGCAGGAGTGGGGACTTCGTGGGGGGCTGGGGAGGGATGGATGAAGTTAGAGGCCTGTGGAGGGGGCATGGGGAGAAGGAGACTGGGTAGGGGCTGGGTAGTGGTGGAGAGGACTATTATGGGCAGCTGGAGGGGGACTGGGTGGGGAGCTGGGGAGGGATGGATGGAGTTAGAGGCCTGGAGAGGGGTGGAGGGGACATGGGGACAAGGAGACTGGTGGGGGCTGGGGAGGGGTGGAGGGGATTATGGATGGCTGGAGGGGGACTAGGTGGGGGGCTGGAGAGGGATGGAGGAGGTTGGGGGACGAGTGGGGGTTAGGGACAGAGGGGCCTGGGGAGGTGTGGAGGGGGTTTGGGGGCTGAAGGGGGGTGGAGTGAAGATGGGGGAAGCTGGGGAGTTAGGAGGGCTGGAGTGGGGGTTTGGAGGCAGGGGTGGGCTGGGGGCCACAGCCCTGGATCTTTTTGCTATCCAGCAACGCCCCTGGCTGGAGCATGTGCGCACACCTGCCTGCCTGCCCCATGCGGCCGGGGCAGCCAGGATCGGTCTCCGGTGCCGGGGTCTGCTCTGCCCTCCTGGGGCCGCGTTCGGGTCCCTGCCACCAGCGCCCTCGACGTCTTTCTTTCTTTTTTTTTTTCTTCTTTCTTTTCTCGGCTTCTTTCTTTCCTCCTTTCTCTTCTTTGCCTTCCTTTCTCTTCCCTTCTTTCTCTTCTTTGCCTTCCTTCTCTTCTTTGCCTTCCTTTTACTTTCCTCCTTTCTCTTCTTTGCCTTCCTTTTTCTTTCTCTTCTTTCCTTCTTTCTCTTCCTTCCTGCCTCCTTCTTTCTCTTCCTTCTTTCCTTCTCTCCGCCTTTCTTTTCCTACCTTCTCTCTTTTCTTCCTTTCTCTTTTTTCTTTTTCTCATCTTTGTCTTCCTCTTCCTTTTCTTCCTTTCTCTTTTTTCTTTTTCTCTTCTTTGTCTTCCTCTTCCTTCCTTCCTTCCTGCTCTTTCTTTCTTTGCTTCCTTCCTTTCCTTCTCTTACTTTTTTCTTTTACTCCTCCTTCCTTCTCTTTTTTCTTTCTCTTCCTTCTTTTTTAAAAAGCTTTTTAAAAATTAATTTTAAATAAAAACCTTTCTAAAAATTAAATTTCAATTCAAAATTCATTCAAATTAAATTAATTAAACACAATTAATTAATTCTATTTACAATCACTTTAACTTCAATTAATGACTATAATTTCTGTTGTGTGAGTTTGCACATAAATTTTATTCAGAAAAAGTTTTGCACACGGCTTGAAAATTTTGCACACAAGCCGCCAAACCTAGAGGGAACATTGGTTACTAGTTGCCTACACAACAGCAGGCCAGCAGGCTAAAATCGGTCAGTCCCACACTCTGGGCCTGGCTGGAGCCCTGCAGCACCAACAAAAAGTGCGTGGATTCATTACCGCTTGCCACCCAGTACCCAGAAACACAGGCCAGCAGCAGACGTGATAGCTACGCGTTCATGTTTTTTTCAAACTATAGTACGGCCCCCCAACAGTCTGAGGGACTGTGAACTGGTCTCCTGTTTAAAAAGTTTGAGGATCCCTGATCTAGACCCACTGAAACTAAGAGCATCTTTTTAAGAACAGAAAAGCGGGCAGTCTGCCCAACAGTCAGTGGTACACTGGACAATTTAGGTGCTAAAGGAGCACTCAAGTAAAGCAAGGACTCCGTGAAGAGCTTAAATTAATTCTTTGCATTGGTCTTTTCTGGAGAATATGTGGGGGGTGTGTCCCATATCGGAATCATTTTTTCTGGATGGCAGATCTGAGGCATTGTCACAGACTAAAGTGTCTGTAGAGAAGGTTTTGCAACAAATTGATAAATTAAACAATAATAAGTCACCAAGACCAATGTTATTCACCCAAAAGTTCTGAAGGAACTAGCATAGGAAACTTCAGAACTACTAACTCTGGTGTGTACTCTATTGTTTAGTCTACACCTGTATCCAATGACTGGAGGGTAGGTAGTGGAATGCCAATTTTAAAAAAAGGTCGTCTGAAGTGATCCTAGAAATTACAGGCCAGTAAGCCTCATTTCAGTATCAGGCAAAGTGGTTGAAACTATAGTAAAGAACTGAAGTATGAGACACATCAATGAACATGATATGTTGGGGAAGAATCAGCATAGCTTTTGCAAAGGGAAATCATGCCTCACCAATGTATTAAAATTCTTTGAAGGTTTCAACAAATGTGTGGATAAAGGCAATCCAGTCAACATAGTGTACTTGTTCCAGAGAGGTAGCCATGTTAGTCTGTTTCAGCAAAACAAACAAGGAGTCTTGTGGCACTTTTAAAGACTAACAAATTTATTTATCACATAGCTTTTGTGGATATGATCCCACGTCACCAGATGCATGAAATGGAAACTGCAGTATGTTAGGTGTATATATACATGCAGAGAAAGTTGATTCACAAGGTCAATTCAAACAATTCTGGTAGGGTACACCTAGCACACTGCAGTTTCCATTTCATGCATCTGATGAAGTGGGATTATGCCCACAAAAGCTTATGTGATAAATAAATTTGTTAGTCTTTAAAAGTGCCACAAGACTCCTTGTTTGTTTTGCTGAAACAGACTAACATGGCTACCTCTCTGGAACAAGTACACTATGTTGACTGGATTGCCTTTATCCACACATTTGTTGAAACAATTGTTTGTTTGTTTTATAGTGTACTTAGATTTTCAGAAAGCCTTTGACATGGCCTTTCACCAGAGGCTTTTAAGGAAACTAAGCAGTCATGGGATAAGAGGAAAGATTCTCTCATAGGACAATAACAAGTTAAAAGATAAGAAAAAAGAGTAGAAATAAGTGCTCAGTTTTCAGAATGAAGAGAGGTATATAGTGGTGTCCCCAGAGCACCAGTGGACCAGTGCTATTTGATGATATTCATAAATGATCTGGAAACAGGTGTGAATGGTAATCTGTCAAAATTTGCAGATGATACAAAATTACTTAAAATAGTTAACTCCAAAGCTGACTGTGAAGAGTTACAAAAGGATCTTCAAAGTGGTTGACAGGGTGATAAAATAGCAGGTGTGATTCCATATTGGTAAGTGCAAAGTAATGCACTTTTGAAAAAAAAAATCCTAACTATACATAGAAAATAACAGGGGTCTAAGTGGCTATGTCTACACTTGTGAATTTAGTTAAAGTCGACTTAGTGTGTCCACACTTAAAAATAAAGTCGACTTAAAGGGGAACTTAGAAAGTCGACCTAGAGCGTCCACACTGGATGCTCTAGGTTGACTTTGTGGGGTTAGGGGGACCTAGGGCAGGTCCACGGGGGCACCGGGGGGCACCCCTTGCCCAATGCCGGGGGGTCAGCCTTTGCCCCATTGTACATAGGTACAATGTATGGGACCCTAGCAGGGCATAAGGGCAGGGTGGAAAGGGCTCTTCCCTGTCAGGTGGGGGGGGGGCATGCCAGGCTACCCCTGTGCCCCCCCGGCAGGGAAGGCATTGGTGTAGCCCTGGGGTAGCCCTAAGTTGACTCAGGGCTACCCCACGGCTACACTGGCTCAAGTTGACTCTAGGGAGTCGAATTAAGCCTTAGGTCTACTAGAACGCAGGTTTAATAAAGTTGACTTAATTTTCATTAAGTCGACTTTATTTTCCTTAAGTCGACTTAAGCAAGCTGCTTAAGTTGACTTAAGAAAACTGTAGTGTAGACGCAGGGTAAATTAAGTTGACTTAAGCATGCTTAAGTCGACTTAATTTACCAGTGTAGATGCAGCCAGTTAGCTGTTAACACTTAAGAAAGAGATTTTGGAGACATTGTGGATAGTTGTCTGAAAACATCTGTTCAACATACAATGGCAGTCAAAAACCCTAACAATGTTAGGAACAATTAGGTAAAGGATAAATAGTAACAGAGGAAATATCATGTCATTATATAAATCCCTGGTAATTCTACATCTTGAGTACTGCATGCAGTTCTTGTCACCCTATTGCAAAAAAAAGCTATATTAGAATGGAAAAGGTACAGAGGGGCAACACAAATGATTAGGGGTATGGAACAGCTTCCGTACAAGGAGGAATTAAAAAAAACGGGTTTGTCCATTTTAGAAAAGAAACAATTAAAGGGAAATGTGATAGAGGTCTATAAAACCATGAATAGTATGGAGAAAGCAAATAGGAAATATCTTATTTATTCCTTTCAAACAACACAAGAACTAGGGGTCATTATGTGACCCCTAGTCACCTAGTAGGTGGCACAATTAAAATAAAGAAAAGGAAGTTCTTTTCATCTTGCAATACATAATCAACCTGTGGAACTTATCTTGGGATGTTGTGAAGGCCAAAAGTATAACTGAGTTCAAATAAGAGTTAGGTAAATTTGTAGATGATAGCCTCATCTATGGCTATTAGCCAATGGCTATGTCTACACTGGCAAGTTAGTTCGTATTAAGGAAGCTTAATTCGAACTAATTTAAGCCTTGGCTACACTAGGCTTTCATTAGTTCGAATTAAGGGCTTCCTTAATTCAAACTAATACATTCGCTTATACTTTTCGAAGTAAGGGTTAATTCAAACTAGTTAGTTTGAATTAACCCAATGTGGCCATGTTAGTTCAAACTAAGCGCTTAGTTCGAACTAACCGGCACATTGAGCTCAATGCAATTGACTAATTCGAACTAAGCAAGTGCCATGCATGGTACTTGCTCAGATCGAACTAAAATTTGCTTGTTCGAATTAAGTTAATTCAAACTAACTAAAATTAGTTCAAATTAGTTAGTTCGAATTAACTAATTCGAACTAACTTGGGTAAGTGTAGACATAGCCAGTGTGTTCAGGGATGAAACTCTATGCTCTGGGTGTCCCTAACCCTCTGGCTGCCAGAAGCTGGGACTAGGTAACAAAGAACAAAGGATGTATCACTCCAAATAGCCCCTTTCTGCTTATTCCCACTGAAGTGTCTCGCATCACTATCATCAGAAGATAGTTACAGGACTAGGTGTACCATTGGTCTGACCCAGTGTGCTCATTCTTATGTTCTTCTAGTCAGAAAGGCAATTGATCGTGTAGTGGACAGAGATAATCTAGTGAGAAGAGTTATCCTGGAGTGACTGGAAACAGAGAGGGGAACTCCAGGGTTAACAGTCCTCACAAGTTTATTGCAAGTAATGTAATTTTGGCTCCAGCTTCTGATAGTTTTGTGCTGATGTGAAAATGTCGGACTTCTGAAGCAGGGGACAATATCATTGTATTCACTATAGATTTGTGTTGGCATCATTGTTAAATTATCATACCCTCATTTGAGGTGGGCAGGAGGAATTAAAAAAGCAGAAGATGGACCAGAAAAATAACAGCATCTTCATTTTAAACCTCATAAAGTTCAGAGTGTCTGACTCGTGATTTTCAGAATTTTGGAGTTGGCAAAGCTGGAGCCAGCAACAGAGAGAAACATGGGTAAGTTTGATAAGTGAGATGTTGGCTCTGAAAGTGGAATAAAGGCAAGAAATTGATGACAACATTGGATTGAATGCTTGACAGTGCAAGAGAGGCCATGAAGAAAGAGATATTCTTAAAGATAGGGTGAGAGAGATTTAAATGCAGAGGTTTTCAAACTTGGGAGGGACATGGGGGAATGTTCAAGAGGGTGAGGAGCAGCAACACCTGGTGCAGTGGGGCTTGGGGAGAAAATGTTGTTTCCACCCCAACTCACCTCTTTTGTCTGGGTTGGGCATGGGGGGAGGGTACGTGAAAGCAAAAAATTGTAACTCAAAGCAGGGGGTTCAGCTCCAAAAGTTTGAAAACCACTGATTTAACTGTCACGGAAGACAGAAACGGACAAGGTATGACAATGCTGAGGGATTGGGTTTGTGGGGATACAAAGTAGTCATTTTAAGAAGACAGATCTATTTAGCTGTCTGCCATGGGCAAGGAAAAAGTATTATAAAGGGAGCTAATCTTGTGTGATCTGTCCAGCCAAAGTGGATATATGTCTGAGTTATATTTTTTCCATTTCTGTCTATGACAAGATGTAATCTCTATAGTAAAATAGTTCTCATTACAATTTATGTAGTCTTCAATAGCCAAAGCAATAGGTTTTGTTTAAATTGTAGAGCAGCTAAGATCTTTCTCAAGGTTCTGAAATGATTTAAGAATAGATAGTTTCACACTTCATCCAGGTTGTCGATTCTGCTCTCACTGAAATTGATGTAAATTCAATCCTATTCTGAGGATTTGGAAACAAAATTTGGCCCTTTGCTTTTCTTTCCAGCTCTCTGTCTGTCATGGCCTTCAGAAAATTGCAAAAATCCTGCTTTCTTTATTGTGGCCTCCTTGTGAAATCCTTATGCTTTTATTCCTCATGAAGGTTATTCATGCAATTAGCTTTTTCTTTTTTCTATTTTTAACAGAATTTAGTTCTAGATAAAATACTGAATTGAAAGTCCTTGGAAACAAAGTCTTTCTATTTAGGCAGATTGAAATTTGCTTATATTATTTGCACACCCACTCAGAGCTATGAAAGGGTCCCTATGCTGGGCTTATGTAGGTTCTCATGGAAGGGTGTGATGCAGGTTAACCAGAGGAGGAGTTATGTGCAGTGATGCATTAAGATAGTCTGGGCTCTAGGCACAAGGGCTGTGTCTACACTGGCAAATTAAGTCGACTTAAGCTTGGCTTAAGTCGATTTAATTGGCCCTGCGTCTTCATTACACTTTGCTTAAGTCGACTTAAGCAGCTTGCTTAAGTCGACTTAAGCAAAATAAAGTCAACATAATGAAAATTAAGTCGACTTTATTAAACCTGCTTTTTACTCGACCTAAGGTTTAATTCGACTTTCTAAAGTCGAATTAAGTCAGTGTAGCCCTGGGGTAGCCCTAAGTCGATTTAGGGCTACCGCAAGACTACACCAATGCCCTCCCTGCCGGGGGGGGGGCACAGGGGGAGCCTGGCATGCCCCCCAAAGGGCAGGGCATGTGGGCAAAGTGTGACACTGTCTGGATTTAGGGAAGCATTTATGATATTATTTTCTATGGATATCTCATAAATGCTATAATCCATAGGAACTATGTCATGTTTGGTATCAATAGAAAGGTAGTAATTTGCTGGGAATGATTATATAGTTTATGTCTAGGAATTCTATTTCAATTAGAAGTTAAGAATTTGATGTTATATCCATACTTTAACTTGTGTCCTTCTGGACAAATGCCTCCCCTGGCAGATTCCTTTACATTAAGGAGACAATGGTTGTTCACACCCTTCCGTCTAAGGCATTTGTCCAGAAGGACACAAGTTAAAATATGGATATAACATCAAATTCTTAACTTCTAATCGAAATAGAATTCCTAGACATAAATTATATAATCATTTCCAGCAAATTACTACCTTTCTATTGATACCAAACATGACATAGTTCCTATGGATTATAGCCTTTATGAGATATCCATAGAAAATAATATCATAAATGCTTCCCTAAATCCAGACAGCATCACACACAGGGCTCTGCCTTGCCAGGGTCCCTGTACCCCTTTGCCCCATTGTACGCAGGGGGTGCCCCCCCTGCCACCGTGGACCTGCCCAAGGTCCCCCTAGCCCCACAAATTCGACCTAGAGCATCCAGTGTGGACGCTCTAGGTCGACTTTGTAAGTTCCCCTTTAAGTCGACTTTAATTTTAAGTGTAGACACACTAAGTCGACTTAAAAGTGCAAATGTAGACATAGCCAAGGACTCTGTAGTCCCACTCCTGCACTGAGGCCCTACCCGTCACTAAAAATCAGGGACAGCCCCTTAGGAGTACCAGCCATCCCCTTTCATTTATGGAAAACCAAGGGCAACAGTACGCTGGAGAGCAAAGAGTGGCAGCAGAAAGGTGACCCAGTATTAACCTATGGAGCTGATATGTACCTAGTTGTGTTTTTGAATGAGGATATGCTGTACACTTCCCCTCCTCCCACGTGCAGAGTCCTCTGCTGGTGGTGGTGGTGGGGACACTCAGAGCAGTAGAACTGGGAATAAACACCTTATTGAGATACATGGTGACTCTTTTCCAGCTACTGCTTCAGGTTGTCTTCAGACTCAGACAGACATACTGCATCATTTATACCCAAGCCATGTTTTCAGGTTGTTCTTTCCAACCATGAAGACTAGAAACCTACTTTATTCATTTTAAATGAAAACTCAGACTCTGATGTATTCAGGTGACTCCAGGAGCTTTGGCGAAATAGCTACTGTGAAACAGAGTTGGAGGTGCTACTATTTTAGCCACAGGAAGGGGCCACACATGAAACTCGCTCACTGACTTTGGTTTGTGGAAAGAAGATTTCAGTTTCCCATCTCTCTTGAATTTTATCCATAAAGAGCCTGATTACTCAGGTTTTATGCCCGGACAGTAGTTTTCACTGTGACAGAATGGCTATGGCATATAAGCTTGTTCATCCTATCCCAAAGAAAATGCCTCAACATGGATCTGGAGGGACAGCCTCTAGGGGTAGCTTGCAGAGTCTCCATGCTCTTGTATGGTTTTTAGATAGAGACCTTCAATGGGTGTGCATAATGACTCTGATCCACAGTCCACATCAGAAAGGGTGATAGAAGCCGAAAAACTGAGCATGGAGAAACCAGTTTCCTTGAAGTGATGGAATGTATGAATTACATACAATAAAAATTAGTGTTTTAATTTTCCAATTTACAGCCACCATCAAAATGGTTTTAATGGAAAACATTTGAAAGTAGCTGCACAGATTTTTCAAACCTCATCTGAACACTCAGAAACATATGCACTGTTGTTTGTTGAAAATTCTTCCTTGTCTTATTAGGAATATAGAAACCAATCCAGTACCCACTGAGGTCAGCGGAAAAACTCATTTACTTTATAGGCACTGACTGGATAAAGCTCGAAGTCCATGATATAGGAGTAAACCATGTTTTGCAGTGATCAGATTTCCCAGTAGCATCTAATTGTCCACAAAAAACTCTTTCTGCCTCATATATTCCTGTGCAGTGGGCACTGTCTCTTTAAAGAAGTAAACTAAATCACAGCAGCTACAGTAACTGGACAGAGGGCTGCATTTATGCAATTGCAGCAGATGAAGGAAGAAGTATTGCATAAAACAACATATCAAATGTGAAGAAAGCATAGATCATAGCTTTTAGATATGTTATTGTGTAATCATTGTCATGCAATGCAGGATATGGCCTGTAGGGCTCCCTGTTGCTGCATTTTTCATTGGGAATGTTTTATGAAACTTACTGAATAGGGTCTTACAGGTGCCTTTTCCCTCACAAATGGACTGTGCACTATACATCTAAAGGTATTTAAAAGGATGGGAAAAGGCATGAATATAGAAAAACAACTATGCCATGCATAGAATAGGTATCAATGTTATCTATTGTAAATACAAAGCTATTCAGCAGTTTGACAAGTGTTACACAATAACAATAACAGAACTGAGTAGAATTTGCTTCAAAAAGAAAATTCTTCAAAGTTCAGAATTAATAGAAAAGGTAGAAGGAATTAAATGGAGAGGGTCATCCAGAGCACTGTGACATCACAGCCTTCTGGAATATGAACTGGGGAGACAATTGCTAACATTCTGGTTAAGAGTTTGTATCAAAGGAATTATTGCAGCAATTCACCTCCACCGAGTAAGAGCACCAAGGAAATTCTATAAGAAAAACATAACGCAGCATCCCTGCTCAGAGGAATGAGCACAAACAGCAACCAACAAATTAAAACAAAAGGAAACTGAAGTCAGAGTTTGGAAAAGAAACGGAAGGCCTGAAGAATGAACATAAGGGGGGAAAAAAATTCCAAAGGGATAGCTGTGTTAGTTTAGTTCAGCAAAACAAACAAGTGCCACAGGACACTTTTTTTTTTTAAATAGGAAAAAAATTGCATTTGTACTGTATGAAATCCTCGATGCACAGGCATAAGCTTTCATGGACTGCAACCCACTTTGTTAGGTGCCACGATGTTGCCGCCCACGAAAGCTTATGCCCGAAGAAATGTGTTAGTCTTTAAGGTGCCAAAGGACTCTTGTTTTTGCTGTACACAGACTAACACGGCTACCCCTCTGGAACTTGTCTCAAGGCAGTGTTCTCATATTAAAGGTGCCTATGCTTTCAATTTGTCTATTAAATCAGAGTGTAGTAGCATGATAGTTGAACAATGCACTGTTATTGGAACGCTAGATAATGCAGAGCAGACTAATTGCTGATGGTTTCCAGCTCCGGGGGAGACGGGCTGTATTTCAGTGAAGCAACTGGTCTGAGTGTCACCAAACATAACTCTCACACAAACTCGTAGGCGACATAACAATTAATGAACTCTGGCCAGTAGCATGTAACATTCTGTCAATGTAGCACTACACATGCACATAGTAAGGACCGTTTTTCTCTAAAAGGCCTTTGGGCCTGCCTAATGGGGAGACTGCCTGTTTCTCCGCACTGATGTGCCACAACTGCAGTCAGTAGCGACTCACCTAGAGGCCCCTTAGTATAACAGCAGCTGACAGATTGCCACAAGCATCCGTCCACTCGATTTTAGAATATGTGCCCTCCTTGATCTTACATTGCCTAAATCTGTTGACCTAAAAGAGCATGCTGCAAGGCTAGTCTATTTTTTATTTGTCTCTTTCTGGGAAGGTTGGGGGTTGGGAAGGGGGTCAAGATTTGAAGGATCTGAGGGGTAGGGAGGGACTAGATTTGTGTTCTGGTTTACCTGTTTCAATTGTGGCTGGATTTTATTAAAAGGTGGCACTATTGAGTTTTGTATTATTGTATGTGGATTACTTTATCTGTAATAGCAATACACCTTTTAGTGTTTGACAAACTGAAATAAATATCGCAGGCACAAACCTAGTTAACCCAGAAAGAGGTGTCAGCTGCTTTCAAGGGAAAGCAGTTTATATCAGTATTCTTTTTAGCCTAAACAGTGAGAAAAAAATGCAGAAAGAAGCACCTAACATCTTTGCTTCTTCCCACCCCCCAAAATAGGTAATTAATCTTTCAGGTCTAATAATTATACCTATGTAAAAAGGCACTTTTTTCCTTGACAGTTTTGCTAGTGAAGATTATTCTGCTCCACATTAGTGAAAGAAAATAAAATTTTACTACATTTTATTCCAGTTTGCTGAGCAGGAGCTAAACTGTTCAAGTCAGAAGACTATGTCTACACGTGCAAGTTAGTTTGAATTAAGAAAGCTTAATTCGAACTAACTTAAGCCTTGGCCACACTAGGCTTTCATTAGTTCGAAATAAGGGCTTCCTAAATTCGATTGCTTAGTTCAAACTAACCCTTAATTCGAAATAGTTAGTTCGAATTAAATCAATGTGGCCATATTAGTTCGAACTAACTGCTTAGTTTGAACTAATTGGCAGATTGATCTTCATGCAACTGACTAATTCGAACTAAGCAAGTGCCCTGCATGGACATGGCTAGCTCGAACTAGCATTCTAGTGGGGCCATGCTAGTTCAAATTAAGTTAATTCAAACTAACTAAAATTAGTTTGAATTAGTTAGTTCGAATTAACTAATTTGAACTAGTTTTTGTAAGTGTAGATATAGCCAAAGAGCCCAGCTTGACTCTCTGGCCCAAAGATGCGTTTGCAGTTCTGACTGGGAGGGACAAAATCATTTCACCGGTAGGCTTAAGAAATCTGCCCTGGAAAACATTGAGGAAAACATGGAAGACCTGCAGTGCCATTTATTGAGTCACTTTTCATTTTATAACTCCACTTTAAATCCACATTTCTGACTGCAAGTAATTTGAAGCATCATAGCCACCAAATTTTGTGCCGCTTCCTATGTGGCCAGAGAGAAAGTCATTTAGTTCTCCTTCAGGGGTCTCAAAGTAGTAGGAGAATGGCAAAGGGAGTCAGCAGTACATCTCCCATACCTACAGATGTGGAGGTGGGATGAGGGAAGTGAGTGGTGACTGGGGAACCTGGAGAAGCTAGTGGACATTAAGGTGTTAGTGTGAGTCAGGGTGCTGACTGGTGGTGAAAGAAGCCTGGGAACTCTGTTAGAGTGATGGGAAAGATCAGGAAAGCTGATCGCCTTTATCTTTTGTCGGGTGTTATTCTGAGATAAGAGAATTGGGAATCTTAGAGGATAGCTAGCTTCCTCTTGGCCTCTACACACAACCTTAGCCTGCCCACTTCTTTCCTCATTTTCTTTCAGTCCTGTCCTCCTTCACCTATGATCCTCCAATCTCCACCCCTTCAGTTCTTGTCCCCGTTCCTTTAGCTAGGAACCATGAGGTTGCAGCTGCGCTGTGGGATTGTATGACAGCAGTAGAACTCCCACCCGTGAGGTTTTTAACTGGCCTGCTTAGTACTGCTTTGCTGGTTACAGTGAGCTAGGGTTGGTTTTTTGTTTTTTAAATTTGGGGTTTTTTTTGAGGGGGGGGGTTAGTGTGTGTGGGGGTGTTTTTGATTTTTTTCACTGGTAAGCTGCGCACATATGCCGTGGCATTGGCAGCGTCACAGGAATCTACTAACTACCACACCCAGGTTACATGGCTGGGAACACTGCTCACTAGGCACCCAGGTCCCAGCCTGCATGCTGGGTCTTCAGCACGCTGAAACCATGGCAGCTGAGACTCCTGCTACACTCAGTGTTGGAGACCAGGCAGCTCTCTTATTGGTAACATGGGTGGCATCGAGAAAGGACCTGGAACTGCAAGAGCCTAGTCAGTCATGGGGTTCTTCTTCAAGGACATCTTTTGAAAGCAGAATACCCTAACAAGCATAGAGATGAAGTAGAAGATATAATACTTTGGTGGCCAGCATTGTGACTTATGGGACTGAAACATGGACCCTCATGGTCAAGATTGAAAAGAAGTTGGACACCATTCGGATGAAGTATCTCTGAATGATCAAAACCTCAAATGATATTAATTCCAGCTTCCTATTTATGCAGGTCCTGCTGTCTCAAACAGCCACCCAATGGTCTTTAAAGGTGATATGGTCATCTGCCCTGAATACCTACCAGTGTCCCTGAGAAAATCACCTTTGACTTTGTCCCAGTGAAAGCATGATGGAAAAAACCCCTGGAAGATCTAAAACATTGACAGCTGGATGGCATTCTAGGAAAGAACTGTTCAGTAGGTTCAGTATTCTTTTGAAACAGGATTAGCTGCCTTTAGCAAGCTTGTGGGATGAGTACCATTTCTGTTGGAGTTACACAACAAGTCAGTTGGACTTGGAATCAACTGAAGATGCTGCCTGTTTCTTCTGTAATTAATATCTTGATCATTCTCAACCGGCCTTTATTTAAAGTGTGGCTATTATGGCCTCATGACATTTTTTTCAAAGTAACTAATTACATGCCTACCAGAATAATGGAAAGAGTAATTATCCTTATTGTGCTTAGTGACATCAAAACCTCTATTATTCTGTGATTGGAGCTGCATAATTATAGATAATTGCTACAACTGTATTGTCTGTTCAACTATAACTCTACAGTAATTACCTTATTTTGATTAAACATGTTTGGGATTTAAAGAGATCTCTTTTGGTTTACTATACTAAATGGAAACTGTTTAGGTATAAAAATGATGTAAATTGCTAATTATGCACTGGTTCAAGACATTAGCTACTGATTTCTGCTAGCATGATCTCAATTGTTCAGCGTGCAAGTCACTCAGACTGAGTTAGAAAACAGTCACTTGCACTCCCATTACTATTGCGACAAGACTGATTTTAATGGGGATTCCTGTAAACTATAGGTAAATCACCTCCTTCCTATCCTCCTGTAGTGGGGCTGTCTGAGGTAGCCAAAAGAATTAGGCTTTCCTAAAAGTGAAAGACATTTACATTTTCAATCTGTAACAAAAATACCTGAGGAACCTCAACTTTACCATATATAAAAGTCCCTTCTGGTTGGAGATCACCATACCAGGGGAAAAAAAAAATCTCAACCAACAAACCAAACAAAATCAAAACACACATACACACCAGAAAGGAGCTTTTTTGAAAGAGTAAATCTTGATCAAATTAGGCATATAACTGACAGAAAAGTTCCTGTTTAGAAACTAAAGGGTTAGCTCATGAGAGGCTGTTGCATGTCTACCAAGGGTGCACCAAAAGCATTTTTCTCTCTCCAATGTGGGCTGCATAAAGGAATCTTTTAATTGCTCATCTTGCCTGTGTGTGTGCAGCCCCTGAGTGGAGGGAGAATGGGATGGGACTGCGACCCTCCTTTCCCCTTTGGAAACCTGTTCCTTGCATGGAGAGAAATAAGTGAGTAATTCCTGCAGTCTTCAGTGAGAAGCAATGCACAAGACAGCAATCTGGCCACAGAGACAATTTACCTAGTGCCACAAAAAGGCTCCCTGCACAGGGCTGTGGCATAAGTCTCCCAGTCTAGCTCCAAGTTGGAAACTGAAAACTGAATGTCCTAATATACTTGTAGTTACATGGGCAGCCCAGTATTCAAGTAGATTTAAATTTTTCTGCTGAAGCAAAGAGAAGAATATTGGAGGCAAAAATCGAAAGTAATAAATCTTCCACTTAAGTACTGATGTATGACCTTGTCTAATTTATTTAGGATTTAGTGACATCTTGAACACACTGAAAGTGAGTGGATTATTCAATCCAGTTCTTCTACAGTGTATTAAAATAATAGCATGACAGAAACAGAGACATAATCCTTAGATTCCATGAGAAGATTTGCATTCAGCAACAGAAAGACTTCAGTTTCAAATAATCTTAGTCCAAAAAATAAGAGAAAAAAACCCCCATTATGAATATTCTTCTGTTAAGTAGATATAAAACAGTATGCTATTCCAACTGCCGTATACATCAATGTCAATCAGTATTGTACATTTGATTATAATTATACACATTGTGTTACAGATGTAAATTGACCTTTGAATAGGCTATTTGTGTTAAAAATTAGAAATACATCTGAGGGTTACCCTGTCCCAAAACCACCAATCAAGATGTAGAAATGGTCTGTCTCCGTGGTGTTGTTATTTACTCAGCAGGTGGGAGCTAGGGTTGTGTGCTTGTTACACTATGATTAAAGGTTATTTAATGATGGACAAGATAATCTGATTGGTTGTCAAAATAAAACAGGGATTTTATTTAAAGTGGAACAAATGGAGATGGAGTCCTTCTACTTACAATAACACTAAATAGATAAAGCGTATGTGTGTGTTGTAATAAAAATGTGCATGCACACACTGTAATGTGCTACTGAGCATACTTAACTCAATATAACCTGCTAAATAAAGCAATAACTATCTTTGTATATACAGGCTATTATTTTGTAGGTGGTTGTTATTGTTTTATTATTCAGTTCAAGGCTTCCCTCTCCCCAAATCTCTCTCTGACTGCTGTCTAATGCTCACTCTTTGAGCCACTAGCGCCTCTCGTGACATCATGAGGAGATGGAATTGACTCCAGTGATGCTTGCCTGCATGGTGCATGTTAGACCAGATCCATGGGTTCTAAAGGACCTTTGGTTCTTCTGTTCCAGATCTCCAGGACAACACACATCAATGACAGGAGATGACCAGAACTAAAACTTACTAACGTACAGGAATGGATGCTCAGGAACATGCCATCAAACATGGCCTGACTTGACCAGCCAGCTTTAAATTCCTGCATGTCTGTCTGTCTGTCCTGCTCAAACTTAGTTTGGGCACTTGCTCTTGGTTTTTCTCACTCATGGTTTCCCTCCATCCCTCTAGTTGTCCTCTTGCTTCTCCCTGCTTCTTTTGCTTTACTCACAGACTCTCTGTTTCTGTCCATCTCTCTTAGGTTATGCTCTGCCTGCCTCTTTCTCCCCACTGTCCCTCTTTTCTTCTCCAATTGTGACTTCCCCTCTTCCTGAGGGGAAAGGCCTTCTATTCTCACTTTCTCAGAGGAAGCAGCTGTTTACTTTCTACAGAAAACTAACATTGTATTCACCCTGGACACTCCCTGAATCATATATCCCCATAGGGAGTTGAGTCCCTTTACCATATTCAAACAAACATCTTTTAAAAGTAATTCAGGGTTAAGTATGTTTGCTATCATGAAAATAGGATGCGTAGTTATACTGAGAATTAAAGCAAAGGTTTTTTAAGATTATTGAATGGAAAAATGTCCTAATGAATCTGGGGGAAATACTGATAATAGGTCTCGTGATGTAATTTCACATTAATTTGAATTTCTAGTTGGGCTTTATTTGCTAGCACAGCTGGAAGCATTATTTGAAAGGGGGATGTTGACTTCTGAGTTCATATTATTAGGGTTTTTCCTCCATTGAATGTAATTAACTTACAATATATTTTAATTTTACTATAAGCTTGCTCTTTAAGGCCCTAGTCCCACAAAGTCTTACATGCACTTAGCGTCAAGCATGTGAGTAGTCCCACTGGGGCGTAGTTAAATACAAGCCTAAGTCTTTGCAGGATTGGGGCTTATTTTCATATCTTTTACTTACTTATATAAGGTAAGCAATTAGGCTATTTAAAGCCCAAATCTTGCAAAAAGTTAAGCAGAAGTTTAACTCCAAGTATGTGATTAGTCACACTGAAGTCAGGAGCTCCTCACATCTTTAAAGGTATGCAGGAGCACAAACCTTTGTAGATTCAGGGCGTAAGTTGCTGGGTTTTTTAAAAGTATATAGGCACTGAAAGATGCAGACAGGTGACCAGTGGGATTCTTCAGAAATACCCAAACACTAATTCCTATTGAAATCAATGGGAACTAGGCACCTAGCCAGTTTGAAAAATCCACCCAGGTGCCTATTGCCATCTTTAAGACCCTAAAGACCTTTAAAAAGCTGGCCCTTAGATCTTGATCCTGCAAAGATCTTAAAGAAAATAAAAATGTCCCAAATAAAGGAAGATATATATAGACAATGTTATACTCCTTTTAAAAGGATAAAAATTAATCATGATAAACATGGTTCAAATTCACTCAGAACTTACCTTGTGAGTAATAGCAGACAGTGGGGGATGGTCCCAATTTTAAAGGAACAGTCCCAGTATTCGGCACTTTTTCTTATTTAGGTGCTATTACATCCAACCCCCTCTCCCTGCTCTGATTTTTCACATTTGGTATCTGATCACCCTCATGAGTGCATATCACAGTTGTGAGCTGGATCATTATTTGGAGATTGGAAGGGCTTTGTCCACAGGACAATCGAACTTAAGGTTTGGTCTACATTGTGAAAAAGTTTGAGAATCTCTTTGCTGTGGCAGGATCTTATAAGAAAACTTATTAGGATCAGCTTTTACTTATATTGCTAGTTCTGAGGAAAATGGCATATTTTAATTGCTAAACAGCAGTGTAAGAAAGTTTGGATTAACCTCACAATTAGCAGTTCATTTTATGCAATGGAAAAGCGGTTGAAAGCTTCCTTGAGTCCCCTTTCCCAGCAGCAGCTGTCTCCCATAAATAATTAAATGAACGGTTTAGGTGCTGGTATCTAGTAAGAATATCTATGATTTTTTTCTGACAAATTATTGGCTCCTTCCTGTGTCTTATGCTTTCCCAGTGACAAATGACTGGGTAATAACTGAAAAAGTGAAATACTGAAAGTTAACTTTTCCAAAGAGAGATTCAAATAGTTGCTATATAAAATTTGCTGTTCATCAAAAAGTATGTTCTCGGTTGACTTTCTCTGTCTTGCTTTAGGATCCAAGTAGCTTTATTGAACCATACTTAGATTCAGTTTACATCTGAAGTAAATATTTAATTCTGTGAACTTTATATATATTTATTTACAAAATAATTTTAAACACCAATCAGAGGGACAAATATGTACACATATATCTTTAGAAATATCTGTCTCTGCTCTTTTTGCTCCTGTTGGTATATTGTTTAAGATTATTTATTTTTAAAATTATACAATGCTATATTATTGTGTGGCTGTGCTGGTATGATTTGATCTATGGGTTCCTGCAAATCAAAACAGAACATTGTGGTCAGTGCTATCATGGTCTTCGAAACTACTGACTTCCTTACTTTTGTTTTTTTTTAGGACCCTGAAATCAGCCCACATCAGGGAGCAGGGAAAGCAAGATAACAGAGGTCTGACAGACAGAATAGAACAGTAAGACATTGGATTCAAGAGTCTCTGGATAGAGGGCCAGTACTATGTTGTGCCACTGAGCATTCTCTCTCTCTCAGGTGTTTGGCTGGCTGGTTCTTGCTCTCATGCTCAGGGACTAACTCATAGCCATATGTGGGGTTGAGAAGGTATTTTCTCACTGGTCATATTGGTAGGGGTTAGGGTTTTTCTGCCTGCCTCTGAAGCATGGAGTGCAGGTCACCTGCCAGGGTGATCTGGGTATATCCCGCGTAATTGTTTTCCTGCCATTGGAAGGAGCTTGGGCACTGGCGCACCTTGGTGCCTCCTGTTCTCTGCCAATGGCATGTAATAGTTTTGTCTTCCGTGGGCTATAGTATTTTGGTCTAATTTGGGTTGTTGGGTTTAGTGTGTGGCTGCTGGGAGGTGTTGTGGCCTGTGGTATATAAAAGGTCAGACTAGATGATGGGATGGTACCTTCTGTCCTTAAATTCTGTGACTAGGACAGAGAAAGTGTTTGGTCAGCTGGGAGGGAGAAGCTACTTCTCAGTCTGCTATGGAAAGAGAAACCATGATCAGTTACAAAGGGGTAGCCATGTTAGTCTAGTTCAGCAAAACAAACAAGGAGTCCTGTGGCACTTTTAATGACTAACAAATGTATTTATCGCATGAGCTTTCGTGGGAGAAAATCCAACTTCATCAGATGCTTTGAAGATGGGGAATTTAGCGTCTGAGAAAGTGGGATTTTCTCCCATGAAAGCTCATGTGATAAATGCATTTGTTAGTCTTTAAAAATGCCACAGGACTCCTTGTTTGTTTTTCATGGTCAGTTAGTGATCATATAGGGAAAAAAACCAAAGCAAAACAAAAAAAGAAACTGGATTACTGAGTTACATATATAATTTTTGGTTTCAGCTTCGAGGAGGTGTAATTTGCAGTAATTGAGCATAACTTAATGGGATGGGCTAGGCAAGGACAAGTACTTTGATAATGGCCTAATGAATGGTAGTAACACAGGTGCTGAAGCTATATCTTCTCTGTTGACATACAGAAGGAGGCGGGGTGCAGGGGTGGGGTGAGGACTTCAGTTTACAGGGGTAAAAATGTCTCCTTTCTACCTACATTTTTCTTTAAAAATATTTTAAAATGAATTCCAATCCCAAGATTTTGATGTTGTCCCCCAATTAGGTAGTAAGATTTTTCTTTGAAATAAACAATAATTAATGACACATAGAAATGCATTAATTAAACTTAGGACACCAGTAATTGCAGCTTCTTAAAGAGTCACAACATCAGAACACTCTGAGAAGTTTCAGCTCTTTTCACTGAATCATGCAACAGTTTGTTGCTTTTACTAATGGAAAACAGAAAGCATTTGCAAGTAAAATTGATCCAAAGCTCTCTGAAGTCAGCAAAAGATGTTCCATTGACTTCAAAGGGGTCTGGACCAGGCTCTGGGTCTAAATTCCACACTGGAATTTGTTGCCTACATGAAATGGGTTCTGTGTTCCGAGCATCTCTTTTCTGAAACACTTTTTGTTCTGATCCTCTTTGAAAAATTCCCAAGTTTTCAATAGTCCTCAAAATTTTCATTTTTCTCATTTGTGAGGATGTAATCTGTTGGCTGAGCCACTCATCCAAAGATGCTATAAAGCAGGGACAAGGATTCCAACATTTTGAAATGATTTATGCTTTATTGTGTTCGTAAAGTACATTTCTGCTCTTGGACTGATTGGTTTTTTTTAAAAAAAAATTGTAATTCTTCTTTAAAAATGTTTTCAAATACGCCTTTTCACCCTCCCCAAAACCAACCCCAGGTGGGCAGGAATTTGAAGCATCTTATCTCCAAATGCTTAACTAGGGTGCCTTAAAATTCCCAATTAAGCTTTTTTATATAAAAGCAAGAATTAAAATCACCCCTGATTGAAAACTTTGGGAGCCCATCACCAGACCTTTAAAAAACATTACAAAGGGGTTGGGCTAACCTCCAAGCCATGACTTTCTGCTGAGATTGCAGCAGGGAAATAGGATATTTTCCAGTGTTGGTTTTGACTCAGGAGTTTACAAAGAACTGGATAAATGTTGCAGTCTTTATTTTGGGCCAAACAACCATTGATTCAGTTTTGCCTAAGTAAGGACAATAAGGCTCAACTGAACCACTGAGGGACAGATCTAGTAAGGGATTATGCAGTGGGCAGTGTGGCAAAGATTTCTGTCTCAGAGAAGCATACTTCCTCTGGGAGCTTCCTGGTGAGCACTGGAAAGTGTGACTGCATAGGTGGTCTTAGTTATGGGGCAGCCTGAGCAATTGCCTGGAGCCCCCTGCTGCCCTTGCCCAAGGGGGCAGGGCAGATTCCAGGAACTGGAGCAGGACTGGGGCTGCCTGTTTTAAATCTCCTGGCCACTCACCCAGTGCATGCTCACATGTGGGCCAGGGAGGGGGCACTACCCTCACAGCTCCAGCCAGCCAGGTGAGGTGGCGGGCCAGGAGTGGGAAGGGAGTTGGGGAGGCATTTGAGGTGCCAGCTGGGGCCCCAGTGAGACCATGCGGGTTCTGGCAAGGGCAGCAAGGCTGGGGATGGGGGGAAGTTGTGGGGGAACCCCATCCTTGACATTTGCCCAGGGCCCCAGAATCACTAAGACTGCCCTGGCTCTGCTGCATCCCTTCCTGCACTGCAATTCACCCCTTCTGCTGCCACTGTCTTTCTGTGCCATCCTCATCTCCCCTCTAGCCTCTTTGGAGCACTGTGTATCCTGGCGGAGAACAGAGTGGGATCACTCTTTGGCTATGTCTTCACTGGCAAGTTAGTTCGAATTAAGCCTCCTTAATTTGAACTAACTAAAGCCATGGCTACACTAGGCTTTAGTTAGTTCGAATTAAGGGCTTCCTTAATTCGAACTAATAGGTTCGAATAAGGTATTCGAACTAAGGGGTTAATTCGCACTAACTAGTTCCAATTAACCAATGTGGCCATGTTAATTCAAACTAATTTCTTAGTTCAAACTAACTGGCCATTGAAATCAATGGGGATCACTAATTCGAACTAAGCAAGTGCCATGAATGGCACTTGCTTAGTTCGAACAAACTTTTTCTAGTTCGAATTAAGCTAATTCGAACTAACTAAAAGGAGGAGGTGGTGAGAAGGTGCTTTTATCTCTCCCCCAACGTAGACGTCTACATAGGTTCACTGACTACAGAGCTTTTATTTTGCAATGAATTTATGAATGTGCTAGCATGCTTTGGTTAATGAATGCCATAATTGGTCACATACTTGGTTGGTATATATAAGCATAACTCAGTTCAAATCAATGGATCAGCACCAATTTATACTAGCTGCAGATCTGGCTCTTTGCTTATATTAGTTTATATGTACACTCTCACATATGGGAAAGAAAGGGCCATATTCTTTCATCTGTGAGTGTACTAAATGTATAGTCTTCTGCAATTCCTAAATAATACAGTTCCATGCTGTTATTACAATAGCAGCAAAATAAATCTTTGTAAAACTCTGAAGCAGTCACACCATGCTTCAGTGAAAAAAATGACTATTTACAAGAAAAATATATTAAATATGAAACGATGTGAGCACAAGAATGCCAAAGAAATATAGATACAAAACTCCACTCCTTTGGGGGGAATCTCTCCACACTCCATAATCTTTAGTGTGTCAGAGCAGGCTTTCTGATTTGATGTTAAGTGAGACTCGGTAAGCACATATGTCTCAGTTGTGTCTCCATAGGCATTCACACCTGTGCAGAGGGCCAGAGTCTGGCCTATGCTGCAATTCAAAGTTCTTAAAAAAGGGCTGAATTAGGACATTAAGCTGTTGTGTAGGCCATGCTCTGGTCTTTAAACATTGCTTGGCAGTTCATCGAAATAGAGAAATGCCTCTGGAGGTCTTAAATATGGCCGGAAAAAGGATCAGTTTAATTTACAAATATTAGGTTCATATTCCGCCCTCCCCCTTTTTTTTTTTTACTTTGGGATGTTTAGAGAGAACTCTTTAGTAGGAAATAGTTAATATATTTAACTGAAAATATGTTGGTGATATGATTGTTTAAAACCTCATCTTCTCCTCTTCCTGTCTTTCCTTTAATTAGTGTGATCCTAGGGTTCCTTCCTCCTAACTGTGCAGATTAGAGTACCACTGAACTTCACCAGCATTTCTGGTGCTGACCATTACTACCCCCAGGCTTTAGCATATGGTTTGTAATGAAATAAAGTCTGCTGATATTGTCAGACATTTAAGAAACCTTCCAAGTGGTTACACAGAAAGCATATTAACTTGGGCAATGGATAAAATGATTGCCAATGGATTAGAGATGTCTGGGAAAGGAACTATGTGCTGTCTGAGACAGTATCAAAACTCTTAAAATAATGTGACTGTTATAGTGGTGTGTGCGGATGTTCATCTTACTAACCTATACTGCGCTCCTGGGCCAAATATATAGAGTGCTTAATCAAACAAAACTTCCATTGCCTTCGATAACAGCTTGTTCTCTTAAATCATGCAACGTGGTACTATTTTATTAGAATTTACTACAAAGTCTTTGACCTGTAAATGTGGGAGATAATGTGATCAGCATATTTTTGCGGGTTCCTAACATTGTTTTCTCAGGACAACAGCCAAAAAGATATAAAAATGGACTGATGTTAGGAAATGGGAAAAAGAATAAATTTGTCTTAATGTATACTCTCCAACTATACACTTGTATAAAAGGGTAAATGCTCTGGTGTTGAATTATACCCCATTGTTAATCAGTGGTTTTCCTTCCAACCATTACAATACAGTGTATTCTGAGGTTTATCTGCAGAGGTATGGCCTCTGCAGAGGGAAAAACCATGTAAGATCATAGAATTATACACCTTGGAGAATTATACACATTAATAATACACTATTAAAAAGATTGTTGCATACTGTACATTTTCCAGTCCCCTAAATCCTTTAAAATAAGCTTTGTCCTGAATATATATAGTTATCCTTTATTTCCTTAAGGTATAGGTATAGACTCTCCATTTTCAAAGTAAGAGTAACCTCTCCAGTGAGAGGTAAAGTCACAGTCCAGCTCATGAATTTTGGAAAGAAGAATATTCTCTTTCAGATATGCAACTTTGAACCACTTCACCTCTTAATTAGCAAATTTAACATTTCTCCCTTGCCCCACATTAGCAATTTGCTCAGTTTCCTCACTGGAGATCTTTGGAGGAAAAGACTTTTGCTTGCATAGGTACTAATTTTACATGCAAATAAAATTAATGAAATGTACAATACTCTAATAAATGAGTTTTCACCATATATAGTTGGTATATTAGTATTTCACTATTGTGATTTATGCAAAGAGTATTGAATGATGAAGAAAGATGTCCCAGTTTTGATGATCACTTCATATATCTTCCTTAAGCTGAACTGCAACATATATTTATTCAAGTATTCTATTAAACTGAGGAGCAGAACTGGGCAGGGGGCGAGTTGTTTCCTGAATCAGAAAACTCTATAGCAGCTGGAATCTCTGAACATTGCAGAAAAGAACTTTTGTTTGGATAAAGGAGCTAGAACATGTTTTCTTCTGACATCAAATGTCTAAATGAATCTTCCTGTTTCTATCAATTCTTTTATTTACTTTGTAAAATAAATTAAATACCTTTAAGAATTACAGTTCAGGTTTCAACAATACTCATAACTATAATTACAGCACAGTGAAATACTGTATAGAAATTGTATAAAATATGAATGGATTGTATTTCTTAGGGCTGTTATCAAATGAGAATTCTGCTCCTGGCTCTTTTTACAATAAATAATCTTTATGGCTTTCTTCTGACAATTTTTGTATCTCTTCTCATTCTACTGCTAAATGATGTACTACAGCACACTCGCCTTCAGTCATTCATTCAATATTTGGCTGTATCATTTGTCCTTTGCCAAAAAGTTGCAAATTTCTATTCCATCCTCTCCAGTGACAATGTTTATTCCTCTCTGATATTTACACCTGTAATCCTGTCAGGGCGGTTTCTTTACTGATGCCTGTGGAAAGGACAAATCAGTCATATCTGCCACTACATTCACAATGGGCTCCTGCAAAATGATCTTTAAACTGCAATAGTTTGGTTTCTATACTAGCCCAATGGGAGCCTCATCAGCTCCTCATTTCCCATCACTCTAGCTCCTCCCAATCCACACTGCCTCTTAATGTTTATCTTCTGGAAAAGGGCTGCACTTCAGTGTCAGCTAGCTTTCTAGGAACACTTGGAAGTTGTTCACATCATCTCCTACCACACGTTTTTTTCTTTCCTTCCATCTCCAGAAAGAGATCTTCCTTTGTCTTCACTCACTTTCTTTCACATCAGATCTCTCCATTGCCCTCAGCATAAAGGTCTATTCTATTCTATTCTATTCTATTCTATTCTATTCTATTCTATTCTATTCAGCTCTTATATCATGTTCATCATCGTAGTTCGAGTACCTTCGAGTAATACATTAAGTACAGTGGCTAATATCAGGCATATATTGTTTGTTTTCTCATCATCTGCTCTATGGGGAAAGCAGCATGTGCAGTGGAGTATATTGTTTCGAAAGGGGTTTAAACTTTCTGGGGCTGGAGTAGCAGGGAAGACCGGAAGTCCTCTCGCTTTTCTTACACCCTGATCTCAGTGCAGATAAGGAGGAAGCATCTCTTAGAATGAAAAAGGTGCAGGGATGGTGAAATCCACCTGGCAGCTTTCATTGCTTCTGTTCTTTTTTCCACCAGTGCCTGCTCTTCCTCCTCTATGTCATTTCACTTTACCTGCTTCTTATAAACAAAGAAGAACAAAGAGTACTTTAAGTAGAGTCTCCCCTCCAGCACATTGCTGAAGCAATCAGCACAAGAGCCTTGCTTGACGCCATTACCCAAAATATTTGAGAATGGAGTGATAGACATGTAATTATTACTCCCTATGTGAACATGAGTCTTTCTGTTGGGTCATAAAGAAATATTAATTTCAACCCTTATTTTTTTGCAGATCTGAAAAAGTCAAAATAACAAAGGGATGGGACTATAGCAAGTCACACAGTCACACTGTAGTTGTAATTTCTAGCTTGGGTAGAGATATGCAAGTGCTGTCTTTGATAGAGGTAGTGCACTAAAAATAGCAGTGTGTGGCTGCAGTGGCATGGGATTGTCTTTTATTTTATGTTTATACAGCACCTAGCACAATGTGGTACCAATATTAGTTGGGGCCCCTAGGGTTTACTGTAATCCAGATTAGTAATAGAGTAGATGAATAAGAAGATACAGGAAAGATGGAGTGTTCAGATAAATAAAGACTGTTGGCAGTGAAAACATCGATAGAAAGTATTTTCAAATCTGTATATCATGAAACTATTGAATTACTTTGGGTAAAATTTTCAGAGTGCCAATTGGCAAAGGAGCCCATTGAAAGTCCCTGGAACGTAGGCTCCTAAGTGACTTAAGCACTTTGGAAAACTTTACTCTTAAAACGTAAAGATTTAGAAATGGAATTTATCAAGATTGTTGATGGATGAATAAGAAATAATACACTGTAAGGCTTAAAGAAGATGGAAGAAAGCCAATGACATAGACAATATAATGGAAAGCAAAATAAAGGGTCAAAGTAAGCAGAAAAATGAATACAGACTATAATTAAATAATAAAGAACCAGTGATGGTGTGGAATTTTATGGTGGACTACTTTTCTGACAGGAAATACAGTTTCTGCAAAAATGAAAATTTCAGTGGGAAAAATTTGAATTATTGCCAAAAAGTGTAGAATTTGTTAGGAAAATCTAGATGAAATATTTTAATTTCAGTTTGACTCGACCTGAATCAGAATACTTTGCTTTTTTGAGCTGATACAAAAAGTTTAGTTTTGAATTGGTTCAATAAAACATGAAATTGCATTTCCCTATCAGTGAATTACCTTATAAAAGTTGCAATCCTGAACTAAAGCTTTCTTATGGCACTGCATCACAGTATCAAATGCAGTTCAATGTTCAAGTGACTCACAGCAAAGAGTTGTAAGTCCGTTCAACAAACCAAATTCAAACATTTGATTTGGGTCTATCAAAATGTTTTATTTAGATACGAAATGGCAAAACAAAGAATTTCAGTATTTCTGAATGGAAGTGTTTAGAATTTCTTTTCCAATTTTTTTTTCCAACAGTTTCAACAGGTCACTGCTTGGTTGTGGTTTGGGACAAAAGCAAATGTTGAAAAGTCAGAATTTCCCACAGGATGGAAATTCTGAATTTTGCCCTGGTCTGTAAAGAAATAATGGAACTAGAGTCCAGGAGATCCATTATCCAAATTGAGGTCAGTCAAACAGTACAAAAACTTTAAGAAACAATTCACCGAATTAGAAACCTGATTCAGCCTGTTCATATCGCATTATTATTCACAGTTCACCAGCATTACTACAAGTGCAATATTGCATGCTGGGCACAAACATATTTCAGGCTTGTGCCTGAAATTTTCTTAGGCAAGAGATAAAATTTGTTTCACATGGATACAATTCATTTGGGAAGGAAACAAAGATACAAAGTCAAGTCATCTAAACAGGGGACAGAAAAACAGCATGTGACTGATGTGACTGATCCCAAAACTCAAATAGCACATTTCGGAAAATAAACTGTTCATGCAACTATTCATTGGACAATTTTTAGTAAGAGTAATAATCATGATTTCTTGATGGGCAATTTGCAAATACAAACCCTGCTAACTTACTGAATAAATTATTTGTAAATATTAGTTTGGCTAGCTCTAGTAAACAGAGAACATCAATTTAAGGGAAACTTAGTGAGAGATAGATACACTTTCATCCAACATTAAGAAGGGTAAATTGATTTTGTTGTATTGTTAAATGGTTAAAAATACAATTACTCACAACAGGCTTTCTTAGAAATCTGAATTTAGCTATTTTTGAGGATCATGCTGACACAAATGTGAGTACCATGTATATATTACTCCAATTAGAGATAAATCATGTAAATTTTTTTGGTTAGCTGAAGAAAAGAATATTAAATTGTGCTCAGGCTTTGCACACAATAGATTATGTATAGCTAAACAAATATGCCATAAGAAAAGGAAATCAATTATTACTGTTTTTAACTGGAACTCTGCCTATAGTAATCATGTATCTCGGTGACTCTAATTTCTGCTCCTGGTCTCTGATTTTTCAAAATGTTAGGGGAAAAGAACTTACACCTTTAGTGATCTTCTGGTAAACAATGAGTAAACATCAAACCAACAGATTTTATAAAAATAAAATATCATACTGGAAAAGCTCTGATCTCACTATAATAATATGGAGAAAGACTGTGTAAAAACAGGCTATGGGCTATAGAGTTTTTCTGCTTTAGTTTATTATTCTGTCTGTATTTATAATGGAAAGAGACTTTAATATTTAGAAAGTAGGGTTTAAAGAAGAGAGTGCAGCAACCCTTTTCTGAAAACGTTTCTTTGTTGTTGTTTCTTATTGGTAATGTGCCAGAAAACCAATATCTTTAATAAGACTCCTGATCCTTTTAGAGGTAATAGGTTCATTGTCCCTTGATGGTTATCAATTTCCATTTTAAACAGCAGTGCAATGATTTCTGGGAACTAGTGGAGTGGAAAAGGCTGGTCCAAAAGAAAAAAAAGTTTGCTCACCAAGGCTTTTATTTTAAGATCTTAAGGTCCCCAGGTTTTTACATAAGTAGAAAATAATAGCTCACACACCAGCTCCCTGGCTACTGGGTGTGGATGTCTCTCCTCTGGGGCTTTCCCCTTTTGACTAATCAAGAGTTGGTTTTTAAGGCCTGGTCTACACTGCTGACGGTGGACAGGAGATATGCAAGCTATGTAATGTTGCTGTACTGCAGCATATCCACAGCACTAACTCAATGGGAGATGCCCTCTGGTCCGTGCAGCCCTACTCCTTTCAGGGGGGTGGATTAATAGTATTGACCGGAGAGCACTTCTGGGACTGACTTGATATTGTCAGTTGATCTCATTGCATGAATCCCTGCATCCCCGGCAATGTAAAGTGAAAATACCTGCGAATTCCAGGTAGAATCTATGAAGGCCCTATTAATTTGAGGTAAACACCCATATCATGGTCTGAATGCTTCATGGATTCTTTGCTTCTGTCTAAAATTTTCAGTGTGAGTGTCTAAAGCTTTGTCTACACAGCAGCTGATGTTGGCCTAACTTGTGTTGCTCGGGGGAGGGGTGGTGGTGAATAAATCACCCTCCTGAGACATATAAGTTACATCAACATAAGTGCCAGTGTGGACAGCACTAGAGGGGTGGGGGCTGGAGTAGTTCAGCTGACGGGAGAACTCTCTTCTGTCAGCTTAGTGTGGGTACGTTGAGGAGTTTACATCAAAACGGTTATATCAGTGCAGTTGTTCTGTTGTAAACTCTCTAGTATAGCTGTTCCCTAAGTGGTGATCACCTGGTGGGAGGACTATGGGTGGTTCCTCTGAAGAGGGCGATCCAAATTACATTCAGCAAATAATTTTGAATAATAAATCCATTTGAGAAAGTCAAGCAAAATTTATCAAATGAAAGGGAAGTGATTTTACATCTCTATATGGCGTTGAAGAGACAATTACATGAATACTGTATCCAGTTCTGGTATCCTTGCTTTAAAAAGGATGTTGAAAAACTGGACAGAGTTCAGAGAGCAGCTCGGAGAATGATTTCCAGACTTGAAAACTGGTTGTACCATGTGACATTTAGGAAGCTCAATCTATTTAGGTTTTCAAAATGAAGATTAAGAGCGTGATTCCAGTCTATAAGTATCTACACAGATAGAATATCCATAGTATTAGAGAGCTCTTTAATGTAGCAGACAAAGTTATAACAAAATTCAGTGGCTGGCTGCTGAAATCAGAACAATTGAAACTGGAAATTAGTTGAACAATGAAACCATCTTAGTAAGGAAAGTGGTAAAATCTCCAGCACTTTGAGTGTTTATATATTAAAGGGTATATGTCTTTCTTAAAGATATACTATCATTCAAGCTCAAGATAGGTTCTATGCAGGAATCCCTTGGTGAAATTCCGTGGCTCATGTTATGCAGGAGGTCAGATTAGATGATCATAGAGACCCCTTCTGTCTTTAAAATCTCTGAATCTAGTATAATAAATTATTTCCCGTGAACTATTGGTATATTCTTTCCCCTGATTCCTGGGTGACCATTAAACATTTTTTTTGTGTCCATCAGTATTTCATCTTTGCTTTTCAGGTTCAGAAATGGGATAAAACCAGTCAGGGACTTGAAAGAGAGAGATCTTGAATTGCTAGTCATCTGGATTTTTGACCCCATGGTAAATTTCTTTTTGGAATTGTTCTCTTCATTGAATTTATCCTACCCCCCATATTCAATGCAGATCAGAAATAACATTTGAATTTTGTCAAAAGCTGTGATTGTATAAAAACTTTAATCTTAAATGGAGGAATTAACCTGGATGGTTGAGTAGGCCTGACCATCAAAAATGCAGCAAAGTGCACCCGCTTCCTGGCTTACTAGCAGCTCGTTTACAAAATGGCTGGTTGGATCCTCAGTCCAATGGATCGCAACCCCATGAAATTGCATTGGTAGCGTGTATCCCTCTGGCTGGGTAGTGAAAGCCTACATTCTCATGAGCAGCAACAGGGGCTGTCTCACAGAGTATGGGTTTCTCCTCCTCACGACTGTAGGGACTCAGCAAGTAATATAAGGATCCCCAGAGGGTTTATCTAAAACATCCAATTGGCCCACATTGAATGAGGATACATGCTAATTAGTGAGGGACCTGAAATTCGCCCTGACAAAGTATTTCTCAATTCAGAGATTTTCAATTTGAGGGCCAGGCTTTGAACCTTTTGGTTGAAACTAAAGGGATATGATATTTGATTCAACGCTCATGACAGTGCACAGGCCTAAAACAGTTGGCAATGCGTTGCTTTCACAGAGTGTGAAAACATTTTTCGTTTAACCTTAGCAAATGAGGAGAGGGACAGTGAAAGAGAAAGAGACTCTTTACCATGTCTCCTAACTACAATATACTTCGCTCCAGTGGTTTTCAACATTTTCCAGGGTGCGACACACTTGATGGCATATTGCAACCCTACAGGATATACCAGCTCCCCTCACTCCCCCGGGGCAAATCCAGCCATTTCCCCGGCTCTCCGTGACGCACCTCTGTGTGGTGACACGGTAATGTGTCCCAACACAGTGGTTGAGAAGCACTGCTTGACTCAACTGAACTCTCCCTTATATTGAATAGATGTCATAGTGATTTGTATTTGGCTCTTTTTCAAACTTTTAGGATTAATTTTCTTTTGAATTCAAGATTAGTTTCCGTGTCTGTTGTTCTGACACTATTATGTGTTTACTCATTGCATGGAATGGGCAGGTCTAGCTCTTTCTCTTACATAAATTCTGCTGCTGCTGTGTATCTTAATTTGTCTCATCAGAATTTCTCCTTTTCCTGCATTCTGGACTCTCCTGTGAGGGGAGAAAGTCTATTTTTGTTCCCTCTGAGGGATCCATCCTGTCTGGGCTCTGGGGATTAGACTTGTTTTGTAAGAATCAGGTTTGTGGCTTTGTACCTAAGATTCTCAGTTCCATATAATGAGTGGCTAATAACTTTAAGAGATGGGCTGGTGGTCTGGTCAGTCAGCATGCCCAGTGGTCAGGGTCTCCAACCTTTTTCTTGCAGGGCCCTCCCCGCTGGACCTGCTTCTTTTCTGGTAACACCTGCCCTTCTTGGGCCCAAGAATCAGATTTCTGAGGTGGAGTGAGGGCACCTGGGCCCTTCTGCTCCACTTGGTCCTGGCCCCTGCAAGTATATCAGCATGGGTGGCTTGGATTCAGCCCGCTTTCTGTTCGTGTTCTCCTGGGCCATATCTTACCATACCCCGTGACTCAGTTTGGGGTGTGGCCACAGTTGAGTTACAGTCCTTGCCTCGAACCCTCACAGTTTAGGGCTGATGCTTGCAATCCTCTGGCCCCTTTTGTCCCTCATTCTAACTGGCCCTGTGGTAGTGATGGGGGGAGAAGGTGAAGAAGATGATTCACCTCCAGTCCTGACTCCTCCGTAGCAGTTTCTTCTCCTGCTGCTGCAGAGCTCCTTCAGGAAATAGCTTCTTTCTTTTCTCTCCCTTCTCTCTTCCCCAGGGTGTGAGAACTTTTTTTATACTGGCTTTTCCCCCAAGAGCATGCTTCAGGGGTCCCTGAAGGGCAGAGCTTTCTTGGCCCAGAACTGCTCCAGTCCTTCCCTTGCCTGGGCCTTCATGTGGTGTCTGTAAACCTCTTCATGGGCTACTTAAACATTGCTACAACCTGCACTGTCTTTTATATAATTTGGATCATCATCCGAAGAGCTACTTGAGGTGAGACTGTATAAGCTGTTGGAGTGGGTCAACACAATCCAGCAATCACAAAAATACATTCCTTCTATTCTCAGGTTTTTGAGATTGCCAGGTTAAAGGAACTAAAGCTTTTTCAGTAGAGATGGGCAGAAATTACAATATTGGATCTCACAATCACCTGATCTTTCCTGAAGGTATGAGAAAGTTGAGATCTGGATTCTTTGAATTGTGGTAATCCAAACTATGGCGAAATTCATGATTTTGTGTGTTTCCCATCTTTGCAACTCAGCCCTACCTCCAATTTTTATAGAAAGAAAGAATAAAAGAAAAAAAATCCATGTTCAAGCCAAACAACCAGCCAATGAGCTAGATGTGAACTTCTTTCTCCTCAGAGACTGTTTTGAAGCCTGATTATATAAAGTCCCTGGTTTGAATGCTGATTGCTTGGTACACTGGATGCAAGCAAGCAGTATGTGATTTGATATGGCTAACTGGATAAATATAGGAACAAAGACTATTGACACTTACAGAATGGGGGACTCTACTCTAGGAAGCAGTGATTTTGAAAAAGATTTGTGGGTCGTGGTGGATAATCAGCTGAATTTTAGCTCTGAATGTTGTGCTGTGGCCAAAAGAGCTTATGAATCCGGGGATGCATAAAGAGGGGACTCTTGAATAGGAGTAACAAGATTATTTCACCTCTGAACTGGCATAGTGTGACCACTGCTGGAGTGCTGGGTCCAGATCTGTCCACAAATGAAGAAGGATGATGATAAATTAGAGAGGGTTCGGAAAAGAGCCATGAAAATTATTAAAGGATTAGAAATTATGCCTTATAGCAGTGGTCCTGGAACTGTGAGGTGGCCTCCCACAGGGGAGGCAGGGAAGACTGTTCAGGGGAATACACCAGGGCCTGAGACAGCCCCCATTAGGGGTGAGGGAGGGAGCACCACCCAGCCCTGCTCTGCCTCTGGTCTTGGCTCCTAGTTTCTGGTCCTGCAGCTAGCTGCACTCCCACTCCCAGATATGCTTCCACTCCCATCCAGAGCCCTGTCCCCATCTGCACTCTGGACCTCTGGTTGCAGTCACATTTCTGACCATGGTCCCAGCCATGGTCATGCTCCAAGCCCTACCCCTTGATCACCCTCCTGGCTCTGGACCTCAACTATGGATCTGCTCTTGGCCTGGCCTCACACCTAGCCCCAGCTCCTGGCCACACTGTTGGCCCTGGCACCTGGCCCCAGAGCTCCAGTCCCCAGCTCCTGGGGGTCATGGAGCAAAAAAGTTTGGGGACAACTGCCTTATAGTGATAGACTCAAGGAGCTCAGTCTATTTAACTTAAAGAAAAGGTTAAGGGGTGACTTGATTACAATCTGTAAGTACCTACATGGGGAACAAATATTTAATAATTGGCTCTTCAAATCTATCAGAGAAAGAAAAAAAATATGATCTAGTGGGTGAAAGTTGAAGCTAGCCTCATTCAGGTTGGAGATATGGAGTATGTTTTTCATGGCGAAAGTAATCAATCGTTGGAACAATTTACTGAGAGTCATGGTCGAGTCTTCATCACTGACAATTTTAAAATCAAGATGGATGTTTCTTTAAAAGATCTGCTCTTGGAATTATATTGGAGAATGTCTATGGCCTGGGTTTTATAGAAGGTCAGACTAGATGATCAGAATAGTCACTTCTGGCCTTATAATCTATGTATCTTACATTAACAGACCTGTTTAACTAAATATTTCCCAGCAGGGGAGTCAGGCAAGGCGTTTAATGCTGTCTTCTGTTGTTCAGGGCGGCCTTTCACCAACATGTCCTCAGTTTGGTGTTTTCATACCTCTTGTTTATTTTGAGTTGATAAAAGCTATTATTATCCATGTCTGTTCTGTTTTCCTCTGTGCCTTCACATGCTCTCTTATGTGGTTACATGGAGCATAAAAACAAGACTAGATGCTGAATGCTTTTCGTTTCAACATATTTTTACTGGGTAAAATCCACCCCTATGCAGAGGACTTACTAAGGGCCGATGCCCCTCTTAATTTAACTTCAGTAAATTTGTGTGGTTTGATATCTCCTTGTATTCTGTGGTTTTGGTCTGTTGGGGGTCAGCTATTCTGACTGGTTATATTATGTGGTTGGTAAGGAAATAGTACATTTCCCCTGTCAGAAGAGGTCCTTCCTTATTCTGTCATACAGATGAAGGGTTGATTTTCAGAACCGTACCTGATGAGATATTTCCACTAAGTATAATAAAGAGTTATTGCTTCCAACTTGGTTGTCATCTGCCAACATGTTTTCATGGATCTGTGAGGGTAGATGTTGACATGCCAAGGACTACTTTGTTGGTAAGAGCAGGACTAGCAGAATTTTTGAAAAGTGGCATGATTTGGCAGAAATCCCTCAGTACAAAGTGACTTACTGACAATGTTCCAAGGAAAGATGTGTTTAAGGAGACACTGAGAAAACCCAAGACTTTAACACCCCCACTCCAATTCTTGTTGAAAGATTAGCTGAGGGAAAACCAAAACAACCTTATGGTCCCATTGTACAGTAAAAGAGACAAGGTTTTGCTGTCATTTTGGACTGAATATTAACATTCCAGGAGATGAGTAATCTGACAAAAGTGGGCATGGTAAAATGTTGGAGGCTGATTTTCAGAGACACACAGTGTGTGATGCCCAATCCCCTTTTTATCTGTGAAAACCTCCCCCAACATTCTACTCTCTCCTTTGAAAATCTACCCTTTTCATATTGTGACAGAGCCAGGCCTGATGGCTACAGGAGGGTGGTCCTATTTGCGTACCGGGAGGGGAGGATGGGGAGAGCACCCTCTCACAGGACCTGCTCAAGGTAGACTCGAGCAGTGGGGGCCAAGGTTGCCTTCACCTCCTGGAGTAGGTGCCAAGGGGTCCGAAGAGTGGAGAGCCCCATGTGCTGAGCCAGCACAAGGGGATCCACTCAGTCCCCCTGGGTGTAGTCCAGGAGGTCTCCGACCCTGGTGATGCCTGCCAGGACCAACCTCTGCCACACAGAGGGGCCTCCGCCACCTGCACACTAAGATGGGGATTGTGTAGCAGGGGCTGCGCAAGGAGGTCCTCCCCCTCGGTGGGCACAAGGGACCTAGAGGCCGAGATGAGCCTCCATGTCCGGAGGAGGTCCTGGTAGAAGACTGGCAGCTTGGAGAGGTCTTGCGGAAAACCTCTTGGGTGGATGTAAAAGAGCCAACGGTTGTATCGGAGCCCTCGGTAGCAGCAGAGGAAGGTGCATGCCAAGTGGCTCCATGCCTGTACTATAAAGGAGTCTCTGCAGGGCCTGGAGGTAGAAGGCTTGTAGATGCGGCACAGGCCTTGCCCTCCCACCTCCAAGGAAAGACACAGGGTCCCTGCAGAGACCCAGTGCAGTCCTGGCCAAAAGAACTCAGAATTGTCCTCTGGAGGTTGGCCAGGAACCTCTGGGTGTTGAGCCAGTGCCAGAGCATGGACAGGATGAGCTGGCTGATGACCAGTACCCTCCCCCGAAGGGAGAGGCACTGCAGCAGTCCTCTCTATCTCTGCAGCCACTCAGACACCCTGTAATCCAAGCCTTGCCACTTCTCATTCAGGGAGAGATGTGCGGCAGAAAGGTAAACGCTGAAATAGAGCAGCGGACCCAAGCTCCACCAGATGGCTTGAAGCACGGGTGGGAAGGAGCCCCCTGGCCATCTGGCCCCTATCATTAGTCCAGAGCTCTTGACCCAGTTGGCCCGGGCGAAGGAGGCTGCTGAATAGATGGCCAGGCAGGCCTCCAACTGCTCCAGGTCTCCCGGGTCCTGGACCATGAGGAGCACGTTGTTGCCAGTCAACCGCTGATGGAGGAGACAGAGGAAGGGCTCCATGGCCAGAGTGTATAGCTGGCCTGACAGCGGACAGCCTTGATGTACTCCTGGCTTGAAACTGACAGGTTTGGTCAGGGTCCATTTGAGCCTGACCAGGCACTCTGCGGAGGCATACAGCACCTGGAGAAACCCCATGAACCGGGGCCCAAATCCGAACGCCTGTAGGGCGCCCAGGAGATACCCATGGTCCATCCTGTTGAATGCCTTCTTCTGGTCAAGGGCCAGGAGGGCAAATGACAGACCATCTCTACACCTGAGCTCCAAGTGGTCCCGGACCAGATACAGATTGTTAAAGATGGAGCAGTCCGGGACGGTGTAGGTCTGGTCTGTATGTACCATGCCCTGGAGTACAGACCCCAGCCGCAGCGAGATGGCCTTGGCTATGATTTTGTAGTTGGTGCTGAGGAGCAAGAAGGGACGCCAGTTCTGAAGGTTGCAGAGGTCCCCCTCCTTGGGCAGAAGGTCCAGAACAGCCTGCCAGCAAGAAAGGGGGAGCACTCTGCTTCCCTCAGACTCGGCCCAGATGATGGCGAGGTCCGGGCTGAGGACGTCCCAGAACACGGGGTAGAATTCCATGGTCAGTCCATCCATGCCTGGGTATTTATTGGTGGGCATGAGACGGAGGCTTCCGAGAACTCAGCCAGAGTGAGAGGTAGCTCTAGCTGGTCCCGGTCATCCTTGCTGACTGTGGGAAGTTTGCTCCAGAGCACCCTGCAGGTGGTGGCTTTGGTCAGATCTGGGGAGAAAAGTCTGGCATAGAAGGCCCTGGCCCTTCCATGCATCACCACCGGATCCATGACGGGGGCGCCATCCTCAGCGAGGAGGCAGGTGACATGTTTCTTAGCCCCTCTCCATTTCTCCAGGGCATAGAAGAAGCAGGAGCTCTTGAAGGAGATGGAGTTGGAATCAAATGAAAGTGTTCCAGCGCACAGGTCCTCGAGGGCCTGGAGCTCCTCCTGCGTCTCCTGGTATGCTCTGCAGAGGGATGGATCCTCAGGGCTGGCGGCCAGATGCCTCTCTAGCTCTAAGACTTTCCACTCCAGCTGCTCTATCCCCTCATCTCTCTGCTGGCTGGCCCCCCGAGTGTAGTCACGGCAGAAGAGCCAGGTGTGCATCTTCCCCACATTCCACCAACGCCAAGGGAAAGGTGGACCTCTGTCCCTGCCAGGCCAGCCAGAACTCCCAGAAGGACACCATGAAGCCCACATCCTCCAGCAGGCTGTTGTTAAAGGGCTAATAGGTCGGCCCCGGCTTCTCTGCCAAGAGAGAGGCTGTCATGGTCACCAGATAGTGATCTGAGAACGGGGCTAGCCGGATGCTGGAGGAGTGGGCTTGTGCTAGATGGTACCTGGACAAGTAGATGCGGTCCAACTGGGAGAGGCGCGACTGATCTTCCCCCACCCTGACAAAAGTGAAGGTGACAGAGTCATCTGGGTGGTGGTTGAGCCAGATGTTCACCAGGGAGTGATGGCCTATGATCTCCCTGAGGATGTCTGCGGCAGCTGGGCACTGCTTGGTCCCAGTGCGGTCCTGTTCCTCGAGGGTGATGTTGAAATTTCCGAAGGAAGGAGAGCACCTGGGTTCTGCAGAGACCCAACCTATAGCCCCTGGCATTTAAGGTGGCAAAGATGACTGGGGTCATGAGGAGGGCAGGGGAGGATCCTCAGTGGCAGAACCACCAGCAGCCTCCATCAGGCCGTGCAGCAATCTGTGACTGATCCCAAAGGCTGTGAGGGAGTCACGGAAGCTGCAGGCCCTCTGGTAGGCCATGGGGGTCCTGCCTCCCAGTCCCTTTACCCTCCTTCAGGATGGCCCTCACGACCTGAAGGATGAGATGGATGTCCCCCCAGCGCTGCAGGGTGAGCCGCACTTGGTTCCTGGCCCCACGAGTGTCAGCCAGGAACGCATGCAGCTCATCCCGCAACACCAGGAGGTTCTGGACAGAAAGCACCTGACCATCTTTTGGTTGGATCCCTGTAGTGGCCCCGCAGCCAGCCGTGATGGATAGAGAGGGGGCAGAGCCCCATCACAGCACCGATGTTGTGGGTGCTGCATTGCCTGGCTCTACCCTGGTACGGGGGGCAGGATGGTGGAGGAGAGAAGACAGCAGCCCTGGAGATAAAGGGGGCCACGAATATGGGAGTCGGTAGTTGTAAAAGGGAAGGACACAACTCTGGGGGTGGCAGCAATAGGGGAATGGGCTGGTGGAGGGGTCGGGGTAACATCAGGGAGAGGGATAGGGGCAGGTTTGAGGGTGATGTTACAAACAGGGGTAGGGGCAGGGTTAAGGATGGGGGCCCCAGTGAACGAACCACCAGCGGACGAACCACAAGCGTGCGGCTCCCCTTGACTGGGCACGGGGATTGGTGACAGAGGATTGGGGGCGGATCCCCGCCAATGCTGGGCACAGGTGTAGAACTGGATTCAGCATCCATAGCCTCAGCTTCGGATGGGGGGGGACACACGGGTAGGGACAATCAGATGTGGAAAGGAGCGGCTGTCCCACCAGGGACGACACCCCGGGGCCCGGCTGCTTGATGACAGACACCGCCTCTGGAGGGTTGGGGCTGTAGATGGAATGCCGAGTGCAGTCGGGCAGGTGGAGCAGCCCGGGAACATCCCTAGGATGAGGGTAGAAACAGCTGGCTGGCACTGGGGCAAGGGAGGGGATGGCAAAAACATATTGCCACCCAGATCGAGGCCTGTTGGCAGAGGGTTGTCCTCCTCTGGGGTAACTAGGGTCAGATCTCTGCAAATACGGAGCCTAAGTCCCGCCCACCAAAGCCTCAGGGGCCCAGTTGCTCCCTCTCTCTGCCGGGCCAGGGGACAGTCCCTCCAGATGTGCCCTGTAGCCCAACAGAGGAAGCAATGAGCCTCCCCTGAGGAATAGTGGATTCTATACTGGGCCCCTTGATGGGACTCCGGAAAGGACACCTAGAGTGCCACTCCATCACATGCCCCTGCCAGCGGCAGCTAGGTTTGGACCTGCTGGCGGAAGGACAAGACGTAACGGAGGGTGGCGTCCTTGCAGCCCAATGGGTGAAGGCTGATGACTGATAGTGGCTTCCCCAGTGGAAATAGTGGGAATAAGTGGAAGCAGGGTGGTGTTGGGGAGGAAGGGTGGGACGGAGGTCAGCACCACCTGTACATGCACCAGGTCCTCCAGGGGCTCAAGGGGAACATAGATGCCCCCCACTGCCGGGCCCTTCTCGACCGCCTCCTGCATAGCGGCTTCCGATGCCAGGAAGAAGACAACCTTCCTGTACATCTTGGAGGCTGCCACGATGGCCGAGAGCCCCACCACCCGTGCCAATGCCCGCACGTAGGTCTCCACGTGGGGCGAGGCAGCCACCAGGAGGCAACGGACACCATGCCTCCTGATTTGGGTGGAAAAGTGGCCCTGGCCCCTCAAGATGTTATTTGAGGAGGTGGCCTGGGCAGATGGTTCAGCGGGGGCGGTGGATGGAGGGGTGGCGGCTACCTGGGTGTACGCTCTGGGGTTGGAAGTGCCCCCAGAGCTAGTGGAGTGGATGGCAGGGGAAGAAGGGTCTGTGGTCGATGGTAGGGCCGCGGTGGTGGCAAAGCCCTTGCTCGCCTTTTTCCCCTTGCTCTTCTGACCAGCTGAGGAGGCTGCAGCAGCAGAGATGGAGGCCCCTCCCATGCCTGCCACTGCCAAAGCCCCTGTGGGGGCAATGGTGGTAGTAGAAGTGGCAGCGGTGATCAAAGGGTAGCCACAGAAGTGGATGGGGGAGCAGGTTTAGGAAGGGTGGCAGGGGGAGCTGGGGCAGGGTCAACATCCATTGATGGAGATGGACAGGGACAGACACTGAGGGAAGGGCAGGGACAAAGGAAGGGCCAGGGGAAAAAGAACTCCTCCCCAGTAAGCTATGATGGGGAGGAGGGTGTAACCAAGGGGGAGGGGGCAGGGACTAGGGAGGGAAGGGCAGGCTGGCAGACCACTCCTCCCCACTAGGCTGAAGGAAGGGGAGGAGAGTGCTGGGAATGGAGAGGTATAGGGACCTTGTATGGGGTGAAGGGGGTACTGGCTCCTCTGGCTGCACTGGGTAAATAGAGGTTCACAATAGCATCAGGGGGTGCAGTGAAGGGGATTCAACAAAAAAACCAGGGGCTTGCAGGGGCTCACGGACCCTGGTGGAGCACGGGAGCACCAAAAAGGCAGGGTGGGGCAGGTTTGGGGCAACTAGGCAAATGGGAGGGGGGCAATGGGGGTAGCGGAAGCCAAGGCTTGGGCAGGGCAGGACAGCAAGGGAAGCTGGGGGGGGGCAGGGTGGGGCAGGGAACCCAAACAAATGCTTAAGGGGAATGGCGTGTTGTTTGGAGGTGGAGGAGAACAGAGCGAAGAAGAGTGGAGGAGAGCTGACCAGTAGCTGTTACTGACAGCACCTGGGAGGTAGAGGCAGTCAGGGCAAGTTTGCCCAGAGGGGCCTTAGGGCTCCAGGTCCAGTGGCCTGTGGGGCAGAGAGCCCAGCCCAGGATAAGAGGGACTGAGGATCCATAGCGCTGGGGGTTTGGAGGCGGGAGAACTGTGCCTCAGCTGGCTGCCCCTACATGAAGTACAGGACCCATGGGAACTGAGAGTGCTCAGTCTGCCACAGTATGTTGAAATGGAATGCAGAAAGTGAAGGAGCCCGGAGGCAAGTTATCTTGGAAGGGGGACAAAAAAACAGTACCTAGAAAATCCTTCAGATACTGTCAGAGGATAACTGAAATTTATCCCATCATTTAGTTGAAGTCTGACAAGTAAATTGAACAGTATGTCACTAGCTGTAGTAGTATCACACACAAACAGCAGCCATCTATTTTCAGTCTGGAGGGTCTTTATTGCATATGAAGAAAATAACTGAACCAAGACAAGAAGAGAAGTTTGTGCTAGAGAACAAAGCACACAGAATCATAGAAACTGGAAGGGGCCATGACAGGTCATCGAGTCCAGTTTCCTGCACTCATGGCAGGACCAAGTACCACCTTAAACCATCCCTGTCAGGTGTTTGTCTAACCTGCTCTTAAAAACCTCCAAGGTAGGAGATTCCACAACCCACCAATGCAACTTATTCCAGTGTTTAATCACTCCGACAGTTAGGAATTTTTCCTAATGTCTAAGCTGAACCTCCCTTGCTATAATTTAAGCCCGTTGCTTCTTGTCCTACCATCTGTGATAAAGGAGAATGATTTTTCTCCTTCTTCCTCATAACAACCTTTTAGGTATTTGAAAACTGTTATCATATCCCCTCTGTCTCCTTTTTTCTAGACTAAACCCAGCTCTTTCAATCTTCCCTCAGAGGTCAAATGTTCCAGTCCTCTAATCATTTTTGTTGCCCTTCTCTGGACTTTTTCGGGTTTCTCCACATCCTTTTTGAAATGAGGCGCCCGAAACTGGACACAGTACTCAAGTTGAGGCCTAATCAGAGCAGAGTAGAGTGGAAGAATCACTTTTCGCGTCTTACTCACAATACTCTTGTTAATACACTCCAGAATGGCATTTGCTTTTTTTGCAACAGTATTACACTGCTGACTCATATTTAGCTTGTGGTCCACAATTACACCCAGATCCCTTTCTGCAGTACTCCTTCCTAGGCAGTCATTGCCCATTTTGTATGTGTGCAATAGGTTGTTCAACCCTAAGTGTAGTACTTGGCACTTATTTTTATTGAATTTCATTTTATTTATCTCAGACCATTTCACCAGTTTGTACAAATCATTTTGAATTGTGATCCTATCCTTCAAAGCACTCACAACCCCTCCCAGCGTGGTATCATCTGCAAACTTTATAAGTTTCCTTTCTATGCCATCATCTAAGTCATTGATAAAAACATTGAACAAAACCAGACCAAGGACAGATCCCTGCGGTACCCTGCTCATTATGTCCTTCCAGTCTGAATGTGAACCGTTGATAACTACTCTTTGGGAGCGGTTATCCAATCAGTTTTTCACCCATCTTATAGTATCTCCATCTAGTTTGTATCTCCCCAGTTTATTAAGGAGAATGTGATGTGAGACCATATCAAATACCTTACTAAAGTCTAGATATACCACATCTACCGCTTCCCCTCTATCCACAAGTCTCGTTATCACATCATAGAAAGCTATCAAGTTGGTTTGACATTATTTGTTTTTGACAAATCCATGTTGACTAGCCTTAAGCACCTTATTTTCTTTCAGATGTTTGCAAATTGACTCCTTAATTATCTGTTCCATTATTTTTCCTGGTACAGAAGTCAAACTGACTGGTCTATAATTCCCTCTCCTCTCCAGAAGGCTGGATCTGAAGTGAATGCAAAGTGGCAGGAGACTGTGGTAGAACAGCAGGCTTCCAGAAATCTCTTTATGTACGAACACTATTAACCATAAAAACTTTGTGGGTCTTATCAAAGTTTCTGAGTCTCTTTGTTTATTTAGCCTTCTTTATTTAGTTGGGCTTGTAATAGCTGAGTTTGTGGTGACCAGGGGAACTGCAAGGTGAATTGCTGAGTGTGAAGGTTGCAGACTTCTTGAGACATCTAGATAGATTTATGTGCAGTGCTGGGAAGGAACCAGTGGTTGTGGAACATGTAGATACCAATGAATAGAGAAAGGTAGGAGAGAGTCCTGGAGCTAAATTTCGACTACTGGGTAAGTGATTAAAGTCTGGGATATCCATGGGGGCATTCCCTGAAATGCTTCTAGTTCTACATGCAGAGCAGGTTACACAGGCAGGCTCTCAATGTGTAGATGAGTTTGATGGTGTTCGGAGGAGGGATTTAGGTTTATTTAGAACTGGGGAACCTTTCACAAAAGGCAAAGCCTATACAGGAACGATGGGCTCCACCTAATCAAAATGGAACCAGATTGTTAGCATGTAAGATTTAGAAGGTCATAAACTTTTGAAACTTTTTGAACTAAGGGTTGGGGGAAAGCTGCCAGATGTGGAGGAGCACAGGGTTCTGACAAAAGCATCCTTTAGGGAAGAATTTATTAAAGGAGATACTCTGTCAGGCAAGGCCAAACTTACTGTTCACCCGAAGAACCTCATCTCTACTGGGCGGAATCCTCTAGCCACTCCATCCCACTGCAGGGCAAAAGTTCTGAGCTCTGGACCCCAGTCTGGTAAGTGGAGAATGGGGTGGGGGAGAGGCACAGAGGGTACCAAAAGCTGCATTTTGATGTAAAAGAGCCACCTGTAGCTCACAAACCTCAGTTTTGAAACCTCTGCTCTACATCCTAGTAAAGAGGAGAGGATGGAAGTTGATAAATCACAGGTAGGAACTGAAGAGAAACAGTCCGCCAAAAGAGAGTCTCATTCAATTTCATCACATGAATGTAAATTAAATATTGACAAATTTTAAAAGTGCTTGTCTGCAGTTGCTAGAAATCTAAGTACTAAGATAAAAGGTATAAGGGTGGTAATGAACAACAGCTGGAATGTAATACATAAATTGTTTCTATTCTTGGATAAAAGGAGAAGTCATAGGAGGGGCATCTTTGCACTGACCTAAGGGACAGCATCTTTTTTATGTTGTTTGAGCAGGTGCCTTGTTGCAGGCATACATGTGTTACTGTACCTACGTTAGTTTTTCCAATGGGGCACTAGTATCATGCTTCGTTGCCAATCAACGTGGCCAAGCACCTTCCCCACTAAACTGAGCCAGTAGTCTTTGTGAATGAGTAAAACTGAGGTCTGATGAATTGCACGCCATACTCTCTGCTAGTGCAGCTACCAGAGGAGTTCCAAGAATACAGCCCTAGCGGCATTAACAGCACTGCAGCAGCACCAGCAATATTGCAGCACTAACAGTACAAAGTAAGCGGTCATAAGATAAGATCCTCTCATGGATAGGAATAAATGGTCAGTTTTCACAATGGAGAGAATTAAATAGCGGGGTCCCCTCAAGGATCTGCACTGGGACCAGTGCTGTTCAATCTGTTCATAAATAATCTGGAAGAAGGGGCAAGCAATGAGGTTGCAAAATTTGCAGATGTTACAAAAGTACTCAAGATAATTAAGTCCAAAGCTGACTGTGAAGAGTTACAGAAGGACCTCACAAAACTGCATGACTGGCCAACAAAAAGGCAGATGAAATTCAGTGTTGATAAATGCAAAGTAATGCACACTAGAAAACAATCCCAACTATACATATAAAATTATGGGGGTTTATATTAGTTGTTACCACTGAAGAAAGAGCTCTTGGAGTTGTCATAGATAGTTCTCTGAAAATATCTGGTCAATGTGCAGCAGCAGTCAAAAAAAAAAAAAAAAAAAGCTAACAATGTTAGGAACCACTAAGAAATGGATAGAAAATAAGGCAAAAATATTGTAATTCCACTGTATAAATCTATGGTACACCGAAACCTGGAATATGGCATGTAGCTTTGGTCACTTCAATTCAAAAAAGATATATTAGATTTGGAAAAAGTACAGAAAAGGGCAAAAAAATGGTTATGGGTATGGAACTGCTTCCATAAGATGAAAGCTTACAAAGACTGGGACTGTTCATTTTAGAAAAGAGATAACTAATCTCTTTTCTAAAATGAACTAAGGGGTATATGATAGAGTTGTATAAAACATGAATGGTGAGGAGAAAATGAATAGGAAAGTGTTATTTGCCTCATCATATAACATAAGGAGTTACCCAATGAAATTAATAGGTAGTACATTTAAAACAAACAAAAGGAAGTACTTTCCTTCTCACAATGCACAGTCAACCTGTGGAACTCATTGTTAGGTGATGTTGTGAAGGCCAAAAGTATAACTGGGATCAAAAAAGAATTACATAAATTCATGGAGGATAGATCCATCCATGGCTATTAGCCAAGGTGATCAGGGATACACCCCCACTGTGGCAATCGGGAGAGTAAATAGATGTACCAATTATCCCTCCAGCTGTAACTAAGGCTAATTACCAACACCTGGTATAACAGGCTGCAGAATGGCTGGTGTTTATAAGGAAGCTACTTGGTTGCTATTTAGGAAACAGATGCACAGGGAGCTCTAGAGCAGGCAAAGTGGAGTCCATGGTCTTGTGCGAAACACTGACAAACAGAGAAAAGGTAGGAGCATCCCAGGGAAGCAAGGAGAACTGTAAGGAGCAATTCCTTATTGCCGGTCACAAGATCACTGGCAGGGCCAGACTAATCCATCAATGGGCACTAGGCAAACATGCATTTTTGGGCACCTACCATCTAATATGAATAGCAACAAATGATTGATGAATGCAAAAAAGGTGGGGAAGGGAGTGGGGGACACAGAGTATACTACAGTGGTATTCCCTCCCATACAAGCCACTGCAGTACATTCTAATCCCAGCCTGTTTACTTGCTGCTGCTGAAGAAAAAGGTGACGTCTTTACTCAGTTGCCCCTCCCACTCCTACCTTTGTGGCAAGATGGCAAAGTGAGTCACAGTTGTATGGGAGGATTAGCTGTACCCACCAGCATTGAGGGATGGCCAGGCCAAATGTGAGTGGTGCTGTGACCCATGTACCAGGTCCCAAGGCCTCTTACTCAAATGAGTGAAGTCCACATCATTTAAAAAAAAAAAAAAAAAAACCAACAAATTTATACTCCATTGATCCCACAAATTTTGGCCTTGGCACATGCCTAGTTTGCCTATGTGTTATTCTGTCTCTGATCACTTGGCTAGAATCCAGAGGAGAGGGCCAGCCTGGATTCCCCATTCCTTCCTGCTCCCCAGCAAGAGGGGGAGGCCTAAAGGAGACAGACTGATGAGCCCCAGGTTGGGGCTATAGGCCATTGGATTTTGTGTGACTCTGGAAGAGGATTAAGCTGGAAGGTGACCTGCCGGTGGGGCCAGGACGTGGAAACTGCAGACTGCCACAGTACCAGATGACAGGCAGCAGGGGCCATTAGAGTAGAAGAACTTTTGTACCATTAGGGCCTGGCATGGGATGGTGCTCTGGTGGTGAGTTCATCTGACGGCAGAGGGGAAAAGTCTTTCCTGTCAGCTTCACAAGACAGTCACTTGCCTTTTATGTGATCTTCTGACCTCATGAATGACTGACTTGGATCATCATAAATCTGACCAGAGAGACAACAAGCTCTGCAGAGTTGCTACTCCTGGCCTCTCCAGGAACAAGTGGGAGAAAAGGAGGGATGGAAACCGATGTGGAGTGGACAGAGTCTTGTCTCTCTCTCTCTCTCCCCGCTCCTCCCCAATGTACAACCCAGAAGAAATGAGCTGACATTAAGGCAAATGTAAACTGTGCCCTTTAAAGCTGAAAGGGAGCAAGGGAATCAGAGAAGGCAATATGTTTCTCTGAGTCGCAATTTCTTTCCAAGATTCCTCCTGTGCTGCTACAGCTAGCTACCTCTTACTCAGAGTTGGGAGGTAGGTCAAAATGTAGGCCATAATTTCTAGATTACATTGGCATGCTTCAAATCTGTGATTATTCCCACCACATCAATCTGTATGGTGTACAGTTAGAGGTTGGGTTTGGGTTTTTTTTGCTTTTAAATGTCTTAAAGTGATGTTATTAGTATTGCTCTTTACCATTTGCAAAATAAACTTAACTTTGCCATCAAGCTTTTTCTGTGTACCCATAGATATGTTTAGTTAAATCTTTATGGTGGCATGCCAAGAAATAGACACAGATAACTGCATGTTTCATCAATACAGGCAGGAAAAAGATATCTCTGTGATGAGATACATATTAAAGTTTTACATAGCTCTGTGACAACAGGTAGGCATAATAATATCCTCTACAAATAAACAAATAGGAAAATGACAGTATATTGATCAAATCTTGTATAGAAAATGGAATGTGCTCAGGAAAATGGTATAACATTAATCCAGTCTCCTAATAACCCTGAGAAAGTAATATTTGTTTTATTGTTTATTTGTGTAACTGACAATTACATAATAAGTAATGTGGAAAGACAAAACATAGCTTAAAGGAGCTATAAAACTACACAAAGTAAAATTAGGTATCTGGATCTGCTGTCCTGAAACAATATCTCATTGTATGTTCCTGAAACTTTTCAGCACTTTTGTAGCTAAGCCTGAAAGAAACATGTTAGTTTTGATTTTAAGAATAGGTTTCATTGTATTATTTGGTTTCTTAGCTTGTTCAGCTTGCTCTTTATGTGGTTGCAGGTAAATGGCAGTCCCAATCTTTGAAGTAAAAAAAATTATAGTGTCCGTAGATTCTAAGGCCAAAAGGCTCCACTGGTATCATTTATTCTGACCTCTTGTGTAGTATAGACAATTGACTTTCCCCAAAATAATTCCTATTTTAGAAAAACATCCAATCTTGATTTTAAAATTGTCAGTGATGGATACTTCACTACAATGGTAAATTGTAGTAACCTGTAATGGTAAATTGTGGAATAATGGTAAATTGTGAAACAGAGGTAAATTATCTCCATGGGTAATTACTCTCACCATTAAAAACATATGCTGGTAGCGAGGGCCTTCCTCTGAGATGGACAGGGAGAATCCTTTACCCATCCTGGTGGTTGAACCAGAACAGCCATGCCCTCCCTGCCAGAAACAGAAGGCTGGGACAGGAAGTATAAACTGAGAGCTCAACAGTTCAATTGGGCTAGAGCTGCTGGAGCAGAAAGATGTCTCCTTGCCACTGCTGGAGCTGGAGCCCAGGTGCTACAGCATCAAGACCAAGGAGAAGCTGCCGGAGTGGCTCCCTGTTGGGGGGTGCCATGGAGAGGTCTGCCGCCTGGGATGCCGAGGAACTGCTGGTGCTGCCTCTAGCTGTTTAAACCGAGGAGACAAGTGATGATGCCGAAAGGCTGGTACCCTATGCTGAAGTGGTAGGAAGTAGCCTAGGGAAAGCAGAGGATTGCCCCATTGTGTTGTGGCCTGATACTTGGTCAATGTACTTTGGATCTGGACCTTGTTTATCCAGTGGTAGAAACTTCTGCCATTGTTAAGGCCATGGGTTGGGACGTGGTGCAGTCAGCTAGGCTTACTGTCTCTGCTGCCCCACTGTAGGCCAGGAGACCTGCTTGCTCACCCCAGTCCTGTCTGAGGGCCTGGGGCCACAAACTGCCTACTGTTGCCCCTGGCCTGAGGGGCCCAAACCCATAGACTGCTTTGCCAGCTTTGCTTCATGCCTGAGGGCCAGGGGTAATATACTGCCACTTGCCTTGCTCTGCCCATGGACCAGGGGAGATAGACTGCATACTTGCCCAGACCTGCCTGAGGGCAAGGGTCCTGAGACAGCAAATTACACGTGTTCAAGCCTGTCTCTGGAGATGCACCAGTGAAGGGCGTGACCTTTCTCCCAGACGGACAGGAAGGGGTGGTCCCAATGTCCTACAATGTCCTATTTCCAGTCTGAATTTGTCTAACTACAGCTTCAAGCCATTGGATCATTATACTGTTCTCTGCTAAATTAAAGAGTCTCTTATTAAATATTTGTTCTCCACATAGGTACTTATAGACTGTAATTAAGTCGCCCTTTAATCTATTTACTTAACAAAATGAAGGTTGAGCTCCTTGATTTTATTTCTCTAACATACGTATTCTAACCTTTTAATCATCCACCAATTTATATTGTTTATCCAATTTATCAACATTCTTGAACTGGACACAAGATTCCAGGAACCGCTGCACCAGTGCCAAATACAGAGGTGAAATTAACCTCTTTACTCCCACTTGATATTCTCCTGTTAATGCATCCCAGGATCACGTTAGCTGGGACATCTTTTTTGAACTTGATGCTAAAAGAAAAAAAATGTATGTATGATTGTGTCATTAAAAAACTGTATCATAATGCATATGCTCAAAGGGGGAGAATTAACTTTGCACATTCATCCCTTACCAAGGTATTTATTGACTGGGTGAATAATTCTCAAGAAAAAGTTCATCTGAAAAATTGTCTCTTTTTAATTGTAATCATGATCTGGCCACCTATGTTCAAAAAGATGAATTCAAAGTGGAACAGGTACAGAAGAAGGCCTGTAAGATGATCAGGGGAATGAACAGCTTATTTTATGGATGAGACTAAAAGAACTTGGCTTGTTTAATATAGCAAAACAAAGGCTATGAGTAGATATTGCTCTCTATAAATACATGGGAGGGTAAACACCACGGAGAGAGAAAAGCTATTTAAGGTAAAGGACGGTGTTGGCACAAGAACAAATGGATATGAACTGGCCATAAATACATTTTGACTGGAAATTGGAAGAAGGTTTCTAACAATCAGAGTTCTGGAACAGTCTCCCAGTAGGAGTTGTGGGGGTAAACTGCCTAATTTAACTAGTTTTAATTTTATGATTTACTCAAATCTATTTCTTGTTGGAACTCACTCTTTGACTTTATTCTCTCTTTATTTAATATCTATGACTTGATCACAAACATTTATCTGTGAATAACCTATCTGATTTTTTTAAGATAAGCATCTAAGTTATTTCTAAGTAGTCAGAGAAGTCACATGGTATTATTCCTGTTATTTGGATGAGTGATCAAGTTCTTCTGGCATGAGAGATCAGCAAACATGTAGCTTTGAAATTCTCATTTTGTGACCATTTATACCACTAACATTCAGTCACAAGAGCGTTTTTGAAAGTGAACAAAAAAGAGATGTGAGCATGGATGAAGTAGACTAATTTTATTTTTTAAAAAGTAGAGCAAATATTAGTGGAAATTTGTTTTGTGTTACAGTTTCAGATTTTAATTCTTTATTGTACAATGGCCTTGAATTAAATAGAGATATGATATATCTCTAACCTTACAGAGTTCAGTGGGACTGCTTATATGCTTTAAAGTTAAGCACATCATAAATATAAATTTTGGAAGACTGGAACCTTAATTTCCATGTTCCCGCTGAACGAAAATACTGGAATTTAGTATATTCATTTGTTATAGGCTACTGAATACAGTATAAACTCCAAGTTTAAAATTAAATTTTTCTATAAGTGGTCACCAAAAGGTAATTCATTAGTCATTTATACTGGATTTCCATTGTTTAAATGCCATTCCATATGTAATAGAAGTAAATATAAACAATATATTTATTTCTACTGAGCTTGTCATGGATTTTCTTCTTGTGTCCCTTGACTTCCTTTATCAATTTTCTAAAATTCCTAATTTCTGATTTATGTTCTTTAGTATCAATTTCCTTTTTGTTCTATTTGTTATTTTTTCAGCTGCCTTCACTTCACCTGTAAACCAGATTGTTATTTTTATCCATCATGGGCTTTTATTTTGATTGTGTCTTTTTGTACATCTAGTAAGGTGTTCTTAAATGATTCCCAATTACTATGGTTATTTTTCAGATTAAAACCTATCTCCCTGCTGATTTGACTTATAATCGTTTTCATCTTGGAGAAATTGGCAATAATAAAGCAACAAGAATATATGTTACTCATCTGGATTTTATTCTGCTTGCACATTATAAATACAATGCAGTTATGATCACTTGAACTTAAGCTATCACTGATTTTTATTTCTATAATCAGTTCCTCTTTATCTGTTAGGACAAGGACTCATATAGAATTCCACCATATTGGCTGCAACAGTTTTGAGTTAGAAAACTGTCATCTATAATATTTGGAAATTCCGTGAATGTTTTGGTAATGGCAGTATCAGACCTCTAGTGTGTCGGTTAAATTGACATCTCCCATTGCACAGTCTTTTCTTCTGTTTGTTGTGGATGGGTATGTAAAGAAGCCATCATTCCATTCCTAGTGTGATTGGGCAGTCTGTAGCAGACATCAGCTAGTACCCCATCTTGTGCTTTATCGGTTAGGATATTGATAACCACAACTGTATTGGAGTAGGTGCTGAACAAACACAGAACAAAAAGACCAAAGAGCTTCCAGTCTAAGGGCAGGTCTACACTGCCCACTGTTTTTGGCTGCAGTTAAAAGGAGATACACAAGTTACTTAAAATAACATCCATATCTCCTTTCTACTTCATTACGCCTGGCACATCCACTGCGCTGACTTAGCACTACTCTAGTTGCCAGGGTGGCTTTCAATGATTGACTTCTCGATCGACTGAGGGGGCCTTCACAGACATGATCAGTTGATTGGGAAGGTTGATCTGCTGGCAGTGAATTTGCCACCGTCAGTGAAGATTAGCCCCTAAGTATAAGACAAGAGACAGTATATAGATACAGACAGACAGGGAAAACAATGAAACTATTGTTTCCTTGTGTGTTACCATGCAGTTTGTCCATTCTAATTTTGGAAAATGGGACAATTTCCAAACATAGGAGGCTGCAGTTGAGGCAATCCTTTCTTAGGATTAATAGATTGAAATAGTCTTTAATATCTCCTTTTGATCTTTTAAGTTTTATTATATCACTCAGACAATTAGAAACAATTTTATTGTTCCCTTTATTTTTTCCTTCCTCTAGAATAATTAAAATATTAATATTAGAAACTATTCTTTCAGTGAGTATGTTATGGTAAAAAGATGATTCATTTTTAAAAAACAACTTCTAATCCTAATAAGAATAAAATTGTTAAATACATAATTTTGCTGGGCTGTAATGTTTTTGGACTTCAGTTTTACAACTGTTTTCAATATGAATTAATTCAGTGATCTGCTGATTACTTAATTAACATAAAGCTATTGAACTGTTGACTGATTTATCTATCCAGCCTTATCTGTTTCATAGTCACATTTATCAGTGTAGGCTCTTTCAAGGTGCATTAACCACTTCTGTCAGGGTTTAAAGTTCTCCGTAGCAAAACTCCTCTTCCTTAAAGCAGAAATTCATGCAATGTTGTTTTTTCAACTTTACAAATCTTATGCTGGAATCTTTTCTTATGCTACCGCAGAGCCCAGTCCTGCAGACTCTTATTTACACAAATAGTCCTATTAAAATAAAAACTAATGAATTAGTTGGTCCCAGGTCTGCTCCCAGTTTCATGTATAAAACTCAGTGGGAGTTGCACCCAAATGAATGGAGGTCAGACTAAGTGTTTTAGACCTCAGTCCTTCAAACTTTTGCGTAGGTGCACAACTTTGTCTATATTGCAATCAGTAGGAATAAACACTTTGCATAGATATGAGCATGGGTTTATGCCTTTGCGGGACTGGAGCCCAAGACTTGGACCAATGCTAAGACTCCACTTCTCCAAACACATTGTAGATACATTTTGTTACTGAGGTGAATGGCATAACTGATTGACTGTGTCTGCAGTGTACTTTGAATAAGAGACATTTAGTGGGTTGTTAGAACTGGGGGAAACTGGGATAATTTATAATGGCGTAGAAACATTTTAAATTATTGTTACTAAAGTTTGAAAGTAGATGAGAACATAATAGGGGCTAATAGGATTTTTTTTTAAATTATGTATTTTCCTACTCTCCGTAAGCAGGTTAGCTTGTTAAACTCTTCTGGGCGTGGCGTGTCTAATTATTTGTCAGTAAAGGGCCAAGCAAAAGTAGGGTTTCTGTATAAAATATGAGAAATTATTTGAATCTGAACTTCCTCACTTTTGACTTGAAAGTTTTGTTCTGGGCCTGCCTCTACCAAACGTTGAACTTAATCTTCTGCATTGAATAGGACTTTTAGAGAAAAATGCCATTCTATGGTATTTTTCTTTTTTTAATAATTGCATTTTTTAAAAATATACTAAGTATGCATATAAAAATAAAGCATAGAAGATCTGGAGAAAGAAAGGCAGTGGCATACAGCAAATAGAAATAATGACTACTGTATATTAAAGGAAAACATATAATCAGTCATAGCAATCAAGGTGAAATTCAAGGCATGGTATAACTAATCGAAAAATAATTAATAAAAATCTGAGTCTAATTTACTTAATGTTACCAAATGAGTCAGGATTAATCAACAAAGGAGAGTTTCTATGAATTAGAGCTCAAACTATGGTAATATACAAGGCAATAAATCACAAAACAATCAACACACTTGACATTTATTAATTATCATTTAAGCTCTGATGCTGCAAAGATTTACACATTTGCTCAAATTTACACATTGTGAGCAGTCACATATACTTCAGAAATGGGAGCACAGGGAATGATCCAATTCCATTAAAGTCAGTCCACTGACTTAAGTGGCATGTAGATCAGACCTTTTTCCAGCTTATAAAGTTGTTAAAGACCCTTAATGAGTCAAAGGTGCAGTACAGAAATAAAATAAGGTAACTTTTTAAGAAGAGAAGTATTTTTACTGGCCTCAACAAGCAATGACACCCTCAAAACAAGAAAACTGAGAAATCAAGAGAATGATTTGCTTGAAAGTGAAATATAGTACTTTTCATATCTCACCTGTTTGGCTAAGATCAAGTACTGTGCAATTCTCTTTTAAATGCATGTAGTAGTTCGGCCTTACATCACAAAGCTATGGGGTTTGAAGATCTTAATTTGTGTTATAGTAGCTTTAGAATTCTGTCTTTTTAGTTTAGATCTGTTTCTTACCTTTCGTCTTATCATCTTTACTGGGAGTTTCTAGAAAATAAGTTCTGTGACAATATTCACTTTTCACATTTTTTTCTTTTGCTGATGTTTCCCCTTCTGCATTTTTCTGTCTCTTTCATCTTCTCTATATTTTTGAGTGCATTCTCACTTTTTCTCTTCATGTATAGCATTTTCCATTTATCTCGGCTGCTTTCTGTACTTTTTTCTGCTCAGTGTCCTTTTATTCTATTAAGGATGTGATAGAAGTCTAATATGATATATCTTACAATTTTTGAATTCTGGCCTGGTTCAAAAAAGCTCTGAACCTCATACTTTATTTTAAAGCATGTGTTTAAGTGCTTTGCTGACCTGGAGCTATAGAGAGATTTGAAATATGAGTGAAATATAACAAGATGAATTTCATCTTGGAAAAATAGGATGCTGGCTCCTTTAATAACTTTCTGCCCTCTCCCAATGTTTATGGAGTAAAGACCCAGCAGCCTAAAGAACACCATCCCTAAGGCTTTAAGATGAGGATGTGGAAGGACTGGGGCTCTCCATCTATCCCTTATGTGTCTTTTTGAGGGAGGGGATTCTTGAGCAGATAGTTCAGATCTTCATTCCGTGGTGTGGGTTTAGTTCTAAAAATGGATGAAACGTAGTGGTGTTAATGGGGGCCATTCTTAGAATTTTCCTTAACTTGTTTAACCATCTATAAACTATATCAATGCTTGTAAAAGTGGGTAGGTCTTTGAAAGCATTGTTTAAATAGCTGAAGTGCTTTTGAGTCTAATCTCAATTATGTTATAAACAGGACTGGAAGCACCCCGTATTATTAAGGTTATCTGACCATTATAAGATGACGGTTTCAGTTGCTTATAATTTTTGCAGAACTTCAGCCATACAAGTTAAAGTTTTCCATACCAAGTGTCTACCACATCCAAGAACAAGGCTAGGGGACAAAAAGTTGTTTATCTGTGTTTTAAAAAAAATATGGCAATTCTTTAGAAAGCTGTAGTACTCTAATGGTTTGAAGCAGAGACTTGAAATTTAGCATGGGGTGGATTTTGTGTTGGGAATGGGTCTTTAGGCATTGTGATTCAAATGCACAGGAGACAAGAGTCAGACCTATGGTGTTCCAGTGGAGGGCTGCGGGGGTAGATTGAGACAAGAAGGATGAGGGCAGAGGCTGGGATTGGAGGTTGGAGACTGCTGGAGACTGGCTGGGCAAGAAGACTGGGTATGGGAGCCAGGGAGAGAAATGGCGGGTAGGAGAGACTGGAAGAGGCCCAAGGGAGGAGAGCAGGACTGCAGATGGAAATTACTAACATCTGAGGTGGAAGCAAAATTGAAAATCTCGACCCCAGAATACTGAAAGAACTGGTATGGGAAACGTCAAGTCTGATAGTAAGGATTTTTAATAAATCTATCAAGTAGGAGGTAGAACCATATGACAGTAGCAAGCACAGTGCCTATAATTTAAAAGAAGGGAAAGAAATGATCTAGACAACTACATACCCATTAATCTGACTTCAAAGTATGCAAGCTTTAGAATAATTTTTAAAAGAGAGAATAATTAAAGACACAGTGGTGGATGGAAGATGAGAGAAAATGCTCTTTAACTAATGCACTTTTAATTCACACCTTTAGCTAATTAATCTTAAAGTTTCCTGTATAAAAAAGCCTTTAATCTGTATTAACTATACTTTTCTTATGCATCCTTGCCACCTTACAGATTTGTACTGTATGTCAGTAGAAAGTCCATTAAAGGAACGTTTGTGAAACCTCCCAAAAAATATTGCTCTTTCTTATGAAGATTTGCTTTGAAACATGACTAGCCTCCTTCTCTTGTAGCACAGTCACTATAACCAGCTTCTGTGGCAGATTTTAGTCCCATTATTAATCTCAAGACTTGTTTTATATGGTACAGGACTAAGAAATAGAGCTTATACTTTAAATAAATGTAAAGAATGCAGTGCCATATAATATCTTCATGATAACCTGACCATGGTTATGTTATATTGTTGCATAATATACCTGACATTTAGTTTACAATTGATTTTAAATTTCCTTCTCTCTACCACCATTTCATGGGATTGTTCTTGTGTTGACAAAAAAAGTTAAGGTGGGCACTGTTTTTTTTCCCCTTACAAACCCTCTTTGGAGATCATGTTAATTTTTTTTTGTTCATTCATACAACCACTGATGAGCAAATTAACTCCTGATTTTGAATCCATGTGTTGTGTATTCTTGTTTAAATCACATTCATTGTTAGCATCACTGTCAAGAAGAGATTGTGCCAGTGTCCCAGAGATTTTAAAAAAACTTTCTTCAGGCAGAAAGCGATATTGAGAAGACCATTCCAGAAGGGAAGCCAGAGCCACTCTGAAACCCAGATCTCTGACTCTCCCCAACAATCCAGCTATGGGACAGGTGGCCAAGGTGCAGGGGGTGCAAAGCACTGGGGGCTCAGCCTCCTTGCCTTCCCTTCAGCGTGACTGCGAGGGAAACATAGACCCTGAATGGGCCTTTCCTCCTGCCCTTCCAGGCTGGAACTACCTAGCAGCCCTTCTGGAAGGATCTTATCACTTTCTCTGGCAAGCAGAGTGTTAAGGAGATATGGGCCTTACATGATTGCAACTGGGGAGCCCTCTTTTCAAATTTCTGGGTGGAAAATCAGATTTTTTAGGCAAAAAATTGAAATTTCCTATTGAAAATATTAATGTTGTGGAAAGGGTGCTTTTTAGCACAAGATCATTCTGATGGAAAATTACCAACCAGCTCTAGTATATATACAATTGACAGGTGTCTCCATATGCCAGCCTACCTCCTCACTAGTGGTTTTCCTATCCCGAAAGTGCACCAGAGGCTTCACTTGAGCTGAGAAAACATGTTTTTATGATGGACTCAAACCTGAAAACAATTGGCTTAATTTAAAGTAAATGAAAAAAGGCTGCAAGCAGACACTGTTATCGCAACCCCTGCAGAAAGAGAGCTTCCTAAAAACCTGAACTCCTACATGTTTATTTAATCCTATTAATAGGGGCTGATTGTGGCTGTCCCTGACTAATTTAGGACTTCCTACTGCTGCCCATCACGGTAGGATTGGAGTGCCTCATAGCTGGAGTTGTAATGTATAAAAAGCGTAAAAAGTCACGCTTGCAGTTGAAAAGGCTAGCACTGTGCCAGTTTAGTGAAATCACTAGACTCTTCTAAGGAGGCATAAAAGAGAGGAGAATGGGGTGGTGGAAGGTATGGTCAAGGCAGGGTATTGGAGCTGAAAAGGCACTGTGGGGAGACACTTGCTTCCAAACGCTGTTTGAAATTCTGACTTGGCCAGGGTTCTGCTGCGGCCATGGCTCTTCCTCTCATCCCCAACATAGTATATAGATGTATACCAAAATACAGCCCAGAGTATATTATGCCTAGGAATGGGATAAAATAAGATAAAATGAGATAAAATAAAAAACCCCTCCTTCCAAAATGTTATCCAGTGCTTGAGAAAAGGGTAGGAGTAAACATTTAATGTGCAACGAGACTTTGATTAAATTTCTTTATCATTTTTCTCTCTGGTATGAATCAAATGGCCCAGCTGTTACCACAGAACTGTTAGGCAGGAAATGTCATCCTTACCTGTTTAAAAGGCACTAGCAATGATCTTGGGAATTAGAGATCAATGAACCTTACTTTATTCTGCACCAAGTAAATTGGTTGAAACTATAATTAATAACAGAATAATAAAATACCTAGATGGATATGATATGACCAGCGGGATTTATGTGTCAAGGAAAATAGTAGCTGTCTATACTCCGGCAATTCTCTGAGCATATCAGCAAAAGAGATGGGGAAGATCAGTAGATACAACTCATTTGGGTATTCAGATTTCCTCAGGAGAATCTATTTAGATGACCAAATAATCATGGGTTGGGTGAGAAATAAAATGCTGTCATAGATTAGAAACTGGATAATAGACTCTAAATCAGAGATGGCCAAACTTTCTGACCACACCCCCATTATCTCCCTCTCGGCTGGTCAGAATCATCTAGTCCCACCATTCTGCCAGAGGGCAGAAGCTCCCAGCTCCCTATCCCAGTCTGGTAGGTGGAGAATGGGATGTGTGTGGCATAGTATGCTCCATGAGCTGCACTTAAATTGTAAAAGAGTCATGTATGGCTCACGAGCCAGTTTGGCCACCCCTGCTCTAAAAAGAACCAGCACCTAGTGGATTCTAAGAAGCAGTGAGATGTGATGCTCAGGTGAAAGGATTCTATATCAGAACTGGCAGAAATGAAAGTATGCAAATTATAATGAATGGCTTAGCCAATGACAATGAAGGATGAACACTGATTCCTAACTTGGCTCCTCTGTGCAGGAAGTACAGGAACTACTTTGATTTGCAGGGCTTCTCAGGACTTGTATCTGGGGATGCCCTCTCTAGTCCATCTCTCTGTTAGAGGTCAAGGAAATATTGTCTTATAGTTCCTACTAGCCTGGAGTTTAGCCCCACAGACTGGCACGCCAGTAGTCAATGGAGTCTGTGCACATTGATCCCTGGTAAGTGTCACTCTTTGACATTTGTTTAAAATCATATGACTGTGGCCAGTGCATTTTTCTAAAAAAAATGCCAGTATGCCAGCAGGAACGGTACTGGGGGGAGGGGCAGTTCAGGACCCTCAACCACTGCTGCCTCCTGGGGCCTCTCCAAACCCTCTGCTCCACCACCGCTGGCCCCCAGCGGTCTTCCAAGGCCCCGCCTTTCCCATCCGCCGGCTCCCTGATTCCTTCCCAGCCCCTTCCCCGCTCCTCTTGACCACCAGCCCTTTTCCCCTCCCCCCCCCGGCTCCTTCCCTGCTCCTCTCAGCCCCCAGCCCCTTTCCTGCTACCCCGCGGTCCTTTCCTCTGAGCCATGCATCTGAGCATGCTCATGGTGGGAAATTTGAAAAGGCTCCAGCCTGGCTGCAGTCCTGGGCATCCAGGGGTCGGATTCCAGCCCCTGGCAAGCAGAATTCTGGCCTGCGGCTGCAGGTTAGACAAGCCTGGGAGTGCACCCCTGCTGACCCCACTGGCCAGCTGGGGGCCAGGGGCAGCAGGGGAAAGGAGACCTGCTTTTTCCCCTGCTGACCCCAGCCCCCAGCTGGGCAGTGGTATTGCCAGGGAACAATAAGTGTTGGTACACCCTACCGGTGCACACTGGCTCAAAAAAGCCCTGATTGTGGCCAGGGAATCAAGGCTTGGCTTCAGGGAAAATGGCATCCTGGGCAAACTTGTATTTTATCTCTCCTGGCTCCCACGAGCTCCCCAGCCCCATCACTCTGGCCCCCACAGGCTTCCCTGGGCTCCCCACTTCACCAAGGCCCTGCTGCCTCCCCACTGTGCTGAATTTGAAAGAGGTACTAAGTGCTGAGGCAGGCAGAAAGCAGCTGTGGTTGCTGGCTGGGCGCCGAGCTCTGAAGGCAGTGGTCCCATCACAATAGTGTAGCACTGGGTGGCATGGTATTAAGTGGACTCCCACCCTAATTTTGTGCTGCTGCTGGTGATAGCCCTACTGTCAGAACTGGGTACCTGACCAGCAGTTGCTCTCCAGCCACCCAGCTCTGAAGACAAAAAACCAGAAAACGCTAAATTACAAGAAATTTGTCATACTGGTTGATCTGGGAAAGGAAAAAAAAATCAGCTTCAAGAGGCTGCACAGAACAACAGATCTTTCTGTACATCATAAAGGATGCCACTTCCTAGAACTTGTCTCTGTTATCTGCTCTATCTGGCTGGGTTAATACAATGCCATGAGAAAAGTTCATTTATAGATAAGTTTTCCTTCTTGGTCTGTTATTGAGAGTTAATATTTTAAAACAAACTGGATAATGACTTATTTTACCCATTTTGGTTTTGTATTTGTAATTAAATAAAAAGCAAGAGGTAAGAAATCTAAAACAGAAGTATACTCTTTCATACCTTTCAGTAAAATAGGATGAACACTACATCATCTACAACAGGAATTTCCATTATCTATAGCTGTGGAAATGGAATCTCAAGAGACTAAGGCTTAAAAATCATATTCACAATAACCAGTCAAACTGAATACAGAACACACAGACTTTGCCTCTCCATGGTTCTGTTGTTATAACTGCATAATTTAGCAACCACTTAGCAACTTCTATGTTAGCTAAAAAATTAAAAAAAACCCAAAACAAACAAGTGCAAAAACTATGGCATAAGGAATATAAATTTTGGACTTGGACATATACTGTCTGCTTTATAAAAACAATAATTTGATTAGGCTAAGCGATTGTAAAAACTGATTCCAGTGCTTACTCTGAGGAAATGATCTTTATTAGGAATGAATCTGTAGGGAAGTTCATTCTGTGCAAACCCATACATTCTAACTTTAACAGCATTACACACCTGCAATGTCTGTCTCAGAACTGGCAAGAAAACATGCTTTCTCTCTCTCAACATGTGTTATATATAGCTAACAGGAGTTTGCCATACGTGATTTTAGTTCAGGATTCAAAGACTGTATGGTAGAAGATAGAATCATTCTTTATCCTTCGTGGCAGCAGCAAAACGTTAAAACGTCTGCAGACAAATCAACACAAATATAATACTGCTCCAAAACTGAATGGTGAGGTATAGCAGGAGCTGGGAACAGATCCCTGCAACCTTCATGAGTTCAGTGGGATTAAGTGTTTGAGTAAGGACTCCTTGCAGAGTAAAGATTTCATGATCGAGTACTTGGGGCCTGCTGATAGGTTTCTACTTGCTGCCAAGAATAAAGTAAGGGAAGGAGAGAAGCCAGGCAGAGAGAGGGAGATGAACCCATCTGGTGCCAGTGCAGAGAAGCTGAGAGATGGTAGACATTCGTAAAATACAGTGTGATTTCAGGGATCCTACCTGTGACTTTATGAATTTGTAGTGCTCCCCTGCCAGCTGGCAGCATGTACCTCTCTGTGCTGCTGCACGGTGCCTCCCTCCCCCCCATCATGGGTAGTTGCCCAAGTGACCCACCTCTACAGCCCACCATGCAGGGAATTACCTTGTGTTTTTTATCTGCATTTCCATAGATCAGACAGCTGCAGGAGGTACAGCGTCTCCATATAGTTTTCCTGTCAGTAGTTATCTCAAACTCCTTGCTGGTAGGTTGCTTCACCCATGAGTTTCCCTGGGCTAAGCCCCTGTGCACCAGTTGTTCAGTTCTGGGGCTTAGTGTTCAGGTTCTGGCTAGTGTCTGGCTAGCCGGTGGTACACAGCACGTCAGATTAGAGAATGAGACCCTTCTGCTCTTTGACTCTATGACCTTGGCTGCAACAGTGTATCTCATTTTCCTTTAGAAGACTTCCTAGGCATGCTGCCTGTTGTGCTGTGCGCTGCGACTCTCATAGACTTGAGCATGCTCTGCACTTCTAATACTAGGCCATTTGTATAGTGCTGAACTAGGATTTAGGAGCCCAAACTTAAGAATCCAAGTTTTAAAAAGTTGTTCTGTGACCTTAACTCTTCCTCTGTATAACCCACTCAGTGCAGCACACTGATGAGCCTTAGCTACCTTAGAGATCTCTTTTAGCTCAGGGAGCAGAAACTCATGCATTTAAATCCAGAGACCCTCAGGCTCGGTCCCCAATGCTAATGACCCCACCCACTGGCATGGCTTTACATTTTCAGTCTTGTGCCTCCTATTTTTTTTTACTCCACATCTATAGCTATTTATAGTGTTTAAACTCTCTTACTTTTACTGTCCTTGATTTTTCCCTCCTTTTCATTGTCTCTTATTGTTCTAATGAACTGCCTGGCATATGTGTTTCACCACTGCTCTTAACTGGATGGAATCAGAGCAGCTCACCAGTGTCTCATAGGCTCTTCACTTTTAACAGCTAACACTTTTTCACTCTGTGGATTGCTTATGAATGATGACTGTGAATATTCATTTGGGATTTGCTTTTGCTGATCAAGTTGTACACATAGGCATCCAAGCCATCTTGTTCTGTTTCTTCCCCCTCACTGGGAAACTGGAATAGACTTAGTTGCAAATATGTGTTCTCATATGAACATGCATATTCTTGTGCAAGCATATTTATTTGCAGTAATACAGGTTTCTTCCAAATCTTAGGCTATGTCTACACTTGTTAATCTAAGTCGATTTAGCATGTCCCCACTCAAAAATTAAGTCAACTTAGAGGGGACCCTGCCATATCGACCTAGAGCGTCCACACTGGACGCCTAGGTCGACTTGTAGGGGCTAGGTGGACCTGGGACAGGTCCACGGTGGCAGGGGGGGCACCCCTTGTGAAGTGCCGGGGGGCTCAGCCTTTGCCCCATGGTACCTTGGTACAATGGGGGCTGAGCCTGACAGGGACCCTGGCAGGGCATCGGGGCAGGGTGGGCAGGGCTCTGTCCTGCCCTGTGGGGGGACACGCCAGTCTGTGGCTGTGCCAGCCACGCTGGCAGGGAGGGCAGTGGGGAAGCCCTAAAGCCCTAAATCCCCCTAAGTCGACTTAGGGCTACTCTGCAACCACACTGGCTAAGTCGACTTTCTAAAGTCAATTTAGCCAGAAAAGTCGACTTAAAACTAGGTTTAGTAAAGTCGACTTAAATTTTCCTTAAGTCGACTTAAGCAGCTGCTTAAGTCAACTTAAGGAAAATGTAGTGTGGACACAGATTAAATTAAGTCGATTTAAACAAGCTTAAGTTGACTTAATTTGTAAGTGTAGACGCCCCCTTACTGTGAATACAATCTCACCCATCATCCGAAGGTTTGCAGATGGTAAATACAAAGAGGTCATGAATGCCATTGATCTGCATAGGTATTTGCATAAATGTTCACTGATACTATTTTCATCTTTTGTCTAACTCTAACTGCACCTATATCATCTTGGAAGGAATTAAGTTCATTGTTGCTGAGCTGCTATGAAGTCGTTACAAGACATGGGATGTTGTAAGGATAATGGCACTGGCCTCCCTTGTAAAGAACTTTGAGATGTACCGATGACAAGTGCCGCCTAAGAGCTAGGTGGTGTTATTGTTTGATGAAGAATGGCTGAAAGTATAGATCTTATTCAGGCAATCTAACTTCTCAAAAGTGAAATTTCCCTAGGTTATCATTGAAGAGGTTTTAGTTTGGATGCAGCAAAATCACACACGAAGGGAGATTACTTTAATCTATTTTTCTCCATTTAGATTGGCTACTTGAATCTTTGTCTGTGGTGGCTTCCCTATTGCCAAATGAGGAGGGGAAATGGAGAGAGTTGCAAACAGATTATCACTGCCCATACGTTATTACTGTCATTTCCTCTTGTGCCCCAAAGGGATTATTTTGGAGTCTAAGAAATGTTAATTTATATTCATGGTCATCTTGTCAGACTGAAGAAGAGACAGATTAAAACTGTTCGAATGTGATTTGAGGCACAGCAAAATCCTTATTTTGGTTGCTATAGAGTATACAAGATCTACAAAGAAAGAAACTACCTTTTTTGGTTTATTAGCTTGTTCAACTGTTCTATAACAAACAGATGGTGGCTGTTACCTCTGAGAAATACAGGAGAGCTCAGAGATTTCTTTCTCCCTTCCCCCAATTCCTAGACACTTTCCTTCCCTCATACACAAAGGGAATCAATTCCCTTCCCTTCCATTACACACAGTTGATTTACTGCTATACTTTCCCATTGTGATACACTAAAGCAAAGCACGTCACTAACAGTATAGGTAAAAATCCTGACAGCAGAATAGGGAAGTTTGTGCAACTTGGAGCGAGTTTTGGGGCCAGCTCCCACTTACCATCCTCCTACTGCATGCTGCCAAAGCTCCTCTGTACATGCTGCCCCAGGAGAGTGGAGGCAGGGAGCAAGCGACAGAGAGCAGAGCTGGACCAAGCACCTGCTCTGCAGGGAGATGGAGTGGCAGAGCTCCTGGTTCAGCATGGCTACTGGAGGTATCACTTCCCCCCCGCCATCCTGGTGGCTGGGAGTCGCCTCCCACCTGTCAAATTTGCTCCCTGCACTGGGCAACTTTTGTGCAGCAATGAGGAGCCAAAGCCGAAGAGGAGCAGGAATGGGGAGCACCCTGAGCCAAGTAGTAATGGTGCTTCTAGCTGGCTGCAGCACTATGCCTGGGAACTATGGGATTGCTTGCTTAAGTCGATTTAATTTACTCTGCGTCTACACTACACTTTCCTTAAGTCGACTTGAGCAGCTGCTTAAGTCCACTTAAGGAAAAATTAAGTTGACTTTATAAAACCTCGTTTTAAGTCGACTTGCTGCTTAAGTCGACTTTAGAAAGTCGACTTAAGCCAGTGTAGATGTGGAGTAGCCCTACGTCAACTTTAAGTTGATTTATGGGACTCCAGGGCTTCCACACTGCCCTCCCTGCCAGGCTGGCTGGCACAGCCACAGCCTGACGTGCCCCTCCCCCCCAAAGGGCAGGGCAGAGCCCTGCCCACCCTGCCCCTATGCCCTGCCAGGGTCCCTGTCCCCTTTTGCCCCATTGTACCAAGGTACAATGGGGCAAAGGCTGAGCCCCCTGGCACTTGGCAAGGGGTGCCCCCCCTGCCAACGTGGACCTGTCCCACGTCCACCTAGCCCCTAGAAGTTGACCTAGGCGTCCAGTGTGGATGCTCTAGGTCGATTTTGTAGGGTCCCCTCTAAGTCGACTTAAAATTTGAGTATGGACATGCTAAGTCGCCTTAGCTAAGTCACCTTAAATTAACAAGTGTAGACATAACCTTAATGACTAGATCCAACCTAACTTCAGCCTTTTTTCCTAATGTAGAGAAACGAGCATGGCCAGATGTCTGAGCTTAATGGGTAGACAGCTTCTTGCTGCAATTTATAACTAGGGAAGAATATATACAGTTTACATATTTGTGTGACTTTATATAAAAATGTTGTGGAAATATCAACTGGTGTCAAGGGCAATAGGTGTATAATACTGCCAAATGTTCACAATAGGAAAATGGATCCTAAGGCATGGGTGTACTGTTCAACTGAATCCAATATATTTAATCCTGGCAAAGACAAGATGCAGTCACTAAAGCCCTAAGAGCCTGTTGTAAGGTTGTATATATTCTATTAAGCCTTGGGATTCCCTCCCTCCTTTTTCCCCTGTTTGGACTTCAGGCTTTTCTTTATACCCCGAGCAAAAGCAGTTTGGGCTCAGTGGCCCTAACTTTTCTGCCCTACAAATATGTTCCAATGAAGGCAAAGGTTTTCTTTCTTTCCTCCTGTCGCCTGTAAGGAATTGGTAGAGGAGAGGATGCAGGACTCTCTTCTGATAACTCTTCACCAGAAATAGTTTCTGAGTAAGCAGGAAGGATAGATTTCCTTTATAGAGTCAGATATTTCTTTATCATTGTTCTCAGGCCTTTTTTAATGCTGAGGAATACATTATCCGAAAGTATTACTGTGTTGTTTCTTACTTGCTCAATCTCTGAAATAACAGTACTTACACTGCATATTAATAGCACGTAAATAGTTTATAAAGGGCTAATACATGATGAATAGCTGTGTATAAGCATGTTACAGACATGAGTAGTAGATTATAGATTATAAGCACATCGGGAGAAGTTGTTATAGATAATTGTAACATAAAGCAACCTATTGACCGGATGGATTTTATAACAATATTTAATCATTGATTAACAATTTATACAAATATTGACTAATCATTTTAAAGGTTTTTATAAACTACTTATCAATATGCCCTTAATATAAAGTCTGACTATATCAGTCATTCTTGGACCACTGTTACGGTATACAATAGTGCCTTTTTGTGAAGGTAAGCAGATAACATACCAAGCAAATGGAGCTGTCAGCTACTAAAAATCTGCAGGGAGTCACAGGCCAGAATATCCCATGTTTTTCTAGGTAGGCACTGGCTATTGAGAGCTGTTGACACCTGCCTCCTGCTACTGGCTAGTCTGAAGTCAGATGAAACCTGACATAGAATATTTCCCTGCATACATGTGCCAACCTCTATTCATCTTGGATTAAGAGTGAATACTTTTTCTCATAGTGTGCTGATATTCATCCAATCAGATTCACTGGCAGATTCAAAGGCACTAATAAACTCCACTATCTTAACAACCACCACCAAAAATTGGCATACTATAATTAAATATGTTATATTTTCTATGTGCTGTCATGTCTATGGCTTCCTTCCCTCTGTAATCATTATTTACTTGAGACTTTTTGTTACATGACTTTATTATTATTATTATTTATAGCTCAATTCTGTGGGATACATTTTATCTATTTTTTTTTCATTTCCTCAATTTTTTCCTCTTCTTTTATCTCAGCTGCTTTTAAAATGCACCTCTGCTCCACACACAGATTGAACATTCTCCTTCAATCTGTTCCAATGAAATGGTTCTAAGATTTCTGAGATTATTTGCTGTGGTACGCTTTATAACCTCCACTTTTATTTCTTTCTCAATAGCTTAAGACAATGGGGGAGTGGTATGAACTGAAGGGGTGTATCAGTTCAGGTTTTGGTCACAAAGTAATCAGTTTTGAGTTATAGCAATATAATCTTCTTGACAAGAAGTTAAAAATTTGCTACAGAGAAAATTCACAAGGGAAAAAAATCTCACTTTTCTTTTGTTCATTTTTTGTCTCTAATAAGGGGAGATAATTTTATAACAGGGCTTCTGATCTGCGACCCTCTAGGAGCATAGGCCTAAAATGTGTTTGAGTCCATGGGTTTCTTCAGAAATGTTTTAGTGATTTAGGAGCCTATGTGCATTTTCAAAAGGGACTGAAGCCCAGATCCTCACAGGTATTTAGGCTCCCAGTGGGAGTTAGGCACCTGAAGACCTTTGAGGATCTGAGTATTAAGCTATTAAGAGTCAATGGATATGTGTGTACTTTCATCTGGCAATATGCATTCCAGCTTGAGGAGATGTAACCGGGCTATCTCTGATTCAACTAGTGCCCTAAAAATAAGGTATAGCTGAGCTGTGGGAGAAGCTAATGCCATGAGTATGTAAATACTCATGCCCCTGAGTAAGTACTTAGGGTGGATATCCCCTCCCCCCCCAACTGCTTGTATCACCATGGCTACTCTCTATTTTTGTGGGCTAGCTCAATCGGCACTAGTGTAGCTATGTCTCCTCGGGCTGGAATTTACATCTGCCAGCTCCAGTGCAGACAGGCCTTAAGTTTGAGGGCAACTCAGTGGAAATTAGTCTTCTAAATGCCAGATGCTTTATAAAATGAGACTTAGAGTACAATTTCATTGCAAAAAAGAGGGTGTTCTTAACTCAGGTTAGCTACCTTGGGTTAAAATAGCCACGAAGGTACAGCACTTGGGTTAGCAACTCAAGTTAAAGCCTCTGGGGAAGCTCGTGTTCAATTTGCGCTGTTAACTTGTGTTAAAAGCTGAGTTTTCATGTCTTCACTGATATTTTAACCCAAGTTAGCTAATGCGTGGTAGCAAAAATTACCAGCCTGTATACCAGATTGACACATTCCTAGCAGAGAATAACATTTTTTTCCCCTTCCTGTACAAAACTTTTCACATAACTGTGTAGCTGCCTAACTCTAGTTGCATGGAATTGGTATTACATGCTGATTTTGGGGGAAATTTGCTATTTTTGATAGTAGCTGAAGCCATTTTTCAGGCTAGTGACCTTTTCTTTAACCTTGAACAGCTGGGAAGTAGACGCTTGAGCATGACTGCATTTTGTTGTCAGAAGAGGTGAAACTGAGTGCTGACTACAGTGCTTTTACCAAAGTGTGCTTGGTTAATTTACTCCAGATGGAAGTGTTCTCTCACTGTCTTGGATGGAGGCAAGGCTCAGCCAGAAGAGGAAATAGGAAGAAGCCAATGAGGAAAATAAACTAGGAAACATCCCCTCAATTTTCTTACTGTCTAAGCAGAGTGCTTAAGGAAGTAAATGCAAGTCTTAAATGATTTTTTTTATCAGACAGCCCAGAATCAGATACGGATTGTAGCTTGCATCTCTCTGTTATGTTGCTTTTTTATTAACTTATTTATTATGCCCCATGGTGCAATACCAGAAGGATTGGATCCATATATTTTCCCTTTGGGATTATACCCAAAATCTTGGAAACCTCATGAATGCACATATTAGGCCTCCAAATCATCAGTGTTCAAATATAGCGAACAAGGAATCCTTCATTCTTAAAGGAAAAGCAAAATACTCTGCTGACACAAGTTTTTTGTGCTCGTTTGAAACATTACAGAAATGTAGAAAAGTCTGTCTGAATTAGCTTGTGCCTAACACACACAAGATGTAATAGGGACAACTTTAAGGAGTGCCTAATGTGCATAGGTTTTTCTGCTGTTTCTCTCTACATTTTGCACAAGTGTTTAACTTGCATGGTCCTCAATGTTTCCCTTTCTGGTATTCTATCTAGGTACAGAAAAATCATTGGGCCATTTACATTAAGGCCCATTTAAACCATTTTGGCAGCATAAAGGGGACTTAAAACTGTATTGCCCTTTCACCCGATCAGTGCAAGATAAGGGACTATTGTGCAAAATGAAAATTCAGCCCCACATCTGTTGCATTTTCCTGTTACTGGGACAAAACCCAAGAGGCAATGAGCTCCTATAATTGCCATCACAATCAGTAGGAGCCAAAAGTGTCCAGCACCTCTCAGGAATCTTGTCATGTGACTACTGTCAGCCAATCCTGAGAAGATTTAGTTCTTATAGTTTACCAGAATTTTTATAGACCTTTCTAGCCATTGATATAGTTTCTCTTTCATCTCTAGCTGAGACTATACATATTTCAAATGAAGGGGCAGGCGGAACTGAAGGAGGCTAGTAATACAAAATGGAACCTTTTAATCACTGCTTGAAAGCCAATGCAGACAGAACTTACCTAGTTCAATGACCATACAACAGATATATTCCCTCCTCTGTTAATTCTGTCTCAGGTACTGTTATCATCCTTCTCATCACAGGATCTCAGCACCTTCCCACTATTAATGCATTTATCCTCGCAATGCACCTCTGAGAGAGGGTAGTGCTGGTCTCCCCAGTCTACAGCTGGGGAACTGAGGCAAAGAGAGGTGAAGGGACTAAGAGCGTGGAGAGCAGGACCATGCTAGCAGTCCCATTTTCTGGATGGGGAACAGAGACAGAGAGTAACTTAGGGTTTGTCTACACTAGCAATTTAGGTTGACTTAAGAACCCTTAAGTCGACCTAAATTACTCCCTGTCTACACCTGACTTTCATTAAGTCGACTTAAGAAATTCCTTAAGTCGACTTAATGAAAGCTTAAGTCGACTTAATAAGAACCTCCCATTAGGTTGACTTAAGCCTTAAGTCGACTCCTGAAGTCGACTTAAGGACGGTGTGGATGGGGAGTGACCCTTTATTCGACATTATTAAGGGTAGTTAGGTCGACGTAACAAAGTGGACTAAGTCGTCTTAACTTTAAGTCAACTTAGTCCACTTTATTAAGTCGACTTAATAAGGTCAGATTTAAGTCAACTTAAAGTTGACCTTATTAAGTCGACTTAATAAAGTCGACTTAACTTTTCTAGTGTAGACATAGCCTTAGTGACTTGTTAAAGGTCGCATGGGACGCCCATGGCAGAGTTAAAGATGAATCCCGATCTCAAGAGCCCCAGTCCTTGACTTTAACCCCAAGATCGTCCTTCCTTCACTACTTCTGTCTGCAGGGGAGCTTGTTGTCCTCACCACAAATTGAACTTGAATATAGTATTTGATCCTGTGAAGTGCCCCAATGTTAGACAGTGAATTTGGGGTTCCAGAGATTTTGTAAAGGGGCATGACCTACTTTTCTTTACAAGGGTTTCTTTTCTTGGGTGTTAAGTGGAAACATACATGAAGGAAAGAACTAAATAAATCATAGACTGAATGAATAATGAACATTCTGCAGGAAGATTCCCTTTCACCTTGTTTAGCGCTGCTGCAAAAAGAGGTGATGTGCATTCCTCATCAGTAGTGGAAGAGCAGATGTGCCTTGGGTCCCTGAACACTGGAGGAGCACAAGGCCTACCAGTGTTTCTTCTGGTTCAGTGCAACTCCACTGCACAGCCCCTAAGGGAGCATAACAAACTTTTAAGCGCCTGCGGAATACCTGTGTGTTACATCATTGTTCCTTTCCCTCTTAGAGCCACTAAGCAGAGTGATTGGATTCTCCAGTGCCTGAAGCTTTGTGTAGTGTATCCAGCAGTGTACTTAGGCCTTGATCCAGCAAAACACTTAAACTCATGCTTACCTTGAAGCAGCTGAACCGTCCTATTGGAGTCACTGGCATGACTCACCGGTTTAAAGTGAAGCATGTACTTGTGCCCTGCTGGAGCAGGCTCAAGTACATCAATGGACTGGAGCCTTAGACCTGAAAAGTGTCGTGTTAATGTATCTGATGAGCACTAAAGGTAGAAAGAACAAAGTCCTCATCCCATAATAAGGTCGCTTTCTGTAATGATGATTCACTCTGAAATAATTTCACTCTTGTACTCGGGATTTAGAGCCAGATCCAAAGTCAATCAGAGTCTTTCAGGACCCCAGATACTTCCCTTCCACATCAGTCATAAAACATTTTTTCCCTACCCAATTCTTTGTGGAGAAACACAAGATGTAGCAGGGACATTTTTAAGGAGTGGCTAATGTGCATAGATTTTTCTTTGCAATGGCAGCAGCCATTGCAAAGTGAGCCCTCTTCAAGCGTGTGTGATTTCCCATATGCCCCTCTGAAATTGAGTTTCCTGGCGGTGGAATGTGACAAGCTGGAGCATGCCCTTTAATTCTTTGGCAGTCGGCATGGCAGATACCTGATGTGATACCAACCAATGAGGTTGATGCTGCAGCTTTTATGGGATGAAGTTGGCAGCAGATCAATATGCGCAGGCAGTGTTGAGGCGCTTCTTCTGCCCTCTGCTTCTAAATCAACCTGTTCCCATGTGCCACTCAAACTAATGCAAGCTGTTTCCAAGGCAATTAATTCATTATAAAGTAATGAGTTGTCTGCTTGAAGAGAGACCCATTATCTTTTTAAAAAAAATACGTGGTTTTCTATCCATGAGTTTGAAATAGATAGCAAAAAAACCCACTGCTAATGAAGATGCCAATGGATGGATATTTCTGTCTGCTATTATCATTGATTGTTATTTGAAAAAGAATATACATGTATAAATTACAATACAATATTATTTATAGAGCATTGTTCTTACACAATGGACCTCAGGATACTTCACAGATGTAAACAACAATATTGTTTCAATGGGCACTGGTCAAAAAAGGCTTTTTTGGGGGAAAAACTTACGAAGTTTTAAAATAAAAGTTGTGTTCAGCAGTGTTTTAAGAGGAACAAGTTTTCAGTTTCCCAAATATTTTTATGCAGATTTTCACTTAAAACTTTTTGGATGTTGGGGTTTTCATTTTGTGGTTTTGATTTTGATTTTCCTTATTTTCGTGTTTTCCTCGTGTCTTCCAACCCTTTCTCTTTTTTCCACCTTTCTGGTCATTTGTTCCTTTTTCTGTTTTGCCATTGAAAGGACAAAAAGGGGAAAGGAACAGGGATAAAAGCTGAGAAATCAAAACCTGAAAATATTGCCCAAATGGGGGAAACCCCTTCCCCTAAACTTTTGTTAAAATGCTCTTTGAAAAAAAGTGCAATTTTTGTCAAATTGTTCTAAATGAAAAATTTCAACCAGCTCCAGTTACTAAGTTAAAAGAATGTCAAGGTGCTGTATAGGCCAATGAGAAAAGCAGAACGCTACAAAAGATTGCTATTAGAAGAGTTTTTCGGAGGGCGGGAGTTGCACTGCATGAGGTTTGTAATTCCTGGGGAAGGGAAAGATTATGGGAAGGGATCTTCAGGAGGTCAGCACTCATCAAAGGAATAAGAATTTTGTGAGCCTACTTTTTTCAAATCATTCGGTGGTTCTAAAAACAAGGTACCTGATTCTCAGCTGGGGCACATAGATTTTTGCATCCTGAAAGCCAATGGAACTAGGTTAATTTACACCATCTGAGGTTCTGTCCCCAAGAGGGGCAATTTCAGAGGATTGGGAAAAGCGTGGCCACCAGTGCAGGTGTTTGGGAATGTGAGAGTGGGATTCACAAAATCTGGAGTCACAAAATCTCATTTCCCCTGCTAAAATCTAAGCATATATTTTAAAATAAGATAGGTGGTTAAGCCACTCAGATTGACTTTGGAGCATAACCATTATATAGCATTTTGGAAAGACCCTTAAGTTTTTTTTTTTGTTCACCCATAGTACACTTCTCACCATTTAATTACAGGTGGTATTTTGCCAACCCCACTGCTCCCATTTCTCTTTCTGTTATATTTAACCATCCTGAATGCAGCTCACTGCTCCAATTCTATTGATTTTTGTAACAGATTTCACCACTACCTGCAAAGGAAAGCTGAGAGTGCTACCCTCTTACCCACTGATTGATGCTTTCCTTTACCATACATGACAAAGTGATAGATGTACTTAGTTAACTTTCTGCAAAATCATTAATGCCACCCTTACCGGTTGGCTAGGCAGGTATTGGTTAAATAGCTACCATGCATTTCTGACCTGAAACCCTGCAATACTGAATAAGCAGCCCATTAATTTTCTTTCAGATCAGTACCAAAGAATAGTACAGTCAAAGGAGCAGAAAAATATAGTGTCATCTCACACCCATGATGGAACAATTCAGACTTTTATTATTTGAGACTCAGATTAAAAAGGCAAATTGACAGTTTTACAATTTACATCTGGGAAAGCTGGATCAAGTGGTTAAAAGTCTTCTACTGCTTTTCTGTTTGATTTTCAAATGTAATAGAGATGCTGTAATAACACTGTATTTACCTGCCTCATCAAAAATTCCATTGTGTCAGAATTAAAGGGCCAGAAGTCAATGGAATGTCCTGTATAAGTAACTGCTCGCCAGTGTGCGTACAGGGTTCACGACCTGGCTCAAATTTAGCAGTCTCTAGTAACTATGGAAGATTAGCCCTTACACTCTTCGTTTTTGTGACAGAATGTACATTTGTCCTTGCCCTACACACTATTGTAATATTTGCAAAATGTGTGTCTTGTGAGGCATCATCTGAAAATGTATAATTTGCTGGTAATTATTGTCCTGATAAAATACGTGTGGAACATTGTACGTGAAGTTATAAGATTTCTCTGTATGAAGTAATTAACACATTTCCAAACTACAGCCTTATTCCAGCAGAACAAATAGGCAAACATGTCTGTCTTAAACAAAGAAATGTGTGCTCTGCTTCATTTTCATTTAAGCCGTGAAGAGTCATGAAGCAGGCAGGGGAAACAATAGAAGTCCAAACAGGTGAGAAAAAAGCAGCAGGGAACATCCTTCTCCATAGACTTTTTTGTCTCTTGGTACCCAGCTGGACTTCTTTTTCAAAAGAGGAATGAAAACTATAAAAAAGAGAGGAAAACACCCAAAGGCACCCCCTTTTCTCCCTGCCTATTGATTTTTTTCCCAGCTGAAGCAACAGAGGAAGCTTTCACTGGATTTTGGGAAAGGGGGTCTTGACTGGAGGGTTTGGGAAGATTATCTAGTCTAATCTCCTGTATATCACTGACTATTACATATCAACAATTTACCCTGTATTGAGCCTCATAATTTTGATTTGGCTAATGTATATCTGTCAGAAAGGCATACTGCCTTGTCTTGATGACACCAAGAGATGGAGAATCTACCATAAGGATCCAGCCTTTGATCCTTATTAGGCTTTCTCTGCTATATTAAAGAGCCTGTTAGTACCTGGTATTTTTTTCCCATGAAGGTCCTTTTACACTATAATCAAGTCAATGCTCAATCTTCTGTTTGATAAGCTAAGCAGACTGGGTTCTTTATGTTTCTCACAGTAAAGCATTTTTTCCAGTTCTTATGTCATTTTTCTGGATTGTTTCTGCCATGTCTCCAATTTTCCAACATCCCTTTAAAAATGTGGGCACAGAACTAGATTCAGTTCTGGTTTCACCAATGCCTTAAGGAGAGGTAAAATCACCTGTCTACTCCTGCTCACTACTCTCTTATTCATACACCTGGAGATCCCATTAGCTTTTTTTGTCACAGCGTTACTCCGGGAACAATTTCTGAGTGACTTGTCCACCATGATTTTTAAATCCTTTTTGAATTCACTGCTTTCGAGGATAAATTCCCATACTATGTAGTATGACCTACAATTTTTGTTCCTAGAATATATAACTTTGCATTTGTCTATATTGAAACATATTTTGTTTAAGTGAACAGAAATTAAAGTGATCCAGGTTGCTTTATATGACTGCTCTATCCTCATTATTTCCCAGTCTTTGTGTCTTCCCCGAATATGGAGGATTTAAATGCATGCTTAATTGCTTTCCCTAATTAGGGCCATAATTAGCAAAGGAATAGATCAGCTATATAAAGACAAGCACTCAGATTCTGCTCTCAGATACAATGATGTAAATCTTCTATGAATCCACTGAACTGAATAAAGTTACTTCAAATTTACACCAGTGTTTCTTCAGAGACAAACACATAGCCCATCGTGTAAGGTCTGAGGAAGTTGAATTTGTTGAGTGGCCTTTATTTTAATCTGACAGTGGCAGGGCATTTTTCGTGCTTTTTAAAACTGACTTTTAACTCATTATTTTTTATTTAAAGAAGCTGAAAGCCTGAAGGGAAAATCTGTTTCTTTATTAAATTCCACATGCCGCTTGCATTTCCCCATCTGTATATTTGGCTGTTTTAGTCCATTTGTAATTTAACTAGATGTCTTGGGGGCTGACTCCTGGACCCTGGATCTCAGTGGGAAATTTATCAACTTAAGTGGAGCAAATTCATGCCAGCTCTTTGTTTATTTCCTGGTTCTGGTTATTGTGCACAAGCATACTACCTGATCCTTGAGACCTTGATGATCCCCTTGGAGAATAAGGGGACAGAGGCCAAATGTTCATACTTGAGTGTCTTAAATTTTACATTTACATCCATATTTAAGCACCCAAATAAAAGGGGCCTGCTTTGGTGTGTTTCTGCACACCCACAATTTTCTTTGGCTTTATTGGAAGTCTCAACTCACAAAATCAATCCACCTTTTTTTGTAGGTTTCAAATATAGATTAGGTCCTTAATTTTAGGCATCTAGGTTTGAAAATGTTGGCCCCTCTCTGCATTCTCATTGTGTGCCACAATGATTTTTATAGTCCTTCTCTATGTGGTTTCTTTTCTTTCTCTTTTCCTTCCCTATTCTCTATTCTTTTTCATCCCTGTTACCATCTCTGCTATTCTTTGCTGTCTCCACTGCTGTTCCTGCTTGTTCACTCCCTTTGAGTATCTCGAATCTTCAATTAGATGCTTGCAGCTGGCCCAAGTCAGCAGGCTCAGGGTCCTAGGGCTTGGATTGTTTAATTGTGGAGTAGATGTTTGCATGCGCACTAGAACTTTGATTTTGGAGCCCTGCAAGGCGGGAGAGTCCCAGAGCTCGGGTTCCAGTCTGAACCTGAATTTTTACACTGCAATTGAATAGCCCTTTAGCCTGAGTGCTTGAGTCTGAATCAGCTGGCTCTGCCCAGCTGCAGGGGTTTAATTGCAGTGTCATTATAATAAATACTAGTGATTCAGAGAACAAGAGTTCTCTTAACGAACAAGGAGTCTGGTAGCACTTTTATAGACCTACAAATGGATTTATCGCATGAACTTTTGTGGGAGAAAATCCCATTTCGTCCTCTTAGTTACACTTTACCAGTGCTTACACAGAGAAAGACAGCTGGCAAATTTATTGGCAAGGAACAACCTGTATCTAGTATACATGTGCCATGGATTACAAAGAATAATATTGTTCTTTTATTGTGGTAGGTTAGAGGTAAGCAAACTATGGCCTGCAGGCTGAATCCAGCCCACGGGAGCCTTTAATCTGGCCTGCCAGCTGAGCCCGGGCCCCATCCCTTCCCACCACGTAGGCCCAGCAGAGCCCAAGTGGAGCAAGGTGCCGCTCTCCCCTCTGGGCTCCATTCCTTCCCCCAGCTGGAGCACAGCCAGAGCTGATCAGCTGTTTCTCCACTTCTGGCTCCGGCTGGCCCTCTAGTGCTGCAGGGAAAGGGTGGGGCACCACAGCATTGATGCTCAGCTGATTAGCGCTGTGCTGCTTCCGTTCTGGGTTACACCCCTTTCCCGCAGCACTAGAGGGCCGGGCCAGAGCCTGAAGTGCAGCAACAGCTGATCAGCTTTTGTTGCCTCTGTCCAGGGCTCTCTAGTGCCACAGAACTCTGCCTCTCCTCCTCCCAGCTCCACCTTTTCTCCCCAAAACTCTCCTAGTCCTGCCCCTCCCACCATATGGGTGGTGTGGGCCATGGCCCCCAAACTCCCCCTCCTAAGACCATCCCCTGCCACCATGTGGGTGGTGTGGTCACTCCACCTCCAAGCCTCACTCCTCCACTTCGCCTCCCCACCTTTGTGGCCCCATATTTGTGCCCAGACATACCATGTGGCCCTCTGGCCAAAAATGTTGCCCCTGTGGTAGGGTCACTCATGAGTGCAGATATAAAGGATTTCAAGAATTACAATACTCACATCAAAATAATACGTGGTAAGCAAGGGGAGTTCTGTTTTATACGCATTGTTATACTACCTTCATCACTGGTTTCTGACCATGTTCTTGCCACAGTTATATAATTAGGTAGCAAAGTTCATATGATTAAGTAAACAAAACTCATGGTCCTCCTGACATCACAAGCATAGTATCTATTGATTTTCTGCTCAAGTACTTATCCTGTGACCGTCACCATGGATCTGAGGGTCTTGCACAGGTGACTTCATATGAGTGTGAGGGATCAGAGACCTCAAACCCAGGCCTATAGACAGCACTCAGATCATGACCACCACTCACTGCTCACCTGAGCAATTGGAACAGGGAAACAATGAAGTATAGCTCACAAAGGGCCCTGCCCTCCAACCTCCTGATTGGGGGAAAACATCCAGAATGGTGGATTGGCTGAAGAACTCTTTTTAAACCAGGAAGAAGCATAGCAGGTGGCCCGAGTTATTAGAGATATTCCTGGTTGGCTGTTCCGATGATCCCTGCCTGCCTTCTTGATTCCTGCTGACTCCTGGTTCCTTTTTGCCTTATCACAGACCCATGTCTGTTCCCGGTTCCCACTTTCTTGCCTCACTCCAAGTTAGTGATCCTTCACCTTACTCTGGCGCTGTCGCCAACTTTGACCCTTGGCTTGGTACCTGATTCTAGTCATTAGGCCTGCAAAGCCACACCCTAGTCATTATACATGTTCTAAGGACCTGTGTCTCATCAATACTGGCTCCTTAAGAACACATTTATCTTACCTTTGCATTCTTGTCTCTAAGTGGCAAAGATACCTCTACCTCAAAAGTATAGTCTCTGTTTGCCTTCCCTACTGGTGTAAACAAGGAGGCCACATGCAAACTTCTAAGATCTTACTCTCCACTTGGGATGTATACTTCTACCTTCTCACCCATTCTTGATCTCTCCCAAACTTTAGCTGGTATGCTCGCATTTAGGGGATTAAAATACAGAACTGATTTCTAAAACTGGGCTCTATTACAGTTCTTGTTACAACGAGTCTTCTTCAAAGTAAGCCATGATAAGAAAATCACATTATACCAGTGCTCTGCACTCTGTACTGGTTGCCACTTTAGTTATGGATTCAATTCAAGTTGTTTTGGCACTATTTATAAAATCCTAAATGATCTAAGCTATTCAGCTGCTGTATCCTGGAGAATCGGAGATTGGAATGGCCTAGCTACCTGGGAGACTATTTCACCCAGTTTAACCAAAAGCAGCAGCAGCTACAGTTGCTGGGAATACTCCAGTTTACAGAGCATGCTGTCTTTCTCTTAGGTAATGGGGACTTATTCATTCGTTAGAAGTAAATATTATTTTTAATTAATCCAAACAGAAAAGAAGCCCATTCTTTTCCATAGCAACATCAACCACCCTATACACTGAGTTTCACAAAGAACAAAAATGTTCAAGTGATCAATTAATCAAAGGGAGGCTACTCAGTACCAGGAGTGGAAGAGAAGCACATTGACATTAGCAAAGGAAAATTAAAGAATGTGTATAAGATCGTCTGACTCAAAATGTATCTCAATTAATGCCAACTTATATTTTTAGTCTGAAATACATGAACATCTGAGTTACTCTACTATATTTTGCTGCTTCCTTATCAAAAGAAGAAAGACAGACAGAAGCAAGATTGTCCTATATAAGAGATAATTCTGTATGCTTCTTTACTATTAGCATAGCTAATGTAAAATTATTACACAGGTTGAAAAAGAAAACAAAGAAGAAAACATTGTGCAGAAAAGAAAATATTGGGGAACTCTAATTCAAAACTCTGCATAAAAAAATATCCAAAAATTGGAAAAGTTTGAACTAGAATCTGAACTTTGTTCTTCTGGTCCATCTCCATAGATTACAGGGTCAGCAGTAGGAATTAAACTAATACCTGAGATTCTCCAAAAAGCGTGTGTGCACAGTTAGTAATAGTTATCTTTCTTTACAGTTTAGTTATAGATGCTAATGTGACCTTCCATTATCAAGCTTATCGAGTTCATACCTACATTTTTTTTTCCTTTAGGGTTTCTGCTTCTATACCCTTAAAAGGATATGCTTATGCAAGAGACCTATGTTTGAGCTTTTTAGCTGTTGTTGCTCATGTGTGCCATGCTAAATTATTAATTTATATTATATATTATTTCCTGTTGCTTTTATTCTGAGCAGCATTTTCTGAGTAAGCAACGTATTGATATTTACAAGACTGATGCAGAGGCAGAAATAGGGGAGGCATATATGATTCCATCATCACAAAGAAACCTAATGGCCTGGATTGATTTGTGTAGGGTCACACAGGAACATAGGGCCAGATCCTCAGCTGTGTTAGACTCCATTGATTTCAATGGAATTATGCAAACTTACACCAGATAAGGACTAACCCATAGTTCTTTACCCTGCAAAAGCTGTAGTTTTCATTTGGAGTTCTCAAAATACAATTTCTCAGGAATCAGAAAACCCATTTTTAAATCATTTTATTTTACAGTAGCACATAGAAGTGTCACTCAGGGATCAGTGCCCTTTTGTGTTAGATGTTATATAAACATACAATAATGGTAAGATGGTCCCTGACCCCAAAGAGCTTACAGTCTTCAGTAAAAGGAATGTAAGTGAAAGATAAAGAAAGTCTCAGATAAAGAATCTAACTGAAGATTTTTGAACCATTTGCTGTCTGGGACTGAGTGTTCACCCCACACATGCTGGGAAAGGGCTAATGTGAGCCTAAGAGGCCAATTAATCTGTCTGCTTGCACCTACAGGGTGGGCTAGGACTAATTAGAAATAAAGCCCAGCTGGCAGGGAGCAGAGCTTGTTTCTGTAAAGAGATGGATCAGCGCTGATGGAAAGGGGAAAGTGCTTTTTCTTTGGGAAGCAGTCTAAGATGAACAGTCAGGCTATGCCTAGGATGAGCTGGAAGTGTGGCATGAGCTGCTCTTATAAACGGCAGATTGTCTGAGCTCCTGAATGAGAGAAAGAGTATACCAGAGCAGTAGGATTGTTGGAGGCACAGGCACTCAGGATAGGGTATGGAGAAAAAGGCTATAGAAGCTGAGGGTCCCTGTGAGAAATAGATTGCCTGCTGAGGCTAGCTGGACTGAACGTTTGGTTTTGTATCTGTTACTTTAAGCCTTTGGTGAAGGGCTCTTGCCTTTTATAGAGTCCTGTCCCTCCTGTGCTCTAAAGAGCATGAGGGGGAAATCTGAGGTAAAGCCAACTTCGGTGCCCCGATTGCCCATCTTAACTATGATAAATATTAAGGCTTTGTACTTCTACAGCTGGGACATGTAGCCCTTAAGTTGTTTGCATTGTCAAAAGGATTATGACTTAAATCCCTTACTGCTTCATGTTAAAACAAACAATAAATCAAAGGCTATATACTTTTTAATACAAGGAGGTACTGCAGCTAAACAAGTATTCAACATAAAACAACGGGCAGCAACTTCAAAATTAACTTCTCACTCTGGTGTCTTGTTTCATATATCTATATATAGCATAGCTCCCACTGAATTCAACAGCAGCAGGATGGGGCTCAGATGAGAGAGACTGCTAAGGGGTTTACTTTATTCTTGCCTTGTGCACAGCACTCTTATTTTTGGGATCTGGGCATGTACACAAAGCCCAAATGACTCCTCAATATTTATGGTGAAGCTTAGATAAATGATCTACAATGGAAGTAATATGACTAGAAGCAGATCAGGCTGTGAACAGTAGGTATGAAAAGTAATTGCTGAAATTGGATTTAAAAAAAGCATCATTCTCCAAGACAGTATCATACCCTGTGTACTAAACAATGTTGGAGAAAAAAATTACTAGTTTATCTGAAAAAATTTACATTTGGAATGATGCCAACTTTGTACTAATTAGACAATCTTATTTCTCCATTAAATAGGCAGATGGATGATTCACTCCATAAAGCACTAATTCTTATTGGCACTGCTTCGTATATTAATCAATACTTGTGAAGGCAAGAATAGAATTTTAAATGTTGACTTTATCAAGGATGCAGCATTCAGCCATAAACATGGGGGGAAATGGCTATACACATTTACTGTAGTAAAATCACTAAATTCAAGGTATGGTTTGAAATAACATCAAACTTGTGCTGGATAGGAAAGGTAATATATTAAAGTTACTAATCGTGACTATCCGCTAAGCTTGTGATTCTCAGCCAGCAGCATACATAACTCGGGTGGTATGAAGAGGCAGTGACAGTTTTGTAGTTTCATGTCTGATTTTTGTAAGCAAGTAGTTTTTAAGTGAGGTGAAACTTGGGGGTACACAAGACAAATCATATTCCAGAAAGGGGTACAGTAGTCTGGAAAAGTTGAGAATCATTGATCTAAGCAGACAATATTGGCCATAATCATAGGCTTAAACAACAGCATGAGATTGATGGTATATAATGCATTATGTCCCCAGTGACTATAGATACAATAATATACTTATAAAATTTGCAGATGATACCAAGCTGGGAGGGGTTGCAAGTGCTTTGGAGGATAGGATAACAATTCAGGATAAAAATTCAAAATGATTCAGACAAACTGGTGAAATGGTCTGAGGTTAATACAATGACATTCAATGAAGACAAATGCAAGGTACCCCACTTAGGAAAGAACAAACAATTTCACACATACAAAATGGGCAATGACTACCTACAAAGGAGTACTGCAGAAAGGGATCTGGGTGTCATAGTGGACCACAAGCTAAATACGAATCAACAGTGTAACACTGTTGCAACAAAACAAAACAACCCCCCCCCACACCATTCCAGGTTGTATTAACAGGAGTACTGTAAGTGAGACACGAGAAGTAATTCATGCACTCTATTCCACCCTGATTAGGTCTCAACTGGAGTATTGTGGCCAGTTCTGGGTGTGGGTGCCTCTTTTCAGGAAAGATGTGGACAAATTCGAGAAAGTTCAGAGAAGGAGCAACAAGAATGATTAAAAGTCTGGAACGTTTGACTTATGACGGAAGATTGAAAGAACTGGGTTTATTTAGTCTGGAAAAGGAAACATGATAGCAGTTTTAAAGTGCCTAAAAGGTTGTTAAGAGGAGGAAGGAGATAAATTATTCTCCTTATCCACTGATGATAGGACAAGAAGCAATGCACTTAAATTATAGCAAGAGATGTTTAGGTTGGACATTAGGAAAAAATTCCTAACAGTCAGGGTGATTAACCACTGGAATAAGTTGTCAAGGCAGATTGTGGAATCTTCATCACTGGAAGTTTTCAAGAGCAGGTTAGACAAGCACATGTCAGGGATGGCTTAAGAGGGCACTTGGTCCTTCCATGAGTGAAGGGTACTGGACTCAATGACCTCTCAAAATTCCTTCCAGTTTCTATGGCTATGTCTACACTAGCAATTTAGGTCGACGTAAGAATGCTTAAGTTGACCTAAATTACTCCATGTCCACACTGGGCTTTCATTAAGTCAAATTAAGGGAATCCTTAAGTCGACTTAATAACTACTGCCTGTTAGGTCGACTTAAGGTCTAAGTCGACCTTATTAAGTTGACCTAACATGGTGTGGATGCCCTAGGTTGACTTAATTGCTTAAATCGACCTAGGCCTGGTGGGAAGGGAGCCACGGCTTGAGGACAAGGGAGCCCAGGGGCTCCCAGGGAAGAGAGCCGCTGGCGGCTCTCTTCCCCGGGGCTCCCCGTCCAGGTAGCCAACAGCGGCTGTCTTCCCCGGCACTCCGCAGACAGGAACCTTTGCGGATCCCCTGTCCATGGAGCAAAGACAGCCACTGGCACTCGGCGGACAGGGGAACCTCTGGGAATCCCCTGTCCATGGAGTGCCGGTGGCTGTCTTCCCTGGAACTCCACAGACAGGGGAACTTCTAGGGATTTCTAACCATAAGAGGAGTAAAGTTCTGGAATAGTCTACCAAGGGGAGCTGTGGTGGCAAAAAACATTGTTGCCTTCAAAACTGAGCTTGATAAATTTATGGAGGGGATGATATGACGGGATGGCTTAGTTTGGCAATTGTCCATTTTTCACTACGGGTAATAGATATGGCAGTGACCTGGGAAGGGGCATTAGATGGGGTGGGTTCTGAGTTATTACAGAGAAGTTTTTCTTGACTGGCTGTTGTGACTTGCCCACATGCTCAGGGTTTAACTGACCGCCATATTTGGGATCGGGAAGGAATTTTCCCCCAAGGCAGATTGGCTTAGGCACTGCGGGTTTTCTGCCTTCCTCTGTCGCATTGGGCATGGCTCACTTGCTGGTTGAGTCTCTGTATTTTAAAGTCTTTAAATCATGATTTGAGGACTTTAATAATTCAGTCACAGGTTAGAGATTCATTACAGGATTGGGTGAGGTTTTGTGGCCTGCATTGTGCAGAAGGTCAAACTAAATGATCATATTGGTCCCTTCTGACCTTAGAGTCTATGGCTATGTCTACACTCACAAAGTTAGGTCGACTTTCTTAAGTTGACTTTCTAAAGTTGGCTTTAAGTCGACCTTAAGTCGACTTAGAGAATCTACACAAGACTCTTAAGTTAACTTAAAGGTGCTCCTATTAAGTCGACTTAGAGAGTCTACATCAGACTCTCTAAGTCGATTTGATAGGTGGAGGGAGAGCCAGCCTGGCAAGGCTGGCTCTCCCCAGACCAGGAAGCCACCGGCTCTCCACAGGACCAAGGAGCCGCTGGTGGCTTGTCCTGGCGAGAGCCAGCTGTCTCTCCCTGGGACAAGAAGCTGGGTGGCTCATCCCGGGAGAGCCAGCCCTGCAAGGCTGGCTGTCCCGGGTCTGAGAAACCGCTCGCGGCTGGTCCCGGCAGAGCCAACTGTGGGCCAGCTGGCTCTGCCAGGACGAGCCTCGAGCGGCTTCTCAGTTCTGGCAGAGCCAGCCATTCGCTGGCTGGCTTTGCTGGGACCAGCTGCCTGCCAGCTGGGCTCTCCAGCCAGGTTCCAGTGGGTGATCCCCTCCCACTGGAGCCCTGGCTGGGGAGCCCATCTCCCCGGGACTGCGGCTCCCCTGGCAGGGAAGCTGCGGGTCTGGGGAGAAGGGAGGAGGGGCTCCCCAGGGGACAAGAGAGCCACAGTGGCTCCCTTCTGCCAGGGAGCCATGCGGGGCTCCCTTGTCCCCCCTGCCCTAAGTCGACCAAGTTGACTTAGGACATCTACACTGGCTAAGTCAACTTAATAAAGTCGACTTAGACACTAGTTTGAATTATCACAAGGTGTTATTAGTTTTTCCATAATTCGACTTAGAGAGCATCTTAAGTGGAATTAAGGAAAGCCCAGTGTAGATGTGGATTAAATTAAATCGACTTAAGCCTGCTTAAATCGACTTAATTTATAAGTGTAGTCACACCCTATGAGTCTATGAGTCTATGAGTGTTTAGTAAATGGGACATTATTTTTATTCTAGGTGCCAGAGGTTAGATTAAAAATAAGCAAACAAATTTTACTTTATATGAAAAAGCTCAATCATGATATTTAAACCTAATTGATAGGGAGTATTGAGGCTGGTGTATTGAGGATCCCTATCACACCCTGATCTAGGGGATATGAAGTGTTCTTCTCACACTATCTAATTATTCCTATATAGAGAATCAATGCCTATTAATGTTTGCCCCTTAGCCAGACTACATTTTGAATAAGCAAGATGGACACGGATCAGGAGTATTAAGAAACCCAGAAGGCCACAGACCTCGTGATGAGAAACTGACTCAGCTCCACGAATGGAAGAGCCAGCTCTCACAAGTGAAAGGTCCAGGAATGCTTTCTTATCTTGCTCCTGCTTTAGTGTGCTCATTAAGAATGTAGTCAAAGCTGGTGGTTTTGGGTTGTTAACAAAGGGTTTGGGTTGTATTAACAAAGCAAAATGGTGGTTGGGGAGATATATTTGTGAAATCTCTAGTGAAAAATGATACTTTTTGGTCTTCAGAATTTTTCTGTTTCAAAAATGCATTTTTCAGGAAAAAACTTGGAAAAATATTGACCCTTTATTAATTAAAGAAGTAAAAAAAAAAAAAACAAAGTCGACCAGCTGTAGTAATAAACTTCTCGCAGCAATTAGCAGAAGTGACCACTGATGGAGTGAGCGAGGCTGGATTTATAAAACCCATAGACTTAGGCTGCAGTGGATTAGAGTCACAAAGAAACTAAGGCATCATGACATTGAGCATCACCATGCCTAATTCTGAGTCCCTAAAAATATCACTCTGATTCAGCACCTAGATTCCTATACAAGGAATAGAAAGAGAGACATGCCTTAGAATGGGATTCACAAAAGCCAGGTAGGAGGTCTCTCCCCTAAACTAGCCAGTGGAAGATGTCAAGTTGAAAGGTGTGTGCTAACCCCTGCCCTTCTCTGAGACAGGTGTCTAAATCTGGCCTGCAGGAATCTGTTTGGGATTCTGAGCTGCAAACCCTCTCCTGGCATTAGGCACCTATATGGTTTTAGGAAAAAAGGCAGGAAGAGGACCAGCTTCACCCCATCAGAATAGTCAATAGCTCAGTGAGTAGGACACTCACCTGAGAGGTTCAAATTTCCACTTCCTCAGGTGAAGAGGGGACTTGAAGTGGGGTCCCCTATACCCCAGGTGATTACCCCAACTGCTGGGCTAAAAGTTATGAGTAAGGAGATGTTGCTGCTGCTACTAGGCCAGGTTTGGGTCTGGTAGGTGGGCTCTGAGTATCCTTAACCGATCAGGTGAGTTAGGTGGTACATTGCTTTGGGGTTTGAGTGTCTGGCACCTAGTAGGAGGTTGCAGTACACATGCTCAGAGGCATACACATTTCTATGATATCTATGGAACTTTTACTGCACAAATATAGGCTTTGAGTGAGTTTAGGTGCCTACAGGGTTCAGGCAGCTGAATGTGGGTTTTGTTGAATCCCAGTCGGGCCTAATTCTGGGATTTAAGTGCCTGAAGTGAGAGTTAGGCACCTAACTCCTTTTATGAATCTAGCTCAGTGTCTGTTGCAAGGGCTGAAGTTGTCATGGAAATTCTATATGCCTTTACAAAATCCTTATATAGAAAATCAGACTCAAAGAAGAGACCTGGCCATCATCTCCAATTTAACTCCACAGCCTTTTGACATGAGAGACAATCAAGGTACAGTGAAACATTAGGCAATTAAATAAGCCAGAGCACTTGGGTGGGTGGCAGGGAGTTCTAGGTAGCAGCATGAGGGTTGGGGCCAGCTTTCTAATTGTCCCCAGAGGAGAAGCCCTCAAGACCTCCCATATGTCTAGCTAGTAAGGAGATAATGAAGAAGGACCTCTGAGACAACAGGACAATGATTTGTATGTCAGAAGCAGATCTTAGGAGGCTCAAGCTAACATAATATCTTGCCTTCAGAAGAGTAGATGAACTGAGTTGCCTTCCCAGGTATTGCAAGGAGAAACGTTATCTTTACTCTCCTACTGATGTTCCCTCGTAAGGTTTTTAGTTAGGAATTGCATTATACATTGCTTTATGCTAACCAAGTGCAATGATTTAGGCGAGGGGGATTAAACCACTCCCTTTCTGTTAACCTTAATTAAAAAACAGAACAAAACAAAACTTTGTCTGTTGGGGTATGAGTGAGAGTAATGTTTGGGAATCTATCAAGTACTAAGATTTATATATGGTACACCATAAGGTAATAAAAAAAAAGTATATAGGCAACAACAAGAGCAATCCAGCTTGCTTAAGTCGACTTAATTTACCCTGCATCTAAACTACAGTTTTCTTAAGTCGACTTAAGCAGCTTGCTTAAATCGACTTAAGGAACATAAAGTCGACTTAATGAAAATTAAGTCGACTTTATTACACCTTGTTTTAATTTGACTTAAGGCTTAAGTCGACTCCCTAGAGTCAACTTAAGCCAGTGTAGATATGGGGTAGCACTAAGTTGACTTAGGACTACCCCAGGACTACACCAATGCCCTCCCTGCTGGGGGGGGAGGCACAGGGGGAGCCTGGCATGCCCCCCCGCAGGGCAGAGCCCTGCCCACCCTGCCCCTATGCCCTGCCAGGGTCCCTGTCCCCCTTTGCCCCATTGTACCTATGTACAATGGGGCAAAGGCTGAGCCCCCTGGCACTGGGCAAGGAGTGCCCCTCCTTCCCCCATGGACCTGCCCTAGATCCCCCTAGACCCTAGAAGTTGACCTACGCGTCCAGTGTGGACGCTCTAGGTCAACTTTGTAAGTTCCCCACAAAGTCGACTTAAAATTTAAGTGTAGACTCACTAAGTCTACTTAAATTTCCAAGTGTAGACATAGCCAATATGCAAAGGGATGAATTTCTCCTTCAGTGAATATGAATTATAGCCATTCTTAAACACCAACCTCACAGTATTCTCGTCAGCAAGTTAAGGAAGTATGGGTTGGATGAGTGGACCGAAGGTGAATAGAAAACTGGCTAGATCGACAGGCTCAGTGGGTAGGAATCAATGGCTCGATGTCTTGTTGGCAACCGGTAACGAGTGGAGTGCCCCAGGGGTCGGTCCTGGGGCTGGTTCTGTTCAACATCTTCATTCATGATCTTGATGATGGGATAGACTGCGTGCTTAGTAAGTTCGCGGATGACACGAAGCTGGAATAGTAGATACCCTGGAGGGCAGGGACAGGATCCAGGGAGACTTGGACAAATTGGAACACCGGGCTGAAAGAAACCTCATGAGGTTCAACAAAGACAAGTGCAAAGTCCTGCACTTAGGACAGAAAAATCCCATGCACTGTTACAGGCTGGGGACCGATCGGCTAAGTAGCAGTGCTGTAGAAAAGGACCTGGGGGTTATGGTGGATGGGAAGATGAATATGAGCCAACAGTGTGCTCTTGTTGCCAAAAAGGCCAATGGCATATTAGGCTGCATCAGTAGGAGTATTGCCAGCAGATCGAGGGATGTGATAATTCCCCTCTATTCAACACTGGTCAGGCCGAATCTGGAATACTATTTCCAGTTTTGGGCTCCCCACTACTGAACGGATGTGGACAAATTAGAAAGAGTCCAGCGGAGGGCAACAAAAATGATTAGAGGGCTGGGGCACATGACGTATGAGGAGAGACTGAAAGAACTAGGCTTATTTAGTCTGCAGAAGAGAAAACTGAGGGGAGAGTTGATAGCAACCTTCAACTACTTGAAGGGGTGCTCCAAAGAGGAGGGAGCTAGGCTGTTCTCCATGGTAACAGAGGACAGAACAAGGAGCAATGGTTTCAAATTACAGCTGAGGAGGTCGAGGTTGGATATTAGGAAAAACTTTCTCACTAGGAGGGTGGTGAAGCATTGGAATGGTTTACCTAGGGAGGTGGTAGAATCTCCATCTTTGGAGATTTTTAAGGCCCGGTTAGACAAAACCCTGGCTGGGGTTATTTAGTGGGAGAGGTCCTGCTTTTTAGCAGAGGGTTGACTAGATGACCTCATGATGTCCCTTCCATCCCTATGATTCTATGATTTTAATTTATTAAATGTTCTTGTACAGTCAGATTGCGAAGTAATACATTTACTATTATGTTTAAATATTTCAATGCTCTCTAAGAATTTAAAAACACTCATCTCTGAAGTAAAGATAAAATGCATCCCTTTAGATTGAAAGTATAATGACTTGTAATTTTTAAAGGATGGTATATAATTTACTACTTATACTGCAAAGTAAATACTTATCCAATACAAGAAACTAACTATGTATGTTGTTTCCCTCTCAAAAGCTAATTAAACCATTATACAACCAGGTGAGCAATACTATACATGCTTATTAAAGAAGTTAGATTGCATTCCACTATCTCAATTTCATTATCAGACTTGTTAGCATCATTTACTGTTTGAGAGATTAAAATTCTTCTTTTCTTGTAGAACAATAGTCATTTAGTCAGACCCATTGTAGACTTATTGTATTATATTTTACTTTCCCATGCCATATCTGACGAAAATAAATCCTTTTCCTTTGTTCCCCCATGCACAAAGCTTTCAAAAATAGGGGGAAAAATCATCAGAAAATGAAATAGAGTTCACCTTCAAAGTACTGCATGTGACTGGAAATAAAATAATTCCATTTCATGGAGTGATATATTTTTAATGCTTTTCCTACCTTCAGATTTACAACCATGTCAGAAAAGTAACTTAAAATCTACAGTGAGGAAAAGGAAGGGAGATATTTGTGTTCTCACTCTGAACAGAATATTACCAAACCCTCAAAAGGCTAGATTATTGGTTCATGGAATACAGCACAGAGAAGATTTTCTTTGACCTTTAGCTTTTTGTGTCATAAAGTCTGAGTCAGCAAAAATTCCTCTCCAACTACACAAATGCAAATTTTATCAGTTTATAAGAACTGCTTGGCCTTTAAACTCAATTATCACAGCCTGAGATTCTAAAATAAAATATAATTTTGAATAGCTCACACTGAATGAACTATATTTGGAAATATATTATTTTGGACAAAAATGGTTCTTTTTGGTATAGTTCTCTCTGTAGAGTTCAGTGAAGTAATGCTGAATTTACCAAAGTAATTAACTGAGGGAAGAATATTACTCCCTGTATATGGCTAAGTCTGTATTGATGGCAGCAAATTTCCTGTTGTCAGTTCTATCTTCTGTGTTTGAAGGAGTGATTAGTCAAGACCATCTCACTTGACCTGGAGTTTGATTTTGTAACTCCAGCCCGATAAGAAGAGTAGCAATGAGTTGAAGGAACAGCATTTCCTTCAACTCAGTGCAGTGGAGACAGGAAGGTAAGTGAGTGGATATATACAAGTGGCCTAAGAGGGGAGAGTACATAGGCTGGGTTCTGAGTTATTACAGAGAACTGTTTCTTGGGTAACTGGCTGTTGAGACTTGCCCACATGCTCAGGGTTTAACTGATAGCCATATTTGGGGTCAGGAAGGAATTTTCCCCAAGGGCTGATTGGCCTGGGCTCTGTGGGGTTTTCGCTTTCCTCTGTAGCACAGGGCATGGCTCACCTACCAGTGAATTCTTAAAGTCCTTAAATCATGATTTAAGGAGGTAAATAACCCAGTCATAGGTTAGTGGCCTATTGCTGGAGTAGGTGGGTGAGGTTTTGAGGCCTGCATTTTGCAGGAAGTCAGATTAGATGATCGTACTGGTCCCTTCTGACCTTAAAGTCTATGAATCTATGAGTGTTATGAGTCAAAGGGAGATATGCAAGCTACGTAAAATATCTTGCGTATCTCCCTTCGTCTGCCACCAAAAATGGTGGCAAATGTAGACGAGGCCTGAGACATCTTTTGAATTGCAATTAGGGGTGGGGAAACCAGTCTGATCAAAAATATATTCACTGGACTCCATTTGTGTCCAGTAATCAAACTAAATAATCTATTCTTGAAAGTTTCCAAAGATTTGGGTAAAACTCACCCCTCTACAGAAGGCCACCAGAAGAGCTATGCACTATTTAAATCTAATTTAAACTCTCAGCTGGACTTCGCACAAAGTTGAATTTCACACTAAATGCATAGAAGTTCCAGTGAAGTCAATGGGAGTTGGGTGAACACAACACCCATAGAATCAAATCCATCATTTATCATAGCATGACCTGTAATACCCTCTGTCCTCGAGAATTCTTCAGGAGTTTGCTCTCTTGCCTTTTCCAACTCTCTTCCTTCCTAATTTTAAAGATGGCAGGCTGGATAGAGGATTCTATATGTCATTATCTTCTTAGATGTTCAGGTTATCAATAAAATATATGTTGTTCCTTTGGTTTTCATTTCCAACCCACCACAATTTATCATTGTCACATTTTCCATTTTAAACAAGGAAATTTCCAGAACTACATATCTTAGCTAAACAAGATCCAAAATTAAGTCTGAAGTAAACTAGAAAAGATGGATGATGATTTCATGGGGCCTATGCCCCATTATCTGCTACTGAAGCCATGCCCTGAGAATTTGTGTGGGACTTCAATGGTGCATAGACCTTATTCAGAACATCCGTAAAGGAATTAATTTTACCCATTGTACCTGCTTCTGGGCAGTGTTGTAACTTCCATGAAGACTAGCATTTATAAGGCAAAGGAGAAAACAGTACTTCATAATAAATTCATTTAGAAAAAATACTGGTGATCTGAAAATCTCACTGTTTCCTTAAGAATAACGGAAGAATTTCCTTCCATTTAAAAATAACTATTTTCTGAACTGGTTGTAATTTGGAATTGTTTTCCTTCCAAGTTGCAAAGCCTCAGCTGTCTTCAGCTTTCTAATTACTTATCAGCATGGAATACTCCATAGTGGCCAGACTAATAAGAGATGTGAATTTAGGAATTCACTGTATTGCAAGCAGATAAAATAAGACTAATATTTGATGCCACCCTCCATTAACATTAGTAGGAATATGAAAGAGAGCATGCGTATGCTATTTAGCTAGAACTTTAACTCCAGTGCATGTACACACCATATTTTGTCAGTGATTCAAGCGTATGTAGCTAAGGGTATTGGCTGAAAATGTTAAAAATGAGATAATTAACCAGAAGTTAATCTTAATCTAGTGGAGATGATAATGTACATTAGGGTAAAACAAAACCACACTGAGTATCTGTATTTTTAGCAGTCTCTTGCAAGTAAAGTGTTCTGGGGATTGTTGTGGTCAGATTGTATTGTGATCTAGAGAGAACAATACATACCAGGATTCTGTTATGGCAGGGAATGCTGAATTATAACAGTAGTTCAATGGATCACTCTGGACCCCGAATATTGTACACAGCGTTCCTATTTGGAGCAGCTATTGCTGAGTTGCTACTCAGGATGTATGGTATCAATTAGTGGTGTTGTGTCTAGGGGGAAAATGTCACCAGCACATGTTACAACTACATAAGTTAGCGTAAGAAAAAGACACAAGTTCAAGTTCTTTGCTGTGCCAAGATATGATCAGTGCAGGATATGGGTGTCAGGGAGCAAGTTATGCCTTCCTGATTCTCATAGTTCATTTACACTGGTTCCACCCCAACAGAATAATTAGAACATTTTAGGAGCTCTGTGGTGGGGTGCCCCTGCTTGTGGGTAAGAAAGAGTTAAAGGGTTGGTTAGTCCCATTCACTTCACCTGGGGTGGTAATTAGGTACTTGTCAACCAAAGAAGATGTCACTAAAGAAGGATCAGGTGATAATTCAACAGACACCTGAGCTTTATAAATAACCTTTGAGAGCTCGTTGGGGGGAAAGAAGCCCAGAGAATGGATAGGTGAGCTGAATCCTGTCATTATCTGAAGTGCTGGAAACTGCTGGAGGCCTTGGGATGGTTTAAGCTTGGTAGGAATGATGCTAGAGCAGAGGAAAGGCAGTTGACTTCCAGAAAAGGGTGGAGGATATGGTAATTCTTTGGGGAACATTTGACTGTACCTGGACATTTCATTACTTGGGAAGGGGTTTGGACTAGTTGCTTCTCAGCTGAAGGGCTGAGTGTGGTGCAAAGACAGAGGCCTAGCAAGCTTGCTGGAGATGCCCTGTTTTACCTGGATGCAAGGGTATGAGCTTGTGATGAGTATGCATCATTACAGGCAGTTCTGATGTCTGACAAGTGGCTAAGGTCTCTATGGGACATCGTGAATTGGCGTAGCACTGGTGCTGTCCTTCGGTGCCATGATTGTGTGAGAGGCGGTACATGAAGGCTTTGATTACACTTGCTTCATGCTAGCTAACAGGTCTCCTTGTGCTGGGGGAACTGTAAATTGGGCAGTGAGGGCCCTATTTTGTCACCTGACTGGCAGGAAGCGGCTGTCACTGGAAATGAAAACTTGGGCCTGAAAGTGCAATTGGCCTGATATAATCGATAGTAGTCACAAACAGATTAATCATGAAAGAAATACTGCTGATACCTACAAAGGAGAGCTCTATATAGTGGGCAAAAGTGACTGAGAAGTAGTATCACTGAAAAAAAGGTTGGAATTCACAGTGGGTCATCAACTGAATTCAGACTGATCTAGTACATCTACACTGATGCATGAACAATAGATGAACTGTTTCTCTGTATGTGCTTGATCCTTCCTGAACTCAATGACTTCACTAAGTATTGAGTCACCGGTTTGCAGGGCTGGGGCATAGGAATATTGATTTGGGGAAATGCATTTTTCAAAGAGCACAGATAAAAAAGAGAAAAACTTGAGCAACCAGAGTGACAAAATATTTCAAACACAAGATTTACAGTGTTAGGAAAGGTTCAATGAACTGAGCATCTTCAGACTTGAGAGATGTGAGAGATGTTTACAAATCCATAAAGGATACAGACTGGGAGCCAGTTATACTCATTAGTCAATGAAAACTGAAGAATTATTAATGGGCTTAGACTCTTGTAGCCACATTCTTTTTATTATGACTCATTCATCTGACTGTGTTGCATGGGGACAAGGAGGTATATTGTTAGCCTGAATTCCCTTCCTGAAAAAGACAGGGGCAGATATGATTGGTTGGCCCACAATGTGTGAGGACAGATTTGTAGCATGTCTCCCTAGAGCACTTTTCTTTGCTATCAGACCTGATACTTGGCTTCTCATATGGAAGTGATCCCACCTGCAGTAGCTTGTCACCTTCAACATACGGATGTTGGCAGGATGAAAAAAAGGCCACATTACAGGTGTAGGACTGTAAGATTGCATACTCCAGAGGATAGCCTTCTGAAGAAGTGAACTCAGGGCATGTCAAAATGGCAAAAACTCTATCAGGGCATTACCTGCCTGTGCCGAATCTATAAAAAGGACTGTTGGAATGTTTGTGGTACAGAATTCTAATGAGAATGCTACTGCTGCCAACTCACTATACAGTGCAGAATGTGGCGCGCAAGGGAAGGACAGATATTGTAACAGAAAATGTGCATATGAGCGGATATTAATCCCAAACCCACTGTGGGGTTTACCTTATTTATAGAAGCTCAAAGTATCCGCAAATATGTTCAGTTTCCTTTTAATCAATAGTGGAAGGCAGGCGCTTAAGTCACAGTTCCAGTTCACTTGTCGACTGAGGCTTTGCCTACACTGAAAATTCTGCGTTGATCCCTATGGATCAACACTGCAAGATTGATTGAGCATCCAGGGTAGACCTGCTCAATTGATCCTGGAAGCGCTCGCTGGTGAACTCAGTGACTCTACCCCTCCAACTGGAGTAATGCTGTGTCAACCGGAGAGCACTTCAAGTCTATGCAGGGGAGTGAAGACAGCGCGGTAAGTAGGAGTAATTGAGTCGATGGGAGATATGCATTCTGCGACACGCAACTTAGCCCTGTAGTATAGACCAGGCCTGAGATGCTGAGCAATCATGTGGTTCCTCTTCATGTAACAAGCCAGCAGACAAGGGAGATGGAATACAAAGAGGTTTAAGCATGATATCTTATCCCTGCAATAGAAGTGATTGGCGTGCCAAGTGATGCTTTGATACTTGTCCATCCTTGACTCTATCTGAGAGGAGGAAACTGACTTGGGTGTGAGAAAGAAGTAATATAATGGGAGTCAAGCCAATTAAAAAGCTAAAATGGTTAATAGCCCAACTAGTAGTGGGAAGATAATGCTCAGATAGTGACTGCTTAATTTCTACCGCTGGCATTCTCCTGGAAGCATACGGAACAGTTCTGGAAGGATAGGCCACAGTTTCCCATGTCATACTTGGGATCACTGCTGCTGCCAAAGCAATATTACGAACCTACACTTCTAAGCAACAGAGCTTACTTTCGTCTGCCTTAGCTATTAACTTCTTAAAGATCGCTATGGCCTCAATGTGGTGGTCTGTCCATTTTCAATGGGCGTTATTCTTTAAACCTTGTATTGGGCAGTGGACACCATTGCATAGTTCAGAATAAAATTCGGTGATACCCAGTGTGTTCTAGGAAGGACCTTTTACACTGCTCATCTTTTTGTTTGATTCCTTCTGCTATTTGCTCATCCTTCATACCCTGTGCATGGTATTCCCATTCAGTCTATTTTCTTATTCTTGTGGAAGAATCCAAACCTTAAACATCATAATTGTTACCCACTCCTTGACATTGTCTTTTACTGCCAAGGCTTTTGTCTCCTGTAGATTGATTTGACTCATGTGACTCTTGGACTATCTGATTGTCAGACCCTTGTAACTGTTGTCTGGTAACAAATGCTACTTGAATCTCTTCCCTCCCCAAGGATACACAACCTCTCCATTTTCCTCAGCTGCTATGGTGGATGGAGGTATGACTTGTATTTCTGGAAGCTGGGCCTGGGTTATGACCCATCGATTGTTGACCCGGCTTGGGGAGCCGGCGTGGAGATTATTTCCAGCTCTGCAACCACACAACTGGATTTACAATGAGACCTGAGCTATTCTGATCTTTCAAGGCCAGGCTGACATCTGGGTCTGCTTTGAGAACCCTTTTTGCCAATGCCTTCTGTTCTTTTTGTAGTCAGACCATTATCATTAGGAACCCTGTGACTGGCTGCCTGTTCCTCTCTCTGGTTAATTGATACATATCTGACTTTTGGGGGGAGTCTGTGCATTCTGTTTCCTCTAGACTCCCTGAGGAATTTGGCAATTTCAGACCTCCAGTGTCATATTTTAACCTGTACTTTATGCATAGCAATTCCTCCTCCTCTCTGATGTCACTTGCTCTAAAACCTCAGCATGTGTTCCCCCTACCATTTGTTTGTTAACTTTTTTGACATTCCTGGGCATCTGCCAATGGGTGGCTCTTGCCTTTTTCTTTCTACAGGGCCAGCTGGCTCCCTCAGTATCCTCCCTTAGTTTCCTGTAGCTTGTCAGCTAATGCTACAGTCAATCTGACAACTGTATCCACTTAGTTGTACAGTGCCTCATTACACTTCCTCTCAATATCCAATTGCTGTGGTAATTCATACAGCTGATCAATTTTCCATTTTAACTAATTACCTGAAGCATTACAAGCCAAAAATATACATTGCACAGCTATGCCTTTAAGATTTGTCTTCATCTTTCTCGATGCCAAGGGCTAGACTGGCTCACTCCACCCAAGGCAGAAGGGTTGTCCGCTCCAGGGGCGACTTAGTTAGTAGAGAAGCAACCTAATGTATCGATATTCTCTACCATCTTGGCCATTCTTCCTACAGAAACTTCCCCATTCTCAGACACAGTGAACCCTAAATAACTTAGTTCAATTAATAAAAGGTTAGTAAAATCAGCGCAAGGGATCCCTTCTTGCCAGCTGTTCTCTAACCTATTTTCAATTCTATCTCCTATTGGGACAACTCTGATTGTAGGGTCCCCTTGAATAAGTCTATGCAAGCACAAACACACCTGTATAAGGGCATGCATACACAAATATAGGAATACACAAAACAGTTATGTGAGCACATAGGTGTTCCCCTCACAGTCCTGCTTTACTGGTAGGGCATTGGCCAGAAGATGTGGAAATGCATGGAACCTGTTCCCTTTTTGCCTGTGAAAGTGCCTACTAGCTCAGTGAAGTGAGAACATGAAAGGTGTAATGGCCAAGTGTAGCTGGTAACACACAAAGAAGTTTCCTGTTTCTCCTTCTCTCCCCCTTCAGAAAAAAGATGAATTACAAACTTCTTGCTACTCATCTTTCAGTTTAACACTTAACTTGACTAATACATAGGCTGTCCAAACAGAAGCAATTTATCCCAGATGATCCAGAAATCTCTATTGTATTTAATCAGCTTTGTGTTGGAGGACTCAGAAGTCTGTACTGTATTTCACACCAATTCTTTTGGAACATCAAAGTAGTCTGATCAATAATTGGAAGTATATGTATGAGGATTATTGATATTTTAGCACTGTTTCCCTTTCAGATAACTACACACTTCTTCCTTGTGGTGTTGTCATAAATGTAAAATAAAAGCTTTCCTTAACAGCCAGGTAAGTCCACTCATTAATATAACTATGTAACACAAAATTACAAAACAGATATAGCTCTTAGGACTCTAAACATACTCATATTCCAAAGATCTATGGAAAATAAAGATAGAAGGATATTTAGGGAACAAAATCAAATCCCATTCCCTCTGTACCCATGTGGACACATGTCCATATATGACCCTTTCCCTCATCATAAACTTTTTTCATGTTCCTATCTGCATGTGGCATTTCAGGTATCCATATCTGTACCTTTGGTCACTGACCTAACTGTTTGTGTCAATCCATTTCTTGACATATATGCTTTAACTGCCTAATTACTAATTACAAAATATTGCAAAATGCCCCACGCTGTCAACTTCAGAAAACTTTTGCAAGCTTGCAGAGTACTCGTTTGTTACACAAAATGAGAAGATTATTCCACAAACTGGGAATAAGTTCTCAGGCCTAGGTTAACTAAAAATCAAGCCTTTGACTAAATTAACTAAAGACTATCACATCAGGCCTTGCACTAATTTTTTTTTTAAAAGTATTTTTTTTATATTTCAAAGCCTAACAACCCAATTATTTGTGTTCTCCTACTTGCTTCCCTAGAATGTTTCAATCTAATAAGCATTAAACCTAAACATTGTACTCCATAATGTCCTTACCAATATTTTTCTGAACAGCAATGGTGAGATTTCAACTTTACAAATAAAACAGGGTCATAGGTCAACACTATAGTATGGGAAAGTTCTTGAAACAGGAAAAGCTTTCAAGGAAGTACAGTTAAAATGAAATAAGTTTGTCAGGGAATGCTGTTATTGATGGTTATGGATAACTCTTCTACTATTATAGGCTTGAGATACTGATTAAAGGTCCAGCAAGCAAAGGGACTGCCCCTATTTCAGGGCCTTGCCTCCACACCCTTTGAGATAATATATGTCTCCAAACATGAGGGAACACCACTTCCTGGGCTTCCCCAAGTCCAGGGACTGCAACTGCAAGAGGCTCTTGCTTTAATGGAATAAAGACTAAGGGATGCTCCTAGACACTCCATTTGGGAGGCCCCATAAATGGGCAAATCCAGGGGTTCCCAACCCCTGGCCTGAGGGCCAAAAGTGGCCCTCAGGGCTTTTTAAAATGGTCCGCGCTGGCTGGGAGCCAGGCCACCGCCGCCCGGTCCCGGCGTGCAGCTGGGAGCCCTGCTGCGGCCACCCACCTCCCCTCTGGTCCCGGCCAGGGCTGCAGGCTGATGCGGCGCAGCTGGGGGGCATGCTGGCTCCTGGGGGTGGCCGTGGAGTATGACGTGATTGAGGGAGGGCGGGGGCACAGGCTGGCATGGCTGTGAGGGAACGGGAGTATGCACTGTGCTATTGCTGGGGCCCATACGCCTGCCCTCAAACTGGCACTGTTCATGGGCATCCAGCATTCCCTCCCCCTTTAAAAAAAATGCCTTCATATTTTAAAAACTTTTAAAAAATCTTTTTAAATTGAGGGCCACAAATATAAATTTTAGAACCCTGAGGGGCCACTAGTCTATTTAATTAAAATTTTATTTGAATTTAATTGTAATGTAAATTGAATTAAATAGACTGGTGGCCCCTCAGGATTCTAAAAATTATATTTGTGGCCCTCAAATCAAATCAATCTGTGCTAATTATATTTATGGATGATTTCATATTATTTAAATGGAGAGACATTTTTAGCTAGTATAAATGAGCATACCTCCAACAGGACCATTGGCTGCGTCTACACTTGTAAATTAAGTCAACTTAAGCTTACTTAAGTCGACTTAATTTACCCTGCGTCTACACTACAGTTTTCTTAAGTCACCTTAAGCAGCTTGCTTAAGGCGACTTAAGGAAAATTAAGTTGCCTTTATTAAACCTAGAATTACTTCTACTTAAGGCTTAATTTGACTTTATAAAGTTGAATTAAGCCAATGTAGACATGGGGTAGCCCTAAATCGACTTAGGGCTACCCCAGGACTACACCAATGTCCTCCTTGTGTGATTCTGGGGAAACTCCCCAGACAGGATGTCTACAACCATTGCCTTCTTAATGGCTCATCAGGTTTCTCCCTGGCCCATTGTACCTGGGAGCCTCCTTAACTTTAAGGAGACAATGGTTGTAGACATCCTGTCTGGGGAGTTTCCCCAGAATCACACAAGTTAAAGTATAGATATAACAACCATATTCCTAACTTCTAATACAAATACAATTCCTATACATAAACTATATAATCATTCCCAGCAAATTACTACCTTTCTATTGATACCAAACATGACATAGTTCCTATGGATTATAGCATTTATGAGATATTAATAGAAAATAATATCATAAATGGTTCCCTAAATCTGGACAGCGTTACACCCTGCCCACCCTGCCCCTATGCCCTGCCAGGGTCCCTGTCCCCCTTTGCCCCATTGTACACAAGGGGTGCCCCCCTGCCACCGTGGACCTGCCCAAGGTCCCCCTAGCCCCTAGGTGTGGACGCTCTAGGTCGACTTTGTAAGTTTTCCCCAAAGTCGACTTTAATTTTAAGTGTGGACATGCTAAATTGACTTAACTAAGTTGACTTAAAGTCAACTTAACTAAGTTAACTTAGCTAAAGTCGACTTAAAATTACAAGTGTAGACGTAGCCATTATGTTTAGTAGTTTTCTTTCCTCATCAGATACAGAACAATGGAGATTCTAATTTATAAATTCCCAGGGGGGGAGGGGAGGGGGGAAGAGGTGTGGGGGGCTCTGCTAATATTTTAGATCACAGATTAATAGGTATTAGTTATGGGGAAAATTATTGTTATTTTATTTGTTTGTGTATTACTACTTAATGTATTCTTCATTATTATTTTTTAATGAGCTCAAGAAAAGGAATTTCCACTATTTCCCATAGCAGATCCCAGACCTTACTGACAGGGAAGCTTTAGATACTCGGGGCAAATTTTGGTTCTCAGTTACACTGTAAATCCCATTAATTTGAGGAGAGTGGTAACTGAGCAGTGGGTTCATCCTCCCACTTTTATGTTGCTCCATTTCCCCTTCATATAATAGGAAAAGACTTTCTGATTCCCCTTGGACTCTATAGCTAGCAATTAGTCATTCTGCTATTGTGCTGCCCTTATCTTTTCCTTGCAAGTCTTTACTTACTGTCTGTAGTCTTGTTTGGTCCTCTCCCGTCATCTCTTTTTCTGTTACATTTTTGAGCAGTCCCTCATGCCACATATTTCACTTCTAATTGACTGTATTTTTCTGTGCCAATTAAACTGTAGCTTGTTATGCATTAATGAGTGTCCATTAGGATTCTCTAAACTGCTTCAACAATCGTGGATTTTAATGCTTTTCTGGTATATCAAACTCAATGGAACTTTCAGTTTCCCCAAATTGACTGTTTTGAAATCTAATATCTCTGTGTGGTTCCACAACCATTCCTTAGAATGTTGAATGCCCTTAGCTATGGGAGTGTGGCCAATTCTTCTGATTTTTATCATGAGTCATGGAATATTTGGTTTTTCTTGAAGTCCTAGCTTCTGGATTACTGTCATTATCAGAGAATCTTGGCTTTCATGTTTTAAGAAAGCAAGTTTCTAGACCTCATGGCTGTAGATGAAGCTTGACAACATGAACCCAATAAGCTCAAAACTCAGATGAGGAAATATGGAGAACTGAATGTTTTAAAATCTCATTATTTTAAAGACTCTCATTATTTTTTGCATCCTCACATCATTTTTGAATGGCTGAGAGTGGTTAATACTGCTGGAATACCTAGTATCAAGTGTCCTTAGTTCAGAACAAAGGATCCTTAATTTCACACACATGACTAATCCTGTTTTGTTCAACTTCTTGAAGAAGTTTAACTTCATGCCCCTGAGTTATCCTATTGACTTTGTGGTGGATGGAGTTAATTTGGAGTATAAGTCATTGCAGGATTGAGGTCTTGAAGATATCCTACATTTTCTTTTTAAAATAGAAATGGTACTGAACTAAGCCCTAGCCCCCAAATCTGAATCTCCCTGTCACAGCGTAAACTGAGCATAGAAAATGCTCTAAAAACATTAGCAATTTTATGAAATAAATGCTTTCTGAAATTCTAACAGCCTCTCAACATCTTTTCTTGATGATATCACTGCATGGCAAACTTGTTTTCTGCCCACTTCTTGGATAGAAACAAATCTACCCAAGGGCTCTGTAGATTTTTACCAAGTAGGAAACTTTCATTAACGAAATTAATAATGAAAACCGGAGAAACACTGTTACATACTTCGTTGTATTATCAGATAAGAACAAATCATCTCTGCAGCAAACTTACTTTCTTGTTTTTAATGCTTTTTCAGGTGCTCAGAATCTTATCTTTGCGGCTGATTGGGCTCTGGGGAAAAAAGAGACAGTTACCCTAATCATTCCTCATTGAGGATATAGGGGACAAAGAACTGTTTGAGCTCATTAAAAAGATGGGAGGGGTGAGGATGGAGGAAAGAATAATCATCCTGAGACTGATAAATGACTAAACAGCACAGTAACTAACAGAAAGAAAACTCAGAAGGAGATTTTTTTTAAAGACCAAATGTTAGTTTCTTAGCAAACATATTCAATGTTACAGTCCCAAGTGTAAAAACAATGCATAGTAACAAAGATTTGAAGTTACTGCACCACAGTCTACTAACTAGATGCAATACATTCTGCTTTCTTTATCCATCTGTTGACACTGCATGTAGAGGAAAAGAGCTATGTTTAAGTATGCCCCTGAACCCAAGGCATACTAAATGTGTCTGGCCCATAAAAAGCAAATCACTGTGAATATTTTGTGATAAACTTGCTGCAGGAGGTTAGCAAGTGCCTGGCACAAATTTGCAGCTTTAAGTATTCAAGGTTATTTAAGAGAGCTCAAGATCGCAGATGCCGTTTTTGGAAACAGAAAAGGTAAATATATAACAGTTTTATCAATGCCTCATTGTTTTTGGATCACAAATAATAGATATCATTAATCTCTTCCTTTTCTTTAAACAGATAACATTTACCTGGTGCTTAGCTTAATTTGAAACACATACAATTATTATGTAGAGGGAGAAATCTTAATTGGAGTAGAACCAAAGCTTAGATTCAAGAAAGCTCATTGAATCTTATTTTTTTTCTCATGCTGGCTTCTTCAGAAACTATGATCACTTTTGTGTTCAGTTGGGGATTTTAAACTTTTTTTAAAACTTGAATTTTGGAAATGCCTTTATCACAGAACAATATTAGTCTCATCAAACTATGATGTCCAATTAATTTCTATTTGAAAACTAAACAGCCAGTGGCTTAGATGTTATCAATAAGGCACAGCTCTGAGTAAAGGTCACTGTGTTGTTGTGCTATGCTTAGATTATCCCAGGGAGAAAACCGAGTCTCTGGTTGAGCTGTGCTGCTCAGTGAAAGTGGGGTGGAACCAAAGTAGAGTTCATTTCTGTGCCCCTGTTTTCCCTCACCTCATTTGTCCTGGTGAAAAAGTAAGCAGGCAAGAGAGTTTGATTATTACTTTACCCAATTTGTGGGTAGTCTTCTCGTTTATCCAAGCTCTGTTTTCTCTTGAATGTGAAGAGATAGATTGGGAATCTCTCTTCACTTAGTGAAAAGTAACTACCCCTAGGAGGAAACACTGAAGCCACATCAGCTCTTCAGGCAGGAACAGTAAAATATACTACCTTATCCAAGTGAAATGACAGGGATAAGTGAGAAATGAAAAATGCCATGTTTTTCTTACTGACTGCAGGTTGTCTGGACCTTGATTTTACATCTAATCCAAAATATAGCTGTTTGTGCTGGGCATACATTGGTTAATCAGCTCTTAAAAGCCACTGGGTAGCAAGTCTCAAAAGCTGTTCTTGTAACAGTGGCTTACTTTGAGCCTATGATCCACCAATGAACTCTTATTTTGATTACATAATGGTTATACCTTGTTACCATGCTAGGGCACCTTGGTGGGTGTCTAATTTGATTTCCTCAGTTTGAAAACATTCTAAATATTAAGGCTCTGGAACTAAACTTCATAAAAGGAGAGTAACTTTTCCTCTCATTTGCCTCCCAGCTTTGTAATAATGTGACTCTAAATACAACAGATGGCCTCTTCAGCAACATGTTGCTTTAGCATCATGCTGTACCATGGGCTCAGTATTGACTCACACCACGGTTTCCTGAGGTGCCCTAGTTTTCCTGGAGGGACTTCCATCAAGTTACTGACAAGAATTAAATCTGCTTAGTAAGTGAGAGCTGCAGAGATCACAGATTGAGGTGATATAGCTATGCTCCAACATTTAAATGTGATTTGTTTTTATTACTATGTTATTAGAAAACAGTGGGAGGAAAGAGACATCTTGCCCTCAAGTCATTTCATCCCATTTTCACCTTCTTCCATTATGTTCATGACTTCTCCAAAATGTTTCCTCTTTCTTCATTCTCTTTTCTTTCCCTCACAAACCGGTCATCTTTACACATGTCAGATGTAGATACTGTTGTGATTAACTTTACACGACTTCTTAGAACTGGAGGGGTGATGAATTTTAATTCTTGATTTTCTCACTATACAATTATATATAATATATATAAATTTCAGTATTTCAGTTCTGGCCCAATTCTATTATCCAGTAAACCATGGTATTTTGGTGGGGGGCAGAGGAGGGGAAATATATGCTTCCAAAACAATTAGTATATAGATCCTGTGAATCTTTGAGAGATGTTTCCTTATGCTGGTATTGGGTCATGATTAGTGCTCTCTACATAAGCCTTTCTCTAAAAGCTGCCTCTTTCATTTTTAGACTTTGAGAACTTTTTGTTTGTAAACATTGATGAATTATGTTAGCATCCAAATCCAAGGATTTATTTTTGTTTTGTAACATCTTTTTTTTTTAAACTTTTAAAATTAAAATGAATAAAAATATAATAAAATATCCAGTATTTCTACAGTATGTGATTCAATTCAATACTTTTCATTACAGAAGGTCATGAAAGTATTTTAAAATAACTTTCATTTCTAGTGGTTTATGAAGTATTGCTCTGATTATTAAATCCTTGGATAAAACCCCAAATTCACTTCCTATTATCTTTTTTCCAAGGCTAGATTTTCATTAATATTTTCTGTTTCTCTTGCTGTTTGATAAATCCTCTTTACTGGAGATTTTCACAATCACCCTCTTAATGCACCCTATCTGAAAACTTACAGAGAGGAAGATAGCTATTGGATATTTGTTAATTTCATCTCTCCATTTTCAAGTTTTAATTTAATATGTTAATTTCCCCACTATCACTCATCCCAAATGGTAGTTTACCAACTGCTAACATGCTGGTGTATTTTCCAATTTCCATGTAAAAAAAGTGATAATAACGATGTTCTGGTAATGCCAGACCACAAACTGGGAGTGCTAATGGTTCCTTATGGCTATATTCTGATTTGATCTATAACTCTGCTTCAATAACTTTGTCCCAATGGATAATCTTACAAGGTATGAATAAAGTGTCCTTTGTCCTCACATTCATCTCCACTGGCTCCTGATTGTTTGTTCTTACCTGAAGTGGTTATGAGATTGTATTTTCTTAATTTCATTTTACCATGATGTCCTTAAACACCTTGATATTGATTTTCATAATCTTAAGAAAATTTAAGTGATTCATTTTTATAATATATATCTCTAGATATAGAGGTACAAACCCACTTGTATAATCAGCCATTTAATCTAACAGCTCCACTGTCATTCTAATTATTGTAAAGACTTCCCCATCACAAGAATGACAATCACATTTACACCGTTTCAGCCATCAAAAACTCCTCCACCCCCCTGAAACATATCAGTCTAAAACCCCAAACAAAAGTAAACATATAACATTAAAAACACACACACACACACACACACACACACACACACACACACACACACA